>JAGFNQ010005710.1:0-320736 GCA_024364735.1 Boesenbergia rotunda
AAAAAACATATGAAACTCTATCATTTTATAAATGGGCCGGGCCGTCCGGCTCAGAGCTAGTTGCACTTTTCAATTGAAGGTCCTACCCCGGATCTGTTACCCTACTCCGATCGCCGGGCTCCGTCGCTCGTGTCAACGGCGAACACAAAGCGTCGCTCGTGTTAACCGGAAGGAGAGCAGCCATGGCGGGGATCAGAGGCTACTGGACTCTGGCGGCGGCGGCGATCGCCTTCCGTATCCTCCTCCTCTTTTGCTTGCCTAAGGATTTCCACCTCGGATCTCATCCTGAGATCACAACCCCTCTCACCAGCCTCCGCCGCCGTACGAATCCGTCGCTTGCTCCGTTTACTCTCTTCTTCCTAGCACTTACACGTTAACCTCTTTAGTCTTCGTTTCTGTTCTCACAGTGGCGGAAGGTTACTGGCTCAAGCTGGCGTCCATGTCGCCCTACTCAGGTCAGTTCATTTCCACGAGTTCCAATGGGGGAGAGAGCTGAACTGCTCTTTTCCGGGCCATATTGTGTCAACTATATTGAGCAACAAAGTGAATCTAATGTGCTACCGAAATGACCACTAGCTTTGCTGTTAGGGAAAGAAAACAAGGGATGGACTAACTAAACTTTGCGCCTCCATATTAGTTTCTTGAGAAAACATGAATGACTGCTCGAAGTGGAATTAAATACGATTTGGGATAAATGAATGCTTATAGTATGTAAATGACTTTGTTTGTGATCATCTGAGCTTGTATTCAAATATTATGCTATATATTTATTCTTATGTTGCCGGTTATAGAGTGATTAATGTACTTTTGTTTGCGCGTAATACTTGTATGGAGGCATTGTCTACTGCGAATCATTTGATACCTACCAGCAAGTTACCATGATTGGCTTGTTTGAAAAGACCGATTAAAAAGAGTGTCTTTGTAGGTGAATTGTTTCAATTTTATATAATTGTAGATTTACTACCTGCATGGCTGCATGTTGTTCCTACAAGAATGGTATAATTTGAGAGCCTTTTCTGTTTTATTTTTACATGTGGAAATGTGATAATCTGCTAGCTATTGTAGATGCTTTCAAACCAAGTCTATTGGTTACAATCAGATGTCTGTAGCCCTGTGCACTAGAATCTGCTGCCTGTTGGTTGGAACTTAATTGATCCTCATAAGAAGAATACAGATCATACCTCCTCTATTTCATTTATTAGTTTTTGGTCCCTTTTTTCCAGGTTCGATGTATCATGGCTCCCCTGTGCTACTGTCAATTCTGGGGCCCCTCAGTACTAAAAGGTATGTGCCATGGTAATTAGGGAAACTATATAACTAAAAAAAGATGAAATAACTCTGGTTTATGATTATATCTGCACATTTTGTTTTGGTAAGAAAATGATGGAAGAGTTTCAGAATAAACTTTGATATTTATTAGTCACAATTCACAAACATCTCCTTTGGGATTCAATTTTGCAGATCTGAAGGGCGGCCTCCTCATTTCTACTGCAGGTAGCTCCTCATTTATTTTATGTAGTCTCATAATGAAAATCTTATGTTTTGTGCTTCTGCAATCCTTTTGTGGCAGGCTAACATTTCTAATTCTGAAACTATTTCATTTATCTCGTGCTACTGGCATAGCTAACTTTAACTGTCTACAGGTGTCATACTAGCTTGGCTATTTGTTAGTTAAATAATCTCCATTTTGATGCGCTTCATGAGCCATGCACTAACATTATGTCAATATGTCTGATCATGCAACTGTTAGATACTACATCTGTTCATCTTTTATTATATGAATTTAGATTGCCTCGATTTTGATTCTTAATCATATTATTTGTTGATTGAGAATCATATGTCCTCGTCTGCTATTCTCTTCGCAAATGACTTCTTCTGCTGTTTTTCTTTTGAAACTCTCAGAATTCTTCTTAATGAATCGTTTACATGTTGCCATTTTATAATCATAATTCAAATTTAGAACTTTAATTCTCATCAATGCAAAAACAGTCTGCTGTTTGTGCTTGTAGACTTTATTACTGCCACCCTTATCCGTGCAACTGGCAAGAAGCTTATGCTGTCACGTCACAAGCATTTGCAGATTCTCAACCTCTCGAAGCTAGTAGAAGCTTCAGGTTTGTCCAAATCCCTTAAACTGCATGGGTAGAGTGTTTATTATCTTTACTATAATTGCTTATAATTTTTTCTCATGTTCATTTTTTTTTCAAACCCCACCTAGTGGAATATGGAATAAGGCTTGGTTGTTGTTGTTGTTGTTGTTGTTGTACACTTCTTTTCCAAAGTGTGTCAGTTCATATATATATAGTATGAACTAGCACTTGTTGACAAATTTTCTTAGACATGGAGCATCTGTATGATTGCCATGTGCATCATAAAACTGGTAATAGATAGAAGATTTAGAATTGGGTCTATAAAATATGTTTAAGTAGTTAGTGTAGTACCCGAGTTAAAATAAACTGACAGAAGTGAAGTAGGGTAGGGGATCATTTGAAATAAGGCACTAATTTCAGCTTACTTTTGTCGTCAGGTTTTGTAGATTCTGGAGATTTCGCTGCTTTAATGTATCTTTGGAACCCAATGACGATTGTCGTTTGCATTGGATCATCTACATCACCAATTGATAATTTGATGGTTGTCATGGCTATATATGGAGCTTGCTCAAGTAAGCAAAGCCTCTTTTCTTCTCTTATTGATGACATCTTGATGTCAGATAATTTGTCTTAATGTCAGATAATTTGTACCAAGCCTTGATTTTCTGAAAGTTTCTTTCTCAATATAAGTGCTTGCTGGTTATTTATTGAGAGTTCTATTGCATAGACTTATATTGCTAGTTATTATTAAGCATTCTTCTAATTCTATGTTCTTTAATAAACATTAAACAGGCACTACAGTTGGAAAAATGATTCACATATGAACTAGAAATTTCACAAGTTACTAATTGCAATGCTATTCCTGCAGGCTTAATTATTAACCTTTTGCAATGTACCATTTATTTTGATCTTCATCTAAAATCTGATTTGTGAAGTAGTTCTTCTTCTTTTTATTTATTTATTTATTTATTTATTTTTTGCAGGTTTATTCCATGCATCAGCGTGTGGTTCCAATTTTTGATTGTACAATTTGACACATTTAGCTTACTTCTGATAATATGCATTTGGACTATTTTATGTTTTTTCTCAAAGTCCTAAAATTGTCAACTCAAATCGTAGATGATATATTTTACCAAGCTAGTAGTGCCACTACTGGATTTTTTATACATTGAGGTGAGGTGAATTAATCATGTCCAGAATTGTGGTTTTATGTATATGCTGTAAAACATCAGATTATTTATTTTTGTGATTAATACGAAAGTTTTCACTCAAATTTTCAGGAGTGATTTTCTTTTAATCCAATTGATACAGAAAGTACTATCCATACATTCTTCTCGATTTTCCATGTTAATTTTGGTTGATCAGTTTCATTTTTGGATGATGATAATCATGTTTTGTTTGTGTTATGCAACTAATTTCCGTTCTACTAATTATTTGTTTCAAGAAGTTGTTTCCACTAATGGAAGTAAAACCCATCATGTAAATTTGGAACCTTAGATTTTAGCTGCTGTGTACTAGTTATTGCTTGATTTAGCAGAAGAATTACTATTATCGTTGTTGCTAAAAGGTAAATATATATATATATTTTTTGCCAGGAATACCTCCATTAGCAGCTTTTGGATGGGTTTTTGCGGTGCACCTATCTCTTTATCCAGTTATCTTGATTGTGCCGGTATTCTTTTTGCTATTCACATAATTATTTCATACATCTACTTATTAATTAAAATTAATGATTTCTTTAATTGATTAACTTTACTGCAGATCATTCTTTTGTTAGGGTATGGTCTGGATGCTCCTCCTTCAAAGTTGTTTCTTCTGAAAAATTCTTATGCAAGAAAAAACAATACTATAGCAAAGAGTCAAGTCAATTCAGGAACTTCAAGTCAAACAGATGAAGCAATTAATCGTTTCTCGTGGATTCCAGTGCTACATTTTGCATTATGGGTGTCTGTGTGGTTAGGCTATGTATTATTCTTGAGTGGTATATCCCTCAAGGGGATTGGAAGCATCACAGAAATGTTCAGGAAGTAAGTTAGTGTTATTCACTTTTTCTTTGCTGATGCAATTTTTTTCTATACCTATTTCTTTAATCCAAAACCGTGAATGTCAGTCCCAAGATCAGATGAAAAAGGTTGTGGGTTGAGGTTTCTAGCTAATGTCAAATTTAGGTTGAATGTTCTATGAATGTATCCATCAAGTCTATTTCTTTAATCCACCTCTAACTTGTGTATTACAGCCTGAAGAAAGAAAATCTACAGTTACAATTCATTGCTAGTTAGAGTCTTAAACTGGAACCTTTTATCTCAAGATCACCTTCTTCCATGATATATACTGCCTGCCTGATTCATATCTGACAAACCTAGACGCCTATATAGATGTAATTGTACCCCATGGGCTAGGTAATATTCTCATGATACTCTTAGGAGCATATTGTAATTTTTTCATGAAGTGGAAAATCAAGAATGCGATGAAGGTTGTTTCTATATCAAAAAGAACAGAAGTTGGGGTACATATTTTGCTGGTTTCCCTGTATTTTCAAATTTCTATTCTGTACCCATCACAAAACATTGTTGATGCTGTTGTGGCTTTCCTAATTATACTATTTGCATTCTCATTATTTGCATCTTCGTACAATCAAAATCAGGGTATGATTTAAGATGCTTATCTCACTTGTTTGAATAAAGATGATTTCTTACTTGAGATTCAGTTACTAGTTCGTACTTTGAGAAATGATTGTTCAAGTAATTTACAATTGTTTTCTTGTTTTTATTCTGATATATGTTTTAGGCAATCTGTTCTGTAGAGGTATCTTCTAGAAATGCTATCTGCATCTCCCTTATTATCAATTTTTGATGTACTTTCAGCATAAATTGCTTCAAGAAATGTCCTTTTTTAATTGCTTGCTTTTGTTTTTGTTTTGGCAGAACATATGGGTTTATTCTTACCGTTGAAGATTTGTCCCCTAATATAGGTTTACTTTGGTGAGCATATTGAATGTTTTCCTTCGTATGTATCTCACTATGTTTGATTATTTGCCTGCTCATATGTCTACAATGACTGCAGGTATTTTTTTGCCGAAGTTTTTGACTTCTTCAGGAACTTCTTCCTTATAGTTTTTCATGTCAATATTCTCTTCATGATCTTGCCGTTGGCTATACGTCTAAAACACCGATCGTGCTTCCTTGCTTTTGTATATATTGCAATATCTTCAATGCTAAAATCTTATCCGTCAGTAAGTAATCCTCACTTAAGAAAATTGATTATAAGTCATCCTATGCCTCTTAACATTTAAGTTTCAGTTGTTTTAGTTCCTCAGATTAGGCAGTTAATTGGCTTATTTACTGGAGTTAGAGTATATATTAATTTCCTCTTTTGACTCAGGGTTCTTAGTGTGAAACTTCTCTAAAAATTAACCTTTCTCTGGAAGAAAGTGATAGTCTTCCATAGCATAATGTAAACATTACATTCAGCTCATATACATCATTCTTCATTATGAATGAGAATTTGTTTTTCCTTGCAATCGTGTCTTATTAGCTGATAGTTGTTGACCGCAATGACTAGCCTATTTACTCAAACTATTTGCAAATTCTTGGTACTGAGCAAGTCAAGAAATTCATTAGATCACCATTAAGCCAAAGGAAAAAAACAAGGATGTATAAAAACTATAGAACGATCATAGGCTATGACCATAGAAAATTGGTTAAGTGCCATGCAATTTCACTTATGTTACAAAGTGTTAATCCTAGCTGAACTAAACTTTTCAGGATTAATCTCATGTTGGTTTCACGTATTCTTTGTTCAGTTAAATTTGAGTATTAATTTTTCTTGTTCAACAGCTTGCTGATTCGACTCTTTACCTGAGTCTTATAGCACTATTCTCTAATGAGCTCTCAGGTAATATTCACACCAGTATCTTCTATGTCTCCTACTTGAACATTGACATGTGATGACAATCAAAGTTACTCATGCAGATATGCAATTTTCTTTCTTCCTTTTTTGCGGGTATATTGGAGTCTCTCTTTTCAGCCCGGTTATGCACAATTTATGGATTTGGAGGGTAATTCTCTCTTTATTATTCTTGTTTTAGCTTTTTTTTAATAAGTTTTATAGCTGAACGGTTCAAAACGCTAACAGGGAACTGGAAATGCAAACTTTTACTACGCCACTGGCCTTGCTTATGCATGCTTACAGGTACTTGTCCATTTGATTTTACAAAACATCGATTTCTAACTCTGATTATATTTCAACATGATTCCATATTTACATTAGTTGCAATTTTACAGACTATCCTGGTTGTTGAGAGCGTTGGCTCAATGCTGAAGCATGACCGATTGCTCAGGAAGACAATCGAAGCTGAACACTGAATCAAGCTTAGTTTATCATATCAATATTTCCTCCACGCCTCTGTGGCTGTGTTAATTGGATCATTATCTTCCCTGATCAGATATACTATGTAACTAACCTACCGTCGCGAGATAATGTGTGTGCAGACAATTAGAGCTGTGTGACTGTGACAGACGACGAGCATGTCACTGTTACATTTTTGCTAACGCATCTATATCGACAGTGACCCGTGCATTCCTGTTGTCTGCTTCATACGTATGTATGAACTAAGGCATGGGCTGCCTAGCCTCCCTGTTCATAGTCTGTCTTGTTTTGGATCCTTCTCAACTAAATTTGAAAAAAAATGCTCACAGTAATAACGATCCATCACTAAATCTTAATCTTTGTTTATTTTGATGTGACCCAAAATAATCTGGATTAAGTGGGGCTAACGACTGCATTAAACTAGTAACCATATAAAATGGAATGGAGTGGGCGTTTTCGTCATCTGACGGATGCGGAAGAAGCTTCCATGGTGTGTAAGGAGCAAGGACGGAGGAGAAAGAGGGAAGATGACGGTTATGCCCCTATCAGCCACCTGTAGAAATCGTAGTAGCCGGCCTCCTCTGCCTCCCGCCGCGCGCTGCCCTCCAAATCCCGCGACCACCGCCCGCCCTCGCCGCCGTCGTAGCGGTGGCTCCACCTCCCGGACAACGGTAAGGAAGATAGGGCGGAGGAGGCGGAAGATAGCCACCCTCTTCCTCCTCCCCCTGCCGCCTCTGCCACCTCCGCGCCCGGCTGTGTGGGCTCCGGCGGCGCCGACGCTTCCCTCTTCTCTTCCTTTACCATCCTCCTTGGGATCCAGGCCACCACCGCCTCCACTTCCTCGTCCACGATGTACTCGAACGACGAACCTAGCGAGAACGTCCGCAGATGCGGCGGAAGGTTCCCGGCGGCTGGATCCGACTCCGATGTTGTTTCTCGCCGGCTGACGCTTCCGATCTCGACCTGGAAGCTTCCTGGAGTGGAGGTTTCTTGGCGAGGCGGCGGCAGGGGTGTGGCCGGGAGAGTGATGGAGGTGCGGCAGAGAGGGCACGAGGGGGCGGATCGGAGCCATGGATCGACGCATTGTGAATGGAAGGCGTGACGGCAGGCCGGGAGGAGGCGGAGCTCGTCGTGCGGGCGGAAGGGGCTGAGGCAGACGGCGCAATCCGGGGAGGATTTGGGGAGGACGGCCAGGGAGGATGCGAGGGAAAACAGAGGGAGCGAATCCACCAGTGCGGCCTTGTCTTTGTCAGAGAAGCCGGAGTTGGAGGCAGGGGAGTCAGGTCGCGGTGGGAGTGTCGGAGGTAGCGGAGGTAGCGGAGGGGGTGCTGCGGCGACAGAAGAGCTGCGGATACTGGAGGAAAGGAAGCGGAGGAGGAGGTGGATGGAGGCGGAGGCGACGAACACGAAGGCCACGATGGCGGAGACGATCAAGAGGCTGGGGTTGAGGGATAAAGAGGCGGAGCTGCTGGTTCCTTCAGGATAAATCTCCTCTGCCGGAGAATGGAGCTTGGGTGGCCGCTGCAAAAGCGGAGCGGACGGCGGCAGCGGCCGTGGCAGCGAGGAGGGAGAAGCCATGGAAGACGCATAATTTGGTTCGCTTCACTCCTCTCCGCATTATATGTTTCCGCATAATTATTAGAATGCCCTTAAATTTATTTTTTATAAATGCCCTTAAGCTTTCACTAATAATAAAAACGCTCTCTTAAAATATTCCCTTCAATAATTTAAATACCTTTTTACCCTTGTACTTATTAATACAAAATATTTTAAAAGTTTACTTTATATTAGTTGATTGGATTAGTCATAATTTTAATTTAAAATATAAAATTTTTGAAGTAGCATTTATTTATATATAAATACATAAATTAATTTATCCTTACGCTAGTACTCACATCTTAGGCAATAATTATATTGTGAGGAATCAATTTGGAGTGATCTTCAAGCAAAGAACAATATAAAATCAACTAGAGTGGCCCTTAACTATAGAGGTGACTTATTATTTAAATATATTTTGTAAAAAAAGTAAATTTACATTGCTATTAATAACACAATTTATTTACCATAAGATCAACGCAATATTATATAACAATCCCTACATTTTCGGTCCCACCATTCGCTTATTATTTATGTACCTACATAAACCTCCTCTATATCCATGGGACCGACTCTAGGGGAATCGTTAAGATAGCGGATCTACCTTTTTTTACCATGTTTAGTATTGTTCCTATGAGATGAACTGATGATTAGAGCGTGGGTGTTACCACCTTAAAGTCTGAGGTCAAAACCTAGCAAAGTTGTCCATCCTCCCCATGCGTTAGCCACAGTATCCGAACTAGTAGCTCTCGTGATTTACCTCCGTATTAATCTTGGGCCGGATTAGCGATGGCACTATTGATCACCATTTTTTTTTGTTTGCCACCTTTATCATGTTTAGTATTAAAAAAAACACACATCACATTTTTTTTGTTTAGTATATGAATAACATGATATGAGATGAATTGTTATTCTAGTTATGAACACTGTATCACATATAAGGACCAAAAACTAAAAGTCTTGGCACTTTAGTTTAAAATGTGCATGGCAACAATCGAGGAGAAGCAAGACAACTGTGGTTTGGTTTAATACCCTAGGGAGACTTTCAAACCACTGTAAAAAGTAATGGCCTATGGATGATATCATTGAAGCAATTGTAGCAATGCGTTGGGTGAGGAGTGATGGTCCCTCAAGATGAAACACTGATGGGGACCAAACCAAAGGCAGTCACTCTCCTTGTCTCACAGAAAGGAAAGCTACTTCGCAAGCTTTAGCAGTTGGAGTAGTACATTCCCTTCTTCCTCCAGAATTGGGCCACGAGAGCTCTCAGTTTGCAGAGGTGCAGTGGCGTTTTCCCTAAACAACAGTGACTCTGTGGAGATTTCCAACAAAGCAAGTAGGTTTCTTTTCAGCCTTTCAGAGAGTATATCTACATGTGTCTGCCATTGACTGTCTAACTCTTCTTTAGGTTGCCAAATTACTGCAACTTTCAGATGCCTGTAGCTTAAGAACACATTGGTTGGGTAAATGGCAGGTCCTTAATTTAATTCAACTTTTCAGGTATCTGAGTGTAGTGTGCTCATCATCAGATTAAGTAACTATTGGTAGCTTGCTTCAACAATCAGGTACGCTACAGTGGAATGATTTTGTTTATTTTATGATGCATATAAGATAATTTTTACAAGGAATATCATTCAGTTACGAATAGCATGGAAAACCAAGCAAAGATATATACCTTGACTGTCCTTGGTAAATGGTAGGTGCTTAACTGAATTCTTGTCTCTTCAAATTTCAGGTTCTTATTGTCAATTAATTTGATTATGAAAGCCAACCTTTGAATAAATATGTCATCATTGAGACAAATTTATCTCATCATTATCCTGCAGCCTAGATTCCAAAATGAGAAAACAACAACAATAATAATAAAGAAATGTGCATCTATTGCAGGCTTTGTACTTTGATTTGATTGTTGAGAGCCAAGCTACTTGAACTCAATCTATTCTTGTAGATTGTCATGATGCTTCCAATTTGCTTTGTGTGTTGGTGCGTGGGCTTTGGTACTGGTACACTAATCATTAATGGCACTCTGATCTTGTAGCAACCATTAGGTTATCTGTTGTATCGATCCATTAAAAATTACAAGAATCTACTTTTATTTTGATGAGAAATTAAAACCATCAATCTCACTTTCAAATCCTGTGAAATAGATTTAACTCAGCTGAAGCAAATGGCTCAGGCTTTGCATTAGTAGCATATTTCTTTCCTCAGATGAGTGGATTGTTGGTAATGTGTTTTCATTGCTTCTTGCAGCTTGATTTGAGTAATGGCTTCTTCATCTCGGTCTTGGGTGGCAAGCTCTGTGTATCAATCTCCGTCGTGTGTTTTGAAGACGAAGTCGAAGCCAAGCCTCCACGGACTTAACAAGCCTAAATGCTTCCAATGTGCCATCGCTGCTCGTTCAAGGTACTTCTCCTATTTCTGAGTTGCTTATTTGGCTAGGTGTTTTGCCTTTTAATTTCACGAAGACTTAAATCCGAACACGGTTCGGAATTGACGATTTGATGGTTCAGAATTGTCGATCTGTCGGTTCGACGGTTCCTAGAAGGTTGATCCTTAACCTTAACCATCTAAGACGGTTTCGGTTCACGGTTCGAAACCGTCAATTCACGGTTCGTGCACGACCTAGTACAGTTCGTCATGATTCAAAATTATTATATTATTTTAAAAAAATATATAAAATTATAAAATTATTCATAAATATTAATTTGTTATTAAATAATTAATTAATATATAAAATCATTTAGAGAGAAGTGATTATAAAAATTTTCTAATTAATAATATAACAGTTATTAAATAATTAATTAGTGTATGAAAATATAAATAACTATGGTACACTTGGTTAGGATGTTTACTTCTAAACTGGGAGACCTTAGTTTCAATGTTGGATCAGATAATAGATAAATTTGAGATGATTGATCTTATTCAATGGAAGTTTTTTATTGGTCATCAGAATAAATCAGAAAGTGTTCATGGTGGACGGTCTAAAAGCCCATCGTCCCAAAGTTCGCACCTCATTTGGAGAGAAATTTTTTATAAAATACGCCGTAGTTAGGGATCAAATCGCGAATGTTTGATAACAACTAATCGTCTTATCGCTGCACCGTAGCCCCGAGGCGGGAGACCTTAGTGTCAGCAAAGTATCTTTCATGGTTATTTCTATGGGCCGGTACCTTATTACAATTCCGGCTCGGGAATCGGATCAATAGGTACTTTAGCCGGATCCGGTTTAGACCTAGCCCATCGTCGAGGCAGAAGACTATGAGCGAGAAATGTCCGGATCTGTGTGACATTGACCAGTCCAAACATGCTCTGGTATTCAGCTCATTTATTTTAGCTTTCTTGCATCCAGATAATGTGCTAGCTGCTTATAGTTTAAGTAGTTATGATATAATTAGACTTGTGATATAATTGAGTTTGAAATGTAATTGGATTATCTATTGTTAATCTTATAATTTAAATTATAAAATTTTTATTATATTTTTTATTTCAAATTATATTACATTAAAATTTTAAATGATATCAAATAAAATAATTAAATCCCTCACCAAATAAAATCTTAGTCTAGCTTTCAGAGACTCAGTTATAAATTTGCATCGATGATCCTTTAGACTTTAGAGTCAAGATTATAATGTAAGTATCTCGAATGAGTTTTGATATGGTCAACTGAGTCAAGTTAAGTCTTGTTATATTTTGATCAATATGTATAAGTGTGCAGGAGCTTAGGAGCGCAGGAAGTCGAGTAGAAGACGTAGTGGTCGAGAAGGATGGCACGGGAAGGGAGCCGACGGGCTCAGTGCATCCGAGGGATGCTAAGGCCTACGGAAGAGTATGCCGTAGAATGAGAAGGACGCGCGCGACGTTCGAGGGATGAGAAGCTGGGTGGAAGCACGTTCGAGGATAAGGCCGGAGGAGAGTTTGGGTGATCCCAACTCTGGATGGCCCAAAAATCACCCAAGAAGACCCACTGGAGTACGGTCGGCATAAAGCTGATCGAAAGCCACTCAGGCGCCTGAGAGCACTCGAGCGCCAGAGAGCACTCGGACACCCGTGAATGAGGGCGCCCCTATGCACTCGGGCACTCCTATTCCCGAGCGCCCAGTGTATACAGGCGCCCGAGAAGTGATTTTATACACAACTCAGCCATTTGTGAACGTTGTGAAGTGGATAAATTTCCAGGTCATGTGTCAAGCGCCCTCAAGCACTCGGGCGCCCCTATTGTGTCACGTCAGCATTCGGATAGAGTTGACCGAGGCTATAAATAGACCCTCAGAGCTCAATTCCAGATCAATCATTGCACTGTAAACGAATTTCTTTCTAGATTTTTATTGTTCTCTGAGTTCTAATTTTGTAAGAGGCTTCTCTGCCCTCAAGAAGTTTCATTTGGAGTTTGCGCTATACTTGCCTTGGATTAGCAGCCATTCTGGTTGCAACCAAGTAAACATCTATGTGTCTCTTTTATTTCTATTATAGTTTCTTATATGTTATGCTTTGCTTGTTAAATTAATTGACATCTTTATTTAAGATAAACAAAAAATAGATTTTTATTTGCAGGGATAATTCACCCCCCTCCTCTTGTCGACCGCACAATCACCAACAAGTGGTATCATAGCAAGGACGCTCCAGAAGAACTAACTGCCATCTGAAGCAATTAACAAAATAGTCGGACCGGTCATCTATCCGCCAAAGTTTGAGGGGTGTTCACTAGTTTGAAGCGAAAAATACAGGTATTTTTTAAAACAGATTTTGAATTACTTTTAATCATGAAAAATGGTTTTGTAGCTCCCAAAGACGCCGACGACAAACCTAAAGATGAAAACCTGTGGACAAAGAAGGAGCAAGCAGACTTAGTGGCAAACGGGATGCAGAGTTCCATTTGCTGACCGTACTACTTGCACAAGAAGTCAATCGAATCGGGAACCACCGATCTGCAAAGGAACTTTAGGAAAAGTTCCTGGAACTTTACGAAGATACCTCCGAAGCTAAACTAGCAAAAAGAGATATAATTCGGAATTAACTCAACAATCTCCGACTGGAAGAAGGAGAGTCAGTAGCTCAATTAAATGCTAAACTTAAGAAGCTAATCATGGAACTCAACAACCTCGGAGAGTCAGTAAGTAATCAGGGCGCTCAAGGGTATGCATTAAACACCTTCCCGAGGACCCCGAACTGAACTTGAGGTAAGTACCTTAAAGCAACTATTTTCGACTTTAGAATTTTACGAATCTCGATGCGCAAGAAAGAGTAAAACGGACAATATCACCCTAAGCACGAGAAAGATCCAACATAAAGAGGAATCTTCAGAAGATGAAGAAAACACGGCATACATGGTAAGAAAATTGTCTAAATATTTCAAAGCTAAAAGATTTAATAAAGTGCAGGGTTAAAAGCAATGGAAGATCGATGCTACAACTGTGAGGAAGAAGGGCATATCAAGGAAAATTGTCCAAAACTAAAAGCAAACAAACCCAACAAGGTGAAACACAAGAATCTGAAGGTTACATTGGACAAATCATCATCATATGAGTCGGATATCATGGAACACGCCGGACTGGCGCTGATAGCTTCACACCAAGAAGAAGAGAGTATCGATAAAGGGGGAGTCACGTCAGAAAATGGCAACAACGAAGGGGGAGCTTCGGACTTCAAAAGAGATACGGTAAGTGAGGTATGTTGTCTACCTCCTGATCAATTCTATTCAAGTATAAAGGCTATGATTATGTCCATATGCAAACTAAAAAAAATAAAAATACAGACTTGAAAAAATAACTAGCAACTGCATGCCCATTAGAAATATTTGACAAATTGAGATTAGAAAATGAAAACATAAAAGCATAAATCAAGAAATTAGAAAGCACTTGTAGAAATTTAAAATTTTAATATTCTGGAAAACGTAATTGGTATTATAAATATCACAAGGGTCAAATTGTAAGAATTCCTAAGACCTATATTTCATCTAGATTTTTTATTAATTTTGTCGATAGGAATTTATTTTGGATCCCAAAATCTATATTGAATTGTTTGATGTTATTTCTTATTTGTCATTTATTTTTTTCATGCCCGATCTTGTTAAATGTTTTTTGGGATAACTATTGCAGAAAAATTAGTTTAATATTTTCGATGATAGAGTCTGCTGTGTACTATCTATAAAATTTTTTCAAAATTTTTTAATAGTTAAACAGATTTATTATATTTTTTTATTCAAAAACATATTTTTAAATTTTAAAAATACTTAAAAAATTAATTTTGTCAAATCCGATTTTTCAGAATCTTAGGATTATATATTGAACGTTACAAAAAATTTTCAAATTTATTGAACTGAAATCAAATTTTAAAATTATCTATTTTAAATTTTATTAACTCGTGTTTCAAAATTATTTTCATAAAGTTAAAAAAAATCATTGACAATTTTTTTTTTGAGTCAAGTCTACCAAAATTCTATATTTGATAAAAATTTGATTAATTTTTGAGTAATTTTTTTTAAATTTTTTTTAAAATTAGATTTTACATTTTAAAAATAATTTTTCAACCAAAATTTGAACAATTAGATTTTCTGAATCTAATTATTATATTAGAAATGTACTTAAAAGTTTTTTGAAAATTTTGGATGTTGAAATAATTTTTTATAAATTTTTGTAAGTGTTATTATTTCTCTTAACATGTTCTGAAGTTTTGATTTGATCAACGAAGGAGAAATATGATTAAGCTAAGGGGGAAGGGTTAATTTTAAAATTTAAAATTTCTTGTGCTTTCATAGACACATATTTATTCTTGTTCTTTTTATGTTCGATTGTTTTCCCTAACTTAACTCGAGTTGATGTACATCAAAAAGGAGGAGATTGTAAATACCTCAGATGAGTTTTGATGTAGTCAACCAAGTCAAGTTAGGTCTTGTTACATTTTGATTCCTGTGTCTAAGTGTGCAGGAGCTTAGGAGCGCAGTAAGTCGAGCGGAAGACGCAGTGGTCGAAAAGGATGGTACGAGAAGAGAGCCGACGAGCTCGGTGCATTCTGTTGGTGCAATCTTCGTTAGGTCAGAGTTAACCTAGTTTGACTAGGCTCAGGTGAGTTTGAGTTTCGATATTTGACAATGATGTTAGAACATGTGAAGTCCAGGTGGATTGGGGAGATCACACATTGGCATGAGAAAAGACCTAGTGGGACTAGGTGAAGTCCAGGTGGATCGGGGAGATTGTGTGCTGGCACGTAGAGTCCAAGTGGTTCGGGGAGATTGCACATTGGTAAGGTAAAAATCTACCGATAGACTAGACCTAACTCGAGAGTTAGGCAAACCTAGATGGGAACCATGTTAAGTCTTAGTTGGGAGCTAGGCGAGGGAAATCCAAGTTGGTCAAAGGGGTGATCGGACACTTGGTAGAGAAGTCCTAACAGGTCACGGTTGACCAAGATTAGGTAAGGGAACCCTAGACTTGTGCACACAAGTTAGGGTTGAAGCCAATCGATTGTGATTGGTTTCTCGAAAACAGAAGCTTTCTTGATCGATTGGGTGATCGTTTAAAGAAGGTGTGAATCGATTGGGTAATCGATTGGGAGAAATAAGTTGCGAGAACAGAATGTGGCTGGATCAATTGGGCAATCGATTCAGCCTTCTCTTAATTGATTGATCAATCGATTAAGAGGTCCGGTAATTGATTGGGCGATCGATTACCACAGTATTGCGCAAGAGCACAGAAAGGTGTTGAATCGATTCAGTAATCGATTAAGGTTGTTCTTGATCGATTGGCTAATCGATTAAGCTTCAAAAAATATTCGTTGAACGACTAAGTCTGACGTGGTAATCGATTGGGCAATCGATTAGGGAACTCTAGACGTCGGGTATATAGGGTTTTCACGCAGATTTGAAGTAGGAGGGGCTTGCAGAGTTCTTCGCCGGTTCATCTCCTCCTTCCTCGCCATTTCAAGAGAAGTTTTGGGGCAAGTGTTGCTACATTTCCAAGGTTCTAGAGGCGATCTCAAGCCTGAAGAAAGCAAGAAAAGCAAAGAGAGCTTGTTGTTATAAATCTTGTAAGATTTTCTATTGTATTTGCTTCCTCTTGTTATATTCTTCTTGTAAGCTTGTAAGAGGTTTCTCCACCTCGAGAAGGAGATCTTTCATAGTGTATGAGAGATGAGAGAGTGAGGAGAGCGGATCCTTGGATTAGTCACCTCAAGGAGGTGAATACCAAGTAAATCCTTGAGCGTTAGCATTGCTTGGAGTCTTCTGCGACGATAAATCTTCTACAAGCAAATTGGAGCTAATTACCCTCCCTTTAGCTCTCCTATCGGTCCTAACACATTCGAGGGACGTGGAGGTCTGTGGAAGAGTATGTCGGTCGAACGAGAAGGACGCGCGCGACGTCCTAGGGTCGAGAAGCCAGGCTGAAGCACGTTCGAGGAGAAAACTGAAGGAGGGTTTGGGTGAGCCCAACTCTGGAAGGCCTGGAAATCACCCAAGAAGACATGTTGGAGTACGGTCAGCATAAAGCTGACTGAAATCCACTCGAGCGCCCGAGAGCACTTGGGCACCAGAGAGCACTCGGGCGCCTGAGAGCACTCCAGCGCCCCTATTCTCGAGCACCCCAGTGCATATGAGCGCCTGAGAAGTGATTTTATCCATGATTTAGCCGTTTGCGAACACTGCAAAGTGGATAAACTTTCAGGCTACATGTCAGACTCTCCCAAGCACTCGAGCACCCCTATTGTGCCACGTCAGCATTCGGAAAGAGTTGACCGGGGCCATAAATTAGCCCCACAGTTCAGATCCAGATCAACCATTGTACTGTAAACGAATTTCTTTCTAGATTTTTACTGTTCTATGAGTTCTAATTTTGTAAGAGGTCTTTCCGCCCTCAAGGAGTTTCATCTGGAGTACTTTGCGCTATACTTATTTTGGATTAGCAATCATCCTGATTGTAATCAAGTAAACATCTGTGTGTCTCTTTTATTTCTGTTATAATTTCTTATACGTTATGCTTTGCTTGTTAAATTAACTGAAATCTTTGTTTAACATAAACAAAAGATAGATTTTTATTTACATGGATAATTAATCATTTTCTTGCCAACCGCAAAATCACCGACATAGAACATTACATATATTGTCTATTTAATAGTTGCTAATATGGTGTCATTTATATTCTTACAAAAACGGACCGAATTTGTAAAATTTTAGTTTCTTTAATTATCTAGAAAATGTTGACAAAAATTATCATTATCCTTAAAAGCTTTTTCTTTTTCTTTTTTGAAAAAAATACTTTTGTTCAAATGATACTAGCGTAAATTATAGTAGCAGTTTGGGTAAAAATTAATTTATGTTATAATTATTAAACCAAAATAGTTATAATAATCTTGATTAAATTAAATTAATATTAGAATAGTTTTGAATTTTTAGTTAAATTTATTATAATATTGCTGAAATAAAGATATTTTTAAGAGTGAAAAATAAAATACAATTATTATTTGATATTTTTTAACATGAACTTTCTTGTGGTTTCCATGAACTTTATATTCTCTTTCTATCTTTTCGACTTAAATACACGGACCTCAGTTAACTATTAGTCCAAATCAAATAAGTTATCTAAAGCATTTAATAAAGTAATAATAATAATAAATAAAACGATAAGCATGCATGCATGCATGCAAACTCTTCCGACGTGGACTATTGACTTTTTGCAAAGCGTTTGCTTGCATTAATTAATTTCACGTGGAATATTGACTTTGCAATCCACACTTCCACGGCATCTTATCCTAGGTCTAAATGAGTTCTCACGTTGATAGTATACATTTTAATAAATTTTAAAATTAATTTTTAAGTGTAAAATATTTTGTTAGTTGTTTAATTTTTTTCATATAAAGATGGATCTATCCTAATTTATTTATTTATTTTTTATCATCAGATAAATTATCTCATTTTTGGCTCTAATCGGGACAGATTTAGTGTAAGACCGGAAGAGGCCACGATTCTCTTTAAATTTTTAATAATATTATTTTTATATATAATTTTTATTATTTTAGTATATAAATTTTTTATTTTCTTAATATATATATTATTAGATCCCTATTAAAATAAATATTTATAATTGATTAAATGGTAAATATGATTTTATTTTTATCACACATCTAAAATTCAAATCATTATGAGAAATAAATTTTAATTTTTTTTCTTCTTTCTATTTTATATATTTTAACTAAATATATGTTAAATATCTTGAAAGATTAAGAATAATTATTATATTTAATAATTATTTTTTATGCGGCCCCAAAATATAAAATCCTAAATCCATTGGCTCTAATCATCGTAGATCTAAATGATTTTTTCCTAATATGTCACTTCATTCAACATAAAAACATAAATATATATTACTCTCTTTAATATTAAAAAGACTTCTTTAAAAACTAATTTGGAAAGGAAAACAAATAGATATAAAATTTCTCTATTGTTCTTAAACTGAAAATTCAAATCTCATACCAATTAGAATTTTTTATTCAATTTTTTTAATTTAATAAACCTCTCAAAAATCAAAAATCTTACATGGGACGAAAAAGGTGGAACCGCCACCTTAGCGGTCCCCTGATCCCGGCCCCATAAGTTTTCAGAGAGAGGCAAACCACGGTTATCACTAGTGTAGTGAGGCGCCTGGGGTCGAGGAAATTAATGCCAGCATATCAGGGTTTTATCCCCGTGCATAACTGGCGACTCTCGAACCTGTGACCTCGACCAAATCGATCAGACGCCTTACCATCCGATCCAGCCCATAGGGGCAAAAAAAAAATCTTACATTAGAGAAGGATACCCAAATCTATCACAATCTTATCTCTAAATTGAACACTTCAATTTTTAAAATATTCAAAAGTAAATCGAATATATTTTCAAGCCAGTTTTTATATAGAATCAAGACTACGTATAACACATCTATGCCTTTTGTTCTTTTTTTTTTCCTTTCCAATCTTTCTTTCTTTCCTCATATTATTCCTTTTTTATTCATGTTGAAATCAAAATCAGATAGAGCACAAGTTGAACAAGGCACCTGGTGATGAGATTCCCTTGCAGCTTTTGGATTTGTCTGCCAAGCAAGCTGCTGCTTTCCGATTTGATCTCTTCCAACTGGTTCCTTCTCGTGAACCATCCACACACAAAGCAGCATGTTTGTTGTGGAATTTAACAAGACAAAACCAACAGAAACTTGCACAAAGAACCAAATGACTCAGCTGATATGATGATTTCCTAGCACTCACACAAGAAACAAAACAGTGCCATCACAACCCCCCTCATATTGTCTCAAGAAACAAAATCCAAGCAAATGAATGTACATTGATCTTCTTCTCCGTTTGCTGCGGTATCTACCGGAATTAATGTAAGCCGCGACTAGAATCCTGCAACTCTTTGACTACAAGATCAATTTTAAGTTTCCTTCATTTGAAGCTACAGCTCTCAGATTTTCCATCTTCAGAGCTGTCTCCATGTAGGCCTGAATGCAGTGGACTCATCGGAGAAATAGATTGCGAAACACTATGCTGCGATAAATTAGTGTATTGTTCTTCGGGAACCCGAAAGCCTCCAACAATTGCCCTGCTGCTTGTTTTTTGAGTGTGCAATCTGTATTTCTGTGTGACAATGATGATACAGGATTAGGATTAGTAACATGAGACTAACATGTGGAAATGGGAAAAGAAGAATCCACCTGCAAGTGGCTCTTCACTTCATCATTTGTGAGTTCATCCACTCGCATCATTTCTCGAATCTGCTTAGGAGTAGCCACTGCATCACAATCACAGATTCAAATAACATGAGTTGTGTCTTCCATGTAAAAGAAAGGTTTTCTTGTTTTCTATCAGTGAGAAGATGAACAAATCGACCAATTTCCTTAATCCACATGAGCAAACTAGTAATTCTGAAGTAAAGACAGCAATGAGAGCTTCATTCAACTGAGGTCTTACCATGTGCACCACCGAGCTCTTCGATTGCGAGCACAAACCGCCGATGCAGCTCCTGAGACCAGCACCTCCTCATCTTCCTAGGCTGCTTCTGTTGCGGATGCAAGCCAAAATGTGTGCCAAGGGCCGCCGGAGGTGCTTCCGGGGATTCTTTAGTACACTTATGGCAACTAACTGGATGGTTCTTAACGACCGGAGTCACAAAGCCATGAGTGATCGCGGTAGAACACAGAGAGAGGTCAGAGAACGCAGCGGCAGGCTCATCTTCCTTCTTGGAGCTGTATAGTTCCAAAACCGGCAGGGATGCTTCTCCGCCGCCATTCCGAGAATCGCATACTGATTTCTGCAATCGGAACCAAAGGAATCCATTTAAGAGCAAAAATTCTCCGAAAAGTGAATAAAGATTCAATTTTTTTTTTCAACACAAATGACAAACCAACCTCTTTAAAGTTCATCTTATCATGTTTCTGGCCATCTTTACTTTCCTCGCAGATCCAGAGTTGGAACGAGCTAGTCCAGTTCTTCTTGTCTCTGAAATCCGAGCTATTCTCGTTGATTTTGCCCTTCATCGGCATGAATTCCTGGAACACGCGCCCGAAACCCTCGGCGCGGCACCGACCGATCTCCTTCTTCAACTCCTCGATCACTGCGATCGAAATTCCCAAACAAAAGAACCCTAATTTTAACCTAAAAGGATTTCGGCGAAATCAAATAAGGGGAGGGCAGAAGGGAGGAGCATCGGACCGACCCTCGCAGATGAGACGCATGCAGAGAGGGAGCTCCCGCTTGAAAGCTTCGATCTTGCGCTTCTCCTCCTCCAAACTCTTGATGGACTCCTCCAGCCGGGCCGCCTGCCGCCCTCTCTCCCTGCTTTCCGTCACCGCCTTCTTCACGAACCCGACGGCGACGGCACGCATAGCGCACAGCTCCAACTCCGACCCCATCTCCACCGCCTCCGAACCCACCATCGCTGCCTCCTTCTGCTCCTCCGTCTCCGTCTCCGTCTCCGTCTCCGTCTCGATGGGATGTAACGAACGAGAAGACGAGAAAGAGGGCGACTGATTTATTGACGAACCGGTCCGGTCCGACCAATCGAGCCAAGATTCGCGGCGACTCGTCGCCGCGTAGCGCGACGCGATGAGATCTCGCGGCGCCGGGATGCCGCTTCTCAGCTCTCCGAATTTGGAATCTTTGTGTCCTATTTATCATTTTTTAAATATATTTTTAGTTATGATTATTTTAAATGATTATTTATTTCTCTCTTTTTTTATCTCTTTCTAAGAAGCAATTTTTCATTGATTTTCTGGATTTGTCAATGGTCAAATAAATCAAGCTCGTGGATTCTATTTTTTTATATATATAATTGAAATTCGTTGATCTTTATCTTAATTTGGTAGTTTTTGTTTCAATATTATCATGGGCAGGTAATGAATTAGGAATCACAAAAATTTAGATAACATTAATAAGATGGTATCCTATTTGGAATCGTATACTTTTGAACCTATCCGTTATATATAACCATATATCTTACTCATCGTATGAATGGTGAGCAAAATTTTATATATATATATATATATATATATATATATATATATATATATATATATATATATATATATATATATATATATATAGAAATTCTCTGCTGCAGACCGTTTCGTGCGCGACCACGGGGCCAGACCGATCAGGCCCTTGCCTGATCAGTCTGGCAGTGTGGTCCGTACGGGGAGTCCGCACATCACGTCCGCAGTAGAGATAAATTGTGTATATATATATATTGTTTATGTTTGTTAGAGCTTAGATTTAAAATTTAGGATTTAATTTTGTTTAAGGTTTAGATTATAATATTTAAGATAAATAAAGTTTTAAAAATAATCAAAAAAATTATACTTATACTCACAAGGTGAGCACCATAAACGAATAGGGTATTTAGGTTTAGTTTTAGGATTGAAATAATACTTGAGTTAAAACAATTTTTAAAAAAATTACGCACGATTCATATATGATAGCACCGCACACACACATATATATACAAGTAAGCAATATCTTGAACGTCTCATCCCTGCATGCCTTTGTGTGATTGAGACACCTAAATTCATCCCTGTGCACCTCTGTGCGATTGGGGCGCTTGGATTCAATGGGCAATAATTTTTTTTTTATTTTCTTAGTTCCAAAGTTAAACAAATTAGGTTTTTTTTTAGAGTTTAAGGATTGAGTTATAGTGTTCAA
The DNA here is from genome assembly GCA_024364735.1 of Boesenbergia rotunda. Taxonomy (NCBI): domain Eukaryota; kingdom Viridiplantae; phylum Streptophyta; class Magnoliopsida; order Zingiberales; family Zingiberaceae; genus Boesenbergia; species Boesenbergia rotunda. Next base: position 22,212 of record JAGFNQ010005710.1, read on the forward strand.
GCTAAAAAAAATTAACACTAAAAAATTTTAGATACTCACGGGGTATATACTTGGGGTCCAATAGAATTTATTTTTATATTTTTAAGCTCTGGGATTAAGCTAATTAGATTTTAGCTCTAAGATTTAGGGGTTGGGTTATAATGTTCAAGCAAAAAAAATTAACACTAAAAAATTTTAGATGCTTATGAGGTATATTATATATATTTAAGATTTAAGATTTATGAAAATATTATTTTTTTCAAAACAATAAAATTTTGAATCTAGGCGCCTGGACATTGTAGCGTGGACAAATGCGCAAGAGATCCTCTAAGATATGCAATTGGAGGTGCCTCATTTTAATTTTTAAAAATCAAAATTTTCTTAAATATATTATTATATCCCGTGAACACCTAACATTTTTTAGTTTTTAATTTTTTTTAGCTTAAACATCATAACACAATTAGAAAGCTAAACCATAAAAATAAAATCTTAAAATTTTTTAGCTCGAACACTATAACCCAATTGGGCATGGGTGGAGCCACCCATGGGTCAGGGTGGGCTCCAACCCCACCTACTTTCCAAAGACAGGGTATTAATTTTTGATTTTATTAATATTTGAGCCCCATAAAAATAAATTAAGTACTTGGAATAAATAATAATAAAAAAAATTGGAATGAAAAATAAATAAAATAGAGATTATTAAACTATTAACATAAAACGAGGATGTTGAGTTTAAATTAGATAAGATATGAATTAAATCTAATGATTAGGTAAGGAGATAAATAGTATATTATTCAAATTGGATTGGATCGAGTTATGATCTAAATAATGATAAGTTAAATTAATTTGAGTTATTTAAAATAATTAGGATAGTTTTAAAATATCTTCTTTCATTCTTTGTTTTTTCCACGTGCATACTAGCAACCACTAATATATATCATCCTCCTTCATGCACCAATAATTTTACCTGACAACTCTCATATTGCTTAGATCAAGAGTAATCATAATTTTACTTATTTAAGAATATTGTTGTATTCTCGTTCAAAAAGATTGTTATAGGTACAATAATTAATTTAGCATACGAATTGATAAATAATTTTTTATTGATATTGAAAAATAATTAGTTAATTTAAATTAATTACGATTCGTTGTACATGTTTGATTTGTAGCCGTCTCAAGTGAAAATTTTACCCATTTAATTTAGTTTAATTTTTGTCTCCTATATTACGCTAATATTATTTATTAATTGATTTATTATTATAGATTTTGAAATTATGTACAATGTGACAACTTTAAAATTATTTTGAATATTTAGAAATAAGTTGTGATTATTTGAGTTGACATAATATTGGACAATAATATTTATGAAATTTGAAGTTTGAATTTTGTTAAAAATTTTATTATTTTAAATTTTGGACAACGATAATCCCCAGGTAATTATGAATCCTGGCTACGCCCCTACAATTGGGAAACTTAAACCCTAGGGGTATATTATATATATTTAGAATTTAAGATTTTAGGATTGAGTTATAGTGAGTTTAAGTTAATAAAATTTTCCCTCTAGCGTTCAGACTTTCCTCTTTGATTATAGTCGATAAAAAATTTTAGATACTCACCAAGTATAATTTATAATTTAAGGAAAGGTTGATTTTATAAATAAATAAATAAACTGAGGTGTCTCTCATTGCATGGGAGGCACCTCAATCGCTTAAAACAAAAAAAATAAATAACTTGAGGCACCTCTCATTCAATGGGAGGCGCCTTGAGTCAGGTGTGCACGGGCGTACGGTGGGCGATCCACAGCAAAACAAATTAATCTCTCTCTTTCTCTCGATACACACATACGTCTCATCCTTGCATGCCTATGCGTGCCCTATGTACAGAAATCGTTAAACAACAATTTTATTTTATTTTTTCAGCTCAGGGTTAAGTCAATAAGATTTTACCTTCAGGGTTTAGACTTCAGGGTTGGGTTATAGTGTCAAGCTACAAAAAATTAAAACAAAATTTTTTTAGGTTTTCACAGATTATAATAAATGTATTTAGGGTTTATATTTAAGGAAATATCAATTTTAAAAAAATGAATCGAGCTGCATGGATAAAATCTAAGCGACCCGACAAAGGTCTCACGCATGCAAAGTCACTCAAGCTAGCTATCCACCTTTTATAAAAATATAAAAAAATAGATACGTTGCTCATGGTACACCCTCCGATTCCTTTTCTTTTTATTTTTCAAAACATAAAATTTTCTTAAATCTTAAACCTTATATATATAGACACACACATGAGCACCTAAAATTTTTTAGTTTTAATTATTTTTTTTATCATGAACACTATAACCCAATTCCTAAACCGTAATGTACTCTAATTGGCTTAACCTCGGAACTAAAAAAAATAAATATATAATGTCATTAGGTACCCTAAATATATACACCGTAAACGCCTAAAACATTTTCAGTTTTAAATTTTAAGCTTGAATACTATAATCTAACCTCTAAATCTTAAAGACAATATCTAATTGGCTTTACCTGTTGGTGCAATTAGCCTCTAGGGTTTCGATGTTTGACAATGTACAAAAGTCTGGTCAATTTGGCCAAAGGGTTGATCCAAATAGGACTTGATGTTTAGAGGTGATAAGTCTACCAAGTGACTATCCCTTACTGGAAGCACTACAAGAAAATTGCCATATACCCACGGTAAGTTTTAGCTACACATATACAAACTGTGGGTATAGATAACATATAGCCACAGATATATGAAATCGTCACTATAAGTTATAGGGACAGATATCAATACTGTGGGTATTGGATATCTATACCTACACTTATATTTTGCTGTCACTATAATTTTTTTTTACTGTGGGTATAAGTAGCGTATACCTACACTTATAATTTACTGTCACTATAAGTTATAGGGACAGATATCAATGCTGTGGGTATTGGATATCTATACCTACACTTATATTTTGCTGTCACTATAATTTTTTTTTACTGTGGGTATAAGTAGCATATACCTACACTTATAATTTACTGTCACTATAAGTTATAGGGACAGATATCAATGCTGTGGGTATTGGATATCTATACCTACACTTATATTTTGCTGTCACTATAATTTTTTTTTACTGTGGGTATAAGTAGCATATACCTACACTTATAATTTACTGTCACTATAAGTTATAGGGACAGATATCAATGGTGTGGGTATTGGATATCTATACCTACACTTATATTTTACTGTCACTATAATTTTTTTTACTGTGGATATAAGTAGCATATACCTACACTTATAATTTACTGTCACTATAAGTTATAGGGACAGATATCAATGCTGTGGGTATTGGATATCTATATCTACACTTATATTTTGCTATCACTATAAGTTTTTGTATTGTGGGTATAAGTAGCGCTAGCGTATACCTACACTTATAATTTACTGTCACTGTAACCTTTTTTTCTATAGATATAAATAATATATATATATATACCTACACTCATAATATACCGTCACTATAACCTTTATATGCGCCATATGTGTGGTTTGGTTTGGAGGGTTTGGGTTTGTCCCCAACACCGACGCCACCGTCTATGGCGGTAGGGTGGGTGTGGTCCTGAGTGCTCTCACAACCATTGATGATCTTCAAGCTATGAATCGAGGTGACAATATTGTGCTAGTATATACATTTTCTTTTGTTATTCCTATCCCTTTTTATTTTTGGAAAGATTTCATCAGAATTGGAAACTTCAAAAGGTTAGAAATATCTATCCCTTATCATAAACTATTTATTATGATAAACTTTATCAAAAGAATTATTTAAAAAATTAAAATATCATATTAAACTATTTATTTTACCAAAACATTAGAAATATCTTTATATTATTTAACATCTTAATATGCGGACTACAAGAAAATAGGGCTTCTGAAACGGATTTTTAAAACGGAAATAAAATTTGTTTTAAATTTTAGTAAATTATAAATAGATTTGCTATGGAATTTCTAATCTGTTTCATTCAAAGAAAATAATATGTGCAAAAAAAATTAAAAGAGAATTTAAAATCAATTAAAAATGAAATGTATAAATAAATTTTTTTAAACCAAAATAAATACAGAATAACAACTAAATTTGATACGAAATTTTATCTGTTTATAAACACTTTCAAATATTTTAAATAGAAAAATAATCTATTTTTAATTATATAATTCGAAAAAAATTGTTAAGTAAATATAAATATATTTTGTTTTACTTTAATAAAACCCTAGCTAATCCTCTTACTATAAGAAAAAATGATTTTCCTAACACCTTTTTAATGACATTTATTAAAAATTGTCGTTGAATAAACTTATTTATGCTTCCATTGTATAGGAAGTGTAGTTATATTTCTAATAATTTTTTATATGCTTCCTTAATTGTTTCTATTGTCCTGTTGTTTAAAATATAACTCTTAACTCTTATCATAGTGTTTATTTCTCACTGACAGATTTTGAATTAGTTTTACCATCTAGGAATTTTGTTTTCACAGTGAAATAGTAATTAGTTATGCCAAAATGGGAGTTTATGAATTTTACTTTTTTAATTCTTTCCATTAAGCTTCATAGCTTAGTTTATTCGGTCACAGTGAATTGAAGCTTTTTCCTATGTGAGTCTATTCTGATTGATTCTAGTATGAATGGTACTGTTTTCTTTTTGATTCTTTTCATCATCTTGAGTATTCTGACTTTTGATTCAGGAGGAGACTTCAAACAACATAAACCATTGAAATTAGCTATGCAACTTAGTTAAGTTGTGCATTGTAGTTGATACATTTATTTTTTTTCAAAGGTATCCGAGTTCAAAGTCTCAAGAAAAGTCAAATTACAATGGATATAGATCTCCGGTGGACACTTAAGCATAATTCTTGCAGTTGAAGCACTTGTTGCTTCACTTCCTTTTCAGGTTTGGTAGTTGATCATAATTTTCTAAGAATTTCTGTCGCCCTTGATTATATTTATGCCTTATGAGATTTTATGTGCTTCTTCACTTTGCTGGTTGTAGTTAAAAGATCTCCAAGTCTTTACTGTCATTTGTGTTATTTCAACTTTCCGAAGAGATACCCTGCATTTCTGTTGTCGTTGTTGCACTTCTTGTTGAGGTATGTTACTATTTTTTGCACAATTATGTTATATTTTTTGCTATAGTTTACTATCATTATCTGAAACAATCTTTGTTATTATTCTAGACGACTATCACATATGCTTTCATGTTTGGTCTAATTTCTTTGGTAAACTTCAACAAATTCCTGGCAACAACTATTTAGTTATTACTTGTACAGATGATGAGTTATTACTGGTTTACATGATGATACATGGCAGGGAAGTTCAAAGCACTGCCATATGGCATCCCAATTTTGTGCATAATCACTAGTAACATTGTTAGCGTAGATTTGTACAATGGAAAATTTTGTGAGATTTTTGTGTCAAGGTAGATTGCTGGCAGTGTGGAAAAAAGCTATCCAAGCTGTGAAATGTGGTTTAACTTTATATTTCTCCAGCAACCAAGTTCTAGTTTTTAGGTCATGAAGTATTTATCATTCAATTAGTAATTTTATTCCTTATGCTTTTCTTTATTCTAATAAATTTCACCTTCTAAAATAATGTGAAGATCTCCAATAACTTCATATTTCTCCAGCAACAAGTTCTAGTTTTTTTCCATTAGAAGATCAGATAATATTTTTTAGTGTGAAGATCTCACTTACCTCACATGGCTATTAATGGAAGTATTTTAGATGCCCCTTAATATTAAGACATTGTCTTTCATAATGTTTCAGAATTATGAAAAGATTCCAATCAAATGATTTGAGATATATACAGGTCATGATATTACATAAAAGTACATGGTCATGCAATTTCATATTTTCACTAGCTCTTCTAGTTCTTCCTTGGGTAGCTTAGTGTATCATGATAATGCTGCTAAATGTTCACAATCAGAATTATTTAAAGTGTGAAATTTATGTACTCAGATTTCATCTTTTCAGGTACTGTTCAATGATACTATATTTCACAATATACATTATGGTCGGTTGTCTGCAATAGAGGAGGAGGTTGGTTCTTGCTGATTACCAAAGTAACTACCATCAAAGTGGAAATACTAGAGATTCATCCCTTGGTCTTTCAAGTTTATGTTGCTGCTCGGCGTGCTGCAATTCACGAGACAATCTTGAATTTTCCTGAGAAGTCTTAAACCTGTGGAGTTTTTTTAATGATGGTTTTTTTTTTGCGCTATATTGTTATTGTGAAAATCTATTTATTGGTACTAACTTTGTTATTGTAATATTGATACTTATTTTTTTAGAACTTGTTTTATTTTTAATATCATTGAAGCCTTTTTTTTTAATATGATTGTTATTCTTATATATATAAATTTAAATATATAAATTAAATTCTAAATTTTAATTTTTTGTACCAATAATAAAAAATCATTATATGTTGTACCCACGGAAAATTTAAATTTAATTAAAGCGTGGCTATAATCTATACCTACGGAAAATTTAAATTTAACTAAAGTGTGGCTATAATCTATACCCACAGAAAATTAAAAATCATATCGCTATAAGCTATACCCACGGAAAAAATACTTTTGCACTAAAGTATATAGTGATAGAATTATTTTCGTGGGTAATTACTTGGTGATTATTTATGACGGTTTTTAGTTCTGTCACTAAAACCTCTAGTGACACAATGAAATTCGTAGGTATAAGTCAGGGTATTTTCTGACGGTAATGAGTACCGTCACTATATGTTATACTGACGGCAAAAAAATCGTCGGTAAAGGCATAGTAAAAATGACGGACCTGAACGCCCGTGGGTATAGGCTTTTGAGGTCTATACCCACGATTTTCATGCTTTTACCTATGGTTTTTTACTGTGGGTATATGGCAATTTTCTTGTAGTGAGGTTAAGCAAGGAGTGAGAAGTCTACCAGGTAACTAGTCCTAAATTGACGTTAGGCAAGAGGTGAGAAGTCTACTAAATGACTAGTCCTAACTAGAGGTTAGACAAGGGAAGTTCTGGTAAGTGAAGCTGGGCCCTAGTGAGTAAAGTTAGGTGGTGAAAGACCTGATGAGTGAAGTCAGACAATGAAAGTCCTAGTAAGTGAATCTAGGCCCTAGTGAGTGAAGTTAGCTGGTAGAAAGTCCTAGTGAAGTGAAGTCAGACAATCAAAGTTCTAGTGAGTGAAGCTAAGCAATAGAAAATCCTAGAGTAAGGTAACCCTGAGTAATGTGTGACCGAGTGGTTTCCGATGAAGCTAGCGGATCACACATATTGCTAACACTGTTTTACTTAACTGTCTCTTATATATACTGTGCTAACTCACTGTTGAATGTAAGTCTTAGTGGATCAGGTTGATTAGGTACTAAGCAACACCAGAAAAAGTCTAAACAGGTCTGGAGGACCAGATGTTTGGTAGGTAAGTAAGGTAAGTCACTGGATGAGTGAATTTCGATGAGGACAAGTCCCGGGTAGGGACTTTAGGCACGGTCTAACTTAGAATCATTTTGGAGCTCTAAGCTGAGACCTTGACTAGATCATGATCTTGGGAAGACACGGTCTATTGAATCCTGAGTCTAATTTTCCTGTTCTATACTTGTGCTAACTTTGTTTTGTAGGGAAAATATTATTTCGAACTAACTTTATTTTGTAGGGTTATTTTTGTAAAATTTACCTCGGATGAATAGTGCCCGAGGTGCCTCGATTGGGCCTCAGGTCCCACCCAAGGTGCTTCAGTTCGGACTGGAGGCGCCCTCAGCGGTTGAGGGTGCTTCCACATAGTTGCCGCTAAAGATGAAAGGTCAGCGATATGAGGTGCCTCAAGTTGGATTCAAGGCACCTCAGTTGGGAACTAAGACGCCTCGAAGTGGATCTAATGCGCCTTCTGATCTATCGCTGTGCAGTTATATATATATATATATATATATATATATATATATATATATATATATATATATATATATATATATATATATATATATATATATATATATATATATATATATATATATATAGACACACACACAATCTTGTTCTCCCGTCGGGACAAAAAAAAAACACGCCCCTACGCGACATCCCCGCCGGCAGCGCTCGCGACAACCCTGTTGGCACCACGTGAGAGCAGAGTTTTTCTTTTTTTTTCTGAAATTACAAATGTCTCACAATAATTGTTTAAAAATTGAAATTAATTTCTAAACTCCCCTCCGCCTCTCTCGCGACAAAGAAACAACGAACGAGGGTCTACCCTAGCTCGCCGCCCCTCCCTCTCTCGTGAGGAAGACATCGCACAAAGGCGAACCCTAGTTCGCCGCCACCCTCTCTCTCCGCTTCCACGTGAGTCGACCTCCGAAGCGAAGAACGGGCCGACGCCCTTCCTCTCTCTTGTCGATCTCGAAAGCGAAGAAGGGGCCAACTCCTGCTTGCTGCCGGTCAAATTAATTCCGCCCGCGATCATGGCGAGCGAAGGGCACTAACAGGAGATGACGGGTGGCGGCCACGCCGAGCTGCGACTGGCGACTGGTTGGAGGCAGCGACCGAGCTGCGGGACAACAACGAGCTTGTGGCAGCCTGGCAGGCGACGACGGGTTCACCTATCCCCTCTCTAATTATATTTTGGTTCGGAGGTGGCGACCTCCGGCTGGAGGAGGGGGCACGGTGCAAGGGCGGAGCCACCCTTGGGCTAGGGTGGGATCCAACCCCACCTTTCTTTTGGCCTACATGTTGAGTTTATTAAATTTTAGGAAAGAGAGGAGAGACTCAGAAGAAGAAAGGATCATAGAAAAAATTAGAGAAGTAGAAAAGATAAAAACGAATCAAGAGAGAGAGCCGTGAAGTTGCTGTCGTATGAAAGATAGTTGACGTAATGTGCACGTGTATGAAAGAGAGGGAGTGAAATAGCAAAAGAAAAGATTTTTTAAAAAGATATTCTAATTAATTTTAAAGAGAATATTTAGTTTATCATTCAATTATAGTTTGACAAAATTAAATATAAATTAATTTTAATTTAAATCAACCTAATTTTTATTTTCACATCTACTTAAATCCAATTCGATTTTAATTCAGCATCCTATTTTTATATTCAATGAGTTGGTTTATTTATTTTTTAACAATTATTTAATAACTCTTTCAACAATTTAAAAAATAAAATATCCAATGCTCTTGTTTATTATAATCATTTTCATTTTTACAATAACAATTCAATAAGTTTTTTCAACTATAAAATTTTTTATAATAATTCATCATAATAGAACTTAAACTTTTAGTATATTATATAGTTAACTATATTGAAAGAAAGTTAGTTTAACAAAATTATTATCAATGTAATAATTAATAAGTTTGATTGAATAAAAAACATAATTTTAATAATATTTTTATTCTATATTTTTGAATTGAATATATTGAATATTATTGTCAATGAGATATATATATTGTTTAAATTTAATCAAGCATTTTTAATATTCCACTTGATTAGTTTATCATAAACAATAAAACTAATTGTAATGGTCAAAAGCCTCCAAAAACAAAAACAAAAGTTATAATCAATTTTGATAAAATCTTTTTTATTTGATATTTAAAAAAGTTGTGCCCACGGGAATATAAACCCCGTTCTGTTAACCCACTTGCAAGGGGCCAAGTGAATGACTGTAACGAAACGGTCATGAAATCCACAATCCGATCAAAGGGCTCCACACGTGTCTCAGCCCTCCCACATGAGGAATTGATCGGATTTAATGGCCCGCAATTACGCGGCCGCATCTCTGCGGTGGTTGACCCGGGGATTTTCCTGGACCTTTCGATCCTATCACTTATTCCCATGGGCAATCGTATCGGTTTTCGTTAGATTCTTTTTTATATTGATCGTGGAATATCGAAATTCTATATGTGGGACTAAACATCAATCTGTCGGAATTATCCACAAGCCTTCTGATAAAAAACCAACCCGGTGGATCGGGCCGCTAGCGTTTCACTGACAGATTTAATGAATGATCAAAACTTCTGGTTTAGTTTTGATCGTTACTTTAAAATTAATAATATTATTATTAATCTCAAAGGCTAGCGATTTTATTCTGAGCTCTCCATCTCTGCTGCAAATAGAGAGTGCTTCCTCTTGAATTGGTTTTCGATCCAGAGGCTACCATTGGGCACTGGATTTGGACGTGGAGAAGCTTTTGCAGCGGATTTGCTATGGAAATTATGAATTGTTGTCACGTCCTCATGTACTCATGTTTACTTGGAAAATGAATAACATCTTCTCTGTACAATTAACAATTTGAAATTTATACATATATATCTCAATACATATATATAGAACCACACTCGGCTGACATTCACACAATCATAATAGTAAGAAATAAATATAAACAACCACACAGTTAAATAATATATCTAATAAATAATAAGCATAATAAGTTTCTATGAACTAAATGTAACAAATCAAAAGTCTAACGAAAATAAATAAATACAAGTTCATAGAAAATAAAACACAATCCGTAATGAAAACAAACTAAAGCGACATAAATAAGATAATATTGTTGATGCAGTCTGACCCGGTTGTTGTTTTGGTGTTTGACAATGATTTAAGTTTGGCGGAGCAAATTATACTTAAGTCCTGATCAGTGATTAGGCATGGGTTGATTGAAATCCTAACCTGGAGGGTTAGGTGTGAGAAATCCCGGTGAGTGAAGCCGGGTCTTGGTGAGTGAAGCCAGGTGTGAGAAATCCCGGTGAGTAAAGCCGGGTCCTGGTGAGTGAAGCCAGGTGTTGAAAAGTCCTAATTCGGAAGAGGTGGGTGAAAAATCCTAGCTTTGAGGGCTAGGTGAAAAGTCCTAGCTTGGAGGGCTAGGTGAAAAGTCCTAACTTGGAGGGTTAGGTGAAAAGTCCCATCTTGGAGAGTTAGGTGAAAAAGTCCTGGCTTGGAGGGTCAGGTGCCTAGCTTGGAGGGCTAGGTTGGATGAAGGTCTAACTCGGAGGGGTTGGGTGAAAAGTCCTAGCTTGGAGGGCTAGGTGAAAAGTCCTAGCTTGGAGGGCTAGGTGAAAAGTCCTAACTTGGAGGGTTAGGTGCAAATTCCCAACTTGGAGAGTTAAATTGAAAAATCCTTAGCTTGGAGGGCTAAGGTGAATAAAATCCTAGCTTGGAAGGCTAGGTCTGCGTCCCTGGATCGGTCTGGTGATCGATCAGGGAGTTGGCACGCTGCTCCTTCGTGGATCGGTCTGGTGACCGATCCAGCGATGTCTGATCGATCTGGTGACCGATTAGGGAGTGTGTGTTTCACTCACTGCACAGCTCCTGATCGGTCTGGTGACCGATCAAGGAGCGAACAGTGAGTTGAGTTCCCCTGCTGATCTGCTCCTGATCGGTCTGGTGACCGATCAGGGATACTGCTCAGATCGGTCTAGTGAACGATCATTTGTCGCAAGGTTCTCACTATCACCGATCAGGATGACTCCTGATTGGTCTGGAAGAAGCCTGATTGGTCTGGTGACCGATCAGGCTGGAGCCTGATTGGTCTGGGGACCAATCAGGAGTGTGCAGAAGACTTCTGGATCGGTCTGGTGACCGATCAGGGTCCTTCCTGATCGGTCTGGTGACCGATCAGGCGCAGAACTTTAATTCAAATACGCTGTCAGAAGCTCTGATCGCGTCTGTTTTCACTGCCGATTCTCTGCTACATCGCTGCTTATGTTTGATATGCATTGCTAAGCTTCTATTGGAGTGTGCAGGCTTTACAGGGATGATTCAAACATTGGAGGAGAGTCAATGGGAGGCTTTCCTTGGAGCAGGTTTGTTTGTTTCTCCTTCTCAGGTTTCAACGGCAACTGGAGCAGCTGGTGACTGACGGAGACTCAGCTGGAGAGGAGGTCTTCAGTGGACTGAGTGCTCAGGGAGGTCAGTGGGTTCAGGCTGGCTCAGTGGATGCTGGCGAAGCTTGTGATGGTGAGCAGAGCTTAAGAGACAAAGCTGGATGCAGAGGAGCGGTGACGAACAAGACAGAAACTTGGGAAGTTTGGCTGGGCTGTGTTTGTGCTCTCTGTTGCTTTGTGCTTGAGCTTTCTTGTGCATCTTTGTGAGCTTGTCTTCTCGAGTGTCTCGTGTGCTTAACTTGTATCTTCTTGAGATCACTTGTGGAGAGGTTTCTCCACCGAGAAGGAGGCTGCTACTATCCGGAGTTCACCGGGGCTTGATCTGCCGACGATCAAGGGATCGCCCACCTCACGGGCATGCCAAGGAGTAGGGGCAAGTTATCCCCGAACCTTGTAAACGATCCTTGTTAGCGATCCTTGGTTTGTATTCTCTGTTTCTGCAGTTTTGTTAAGTTTGCTTCTCTGCATTTGTTTTGTTTCCGCTGCTACTAACTTAAGTGCAGAGAAGATTCGAAAAGAGCCAAGAAATTGTGTCTGGCTATATTCACCCCCCCTCTATAGCCATCTCGTTTCCAACAAATATTACTAAGAAAGTATGAAAATAACTAAAAATACTCAAGCGGAGACTTGCAGATGAAATTATCTCCTGGCGGCACGAGTCAAAGTTATCATCTACCTGAAATAAAAATGAAGGAAAGAGGTAGTGAGTCTGGGTGGACTCTGCATGTATAAGAATAGATAAATGATGTGGGAACGTTCAGAATCGATAGAGGGGGGGTGAATATCGATAAAAAAAATTGGATATGGAAAGAATATTACGCAGCGGAAATTTAATTCAATACTAACACAATTTCTTTTACTTGGTTCGGAGTCTAGATCGGCTCCTACTCCAAGGCCCACGATCTTTGACCGTTTACGTTGGGCAATTCTATATTTCAAAAAAAGTTTACAATAATTGAAGCACGAATACAGAATTGAATTTAAGCAATTAAAACAAATACCGACGATTGGAAAAGGAATCGAAGATTGGAGCAGCAGGCCGTCATTCTGGAGCGTTATTGGCGCTTGAAACTTGAGCACGGAGAAACCAGAGTTGAGTGCTTGAGTAATTGCGTTGAAAAGAATTATTGTCTGGAAGCAAGGGGTGAACCCCTTTATATACAGCCGTCCAGGGCCCCCTGTTGATTAGGGTGCCTGACACATGTGCTTATCTGCGTGCATCTTCATCCGTAGACTTGGCCAACGTTTATCCCTTTATCCAGGGCGCCTGGGACGACTGGGGCGCTTGTATGCTCACGGGCGCCTTCTTGCTGACGTGGAGGCTCAGTTTCGCAGACTGTTGGAAACACCCTTCTGGGGCGCCTATATCCATACAGGTGCCTGTATGCTCAGGCGCCTGAGCCCTCTCAGGAGCCTGGGATGCAGTGGCGTAGCCAGGATTTTCGATCAGCAGGGGCAATTTTTAATAATCTTAAATATTAATGTAGATCGATTTTTATTTTTCAAAAGTCTAAATTACAAATTTAAGAGATCGAAAAAGAACTTAAATTTGAAATTTTGACCATAGTTGACACATGTGCCTATCTGCGTGCATCTTCATCCGTAGACTTGGCCAACGTTTATCCCTTTATCCAGGGCGCCTGGGACGACTGGGGCGCTTGTATGCTCACGGGCGCCTTCCTTGCTGACGTGGAGGCTCAGTTTCGCAGACTGCTGGAAACACCCTTCTGGGGCGCCTGTATCCATACAGGTGCCTGTATGCTCAGGCGCCTGAGCCCTCTCAGGAGCCTGGGATGCAGTGGCGTAGCCAGGATTTTCGATCAGCAGGGTCAATTTTTAATAATCTTAAATATTAATGTAGATCGATTTTTATTTTTCAAAAGTCTAAATTACAAATTTAAGAGATCGAAAAAGAACTTAAATTTGAAATTTTGACCATAGCTCTTAGTTCTAGTTGAAACAATGATTCGTCGATCCCCAAAGTCTTTTTTAATTCAAAGTCGAAAAATCGATCGAACCTGTCTAAACATTAAACTTGTTTCGGCCATAACTTGACCAAATCAACTTTAAATCAATCTTGATTTGAACCAATAAAATCCTTATCTCTGTACCTGAATTTAGTTCAAACCTTATATAATTTTAATTTAGCATCCTTGTCTTACAATTTAGCTCATCTATTTATTATTATATATTTATTTTAAATTAAATCGTATATTTTCATATAAAAGTGATACTAATAGATAGTTTAGGTCAAGAGCTTTCTAAATGTGTGATCAATCTCAATTTTTTATAATAGATGATGATAAATCAACTTTTATATATATATATATATATATATATATATATATATATAATTTTTTTAATAAAATTTGAGAGGGGGCGATCGCACCCCCTCTCATGAAGGTGGCTACGCCCCTGCTGGGATGCAGAGAACTCTATCCTTTGTTTCTGCAACCAGGGTTAGTTTCAAAACACAAATAATAGATAAATTAAGTACAGTTAACAGCCTGCGCTGTCTTGGTTTGGACTTTGGGCTTCCCAAATGGAACCCTAGGTCGAACCGACGCCTAATGCCCCCTCTTCCGGGGAGCGCGCCCTCGCCTACTCCTCTCAGGAGAATTTATCTTTTGCCAACCGGCTCCTCCGGTTGGACTTTTGCCCGATCTTTCGGATCAGGACTTCGTGCCCAATCCACGATCATGACTTATTGCCCAACTCTCGGTCAGATCTTTGGTGCCCAGCCCTCGGCCAGGACTTATTGCCCAATTATTCGAATCAAAACTTCGTGCCCAGTCCACGACCAGGACTTATTGCCCAACCCTCAGTCAGGTCTTCGATGCCCAGCTCTCGGCCAGGACTTATTGCCCAATTCCACGAACCAGGACTTCGTGCCTAGCTTACCTAGGACTTTTCCTGCGCACTTTAACAAATTCATTAGATCACAATATAACTTTAACTTATGAACTCTTTGCCATTATCAAAATCCAGGTTCGATCTTGGTGCTTCCTACACCAATAATCTCCCCCTTTTTGATTTATGACAGCCTAGATCAAAAGTTAAGTTAAAACATGAAAAGATAGGCATTTCAAACAAATACATTTATTTTTCCTCTAAAAAATTATTTTTTGAAAACATGCACTAAGCTCCCCCTGAATTAAAGATTCTCCCCGTGAAGCTTTCAAAGATATGCAGTTTTTCAGAAATATTAAGTGTACGCTTTTTGAGGAAAAAAGTTAATTTTTTTTTTTGTGAAATAAAGATAAGCGAATTTTGATCATGTATACTTTGCAAAACTTTTGAAGTTGAAAAAGTTAAGACACCATTTGAAAAGATTTTAATAAATTTATCTGAGAAAGGGAATTTTAATTTTTCTTACCATAAAAATTTATACTTTAAAAAATTTGCACTTAAAAATATTTGCACAAAACTATTTTGCACTTTAAAAAGATTTTGCACTTAAAAAAAATTGTGCACTTTGAAATATTTTGCACTTAAAGAATATTGTGCACTTAAAATATTTTATACTTGAAAAATTTTGCATTTTGAAAATTTTACACTTAAACAATTTTGCAAACAAATTTTGTACTTAAGAAATTTTGCACTTTAAAAATTTTGTACTTGAAAATTTTGCAAAAACAATTTAAATTTACTTTTTCAAAAAAAATACTTATTTCCTTTAACTTTACTTTTCCCAAAAAAAATTACATTTTCAAAAAATAAAAATTACTTTGTCACACTCTCCCCTTTTGCCATATATAAAAAAATACTGGTCGAAAAAATATGAATTAGAGCCAGTTTATTTTGTAAAATTGTAAATACATATTGAGCCAATTCTAGTAAATCCAAGCAACAAAAAGATCAAACAAACTAAATTAAATTCGTTCGGGTTCTGTCTAACTCAGTTAGCTACTTACAAACTGTTATATAACAGCAGCTTTCACTAGAGTTAGTCAAGTTAAGTGATCTGATCAAGTTAGATTTTCTAAGCTTGAATACTTAGCTTGATTGCTGTTTAAATATATTTATTGCCCCAACTGCTTTAGATGCACTGACTTAAAACATCTTTAGTCAAGGCATAGACCTAAGCATCTCAACCTAGTCTAGGTTATCAATCAAAATGTCCTAATGTGCTTGTGAGATGCTGACTTCTAGATCTATAAGAGCATGCAATTCTAGGGTTAAATTCTAGGCTAAGTCCATTGCGTAGAAAACCCTAGTTTTAAAGGGGGTAACTTTTCGAAAAATCTAAGTCAGAAAAAATTTTTAAAATTCAAGACCTAATAAGAAAAATGATTTTTCGAAAGATATAAAATACTAGTTTTGAAATTTTTTTGAAAACATAAATAATAGCAGTCCTATTCTACTAAGCACAACTCTAAAACATAAGTCAAATATAAAGCAGATAAATAAATCAGGTGCATAGAAGTACCCAAGTCAAGTGCATAATGTAAGTCAACAAGTCAGCCGTACAAAGTAGGGAAAGTCAGATCATCAAAAATACAACTCTTATCTAAGAAGATGGGCCAGGAAGCCAAAATGGGTCGGGTTGCCATGACCGAAACATCGACATCATCTCATCGTGTCGGCCCTGGTCTGCATCGTGTCGGGCCTGAAGGGCGTCCATGTGTTCGACGTGATGAGCCTGCATCTCCTCTCGGAGACTGTGGACCACCATCTCTATCTGTGCAAGTCGCTGGTCCATAGTCAGAGAGGGCGGTGGTGGTGGAGACTCTCTCAGCTACTCCTCGATCTCGGCGGTGAGATCGGCTACGTTGACGTCCACCTCGTCGTCCAAGTCGATCTGGTGTCGAGCACCTCGTCGTCTCCACGACATAACCCCGGTGGTCGAGATGTCTATGGCTGCTAACGAAAAGTTCCTAGACCCTATCTCGTCAAATTTGGTCATCGTGATGACCTCTCTAGTAGAGATGTCGCGACCATGGTGATGAAGGAGGGATGTGAGAACATGACAGTAGGGTGTCCGTACTCTGGAATGAGTGGATACACTGGATGCGTAGATGATCGTCTGGAATATGTGTAGGCCAATGTCTATATCCAAGTGATGGATCATCGCATAGAGTAGGAAGGTATGGAAGGGTCGCATCGATGCTACATCTCGAGAGGTCAAAGGGAGAATGTAGCGTATTAGGACTCTGTAAAGAGCATAGTCCTGTATGCGCAGATCGACAGGCTGGAATCTCTGTACCGTCGGATCCCTCGCATCTCCAAAAAAAGTACTAGAGAGTATCAAGGGTAATGTGTGAATACGGAGGAGCGAAGGGAAAATCCGTCGGAGGATAGCAACAGAATGTTGATTGAGAGGGTCGTAGTCCAAGAAAACAGTTGAAAAGGGTAGGCGTGATGGTGAGTAGAATGGTCTGGACAGTGGTAGTGTAGCAAAGGTCATCAATTTTGATCAAATTGTTGTAAAATTCAGTACACAGGGTCGTGTTGATGGGACTGGTGCAATACACTAGATGATCTAGCTGGTAGAAGTTAATAACGTCTATGGCTAAAGGACAAGATTGTATAAAGAAGCTTATATTTAAATAGCTAGTCTTAATCGGTTTATATGTTGTGTGTGCGAACTTATTAAATAAAGCTAAGGTAGAAAATCTAGGGTCTGAACTAGGCTCGGCACCGGGATCGTTTTGGGTAACTCGTCTTAACCCAAGTAGAATATAAAAATAAATAAATAAATAAATAAGAAGGATTTAATAAGTCAAATTAATCATATATATTAAAATAAAGAGAAATGATAGGCGCAACGAAGCTGATTAGCGACTGATTCGGTAGCTTGCGTGGCCAAGTCCACCTCAACGAAAAATAAATAGAAACAATTAAAAAATGAAGCGATTCGACCCTAACTCTGTTGATGCAGTCTGGCTCGATTGTTGTTTTGGTGTTGACACCGATTTAAGTTTGGTTGAGTGAATTCAGATTAAGTCCTGGTCGGGGACTGGGCACGAAACCCTAGTAAGTGAAGCTAGGTTGATTGAAATCCCGGTGAGTGAAGCCGGGTCTTGGTGAGTGAAGTCAGGTGACGGAAATCCCGGTGAGTGAAGCCGGGTCCTGGTGAGTGAAGCCAGGTGACAGAAATCCCGGTGAGTGAAGCCGGGTCCTGGTGAGTGAAGCCAGGTGATTGAAATCCCGGTGAGTGAAGCAGGGTCCTGGTGAGTGAAGCCGGGTCCTTGTGAGTGAAGACGGGTCCTGGTGAGTGAAGCCAGGTGATTGAAATCCCGGTGAGTGAAGTCGGGTCTTGGTGAGTGAAGCCGGGTGACTGAAATCCTGGTGAGTGAAGCCAGGTGACCGAAACCCTGATAAGTGAAGCCAGGTCCTAGTGAGTGAAGCTAGGTTGACTGAAATCCCAATGAGTGAAGCCTGGTCCTGGTGAGTGAAGCTAGGTGACCGAAACCCTGGTGAGTGAAGTCAGGTCCTAGTGAGTGAAGCTAGGTTGAATGAAGTCCCGGTGAGTGAAGCTAGGCACGGAGTCTTGGTCCGGGGGACTGAGCACGAGTCAGAGAAGACTATGGAGTCTGTTCTCTGGACTTAGGGTTGGAATTGGGAGTCACTGGATCGGTCTGGCGACCGATCAGGGAGTTGGCACGAACTCCTGTTGTGGATCGGTCTGGTGACCGATCCAGAGAAGTCTGATCAGTTTGGTGACCGATCCAGAGAAGTCTGATCGGTTTGGTGACCGATCAGGGAGAGAACAGAAAGGTTTCTACTTGACCTCTGATCGTTCTGGTGAACGATCAGAGAGAGATCAGTAGGTCTTTGTGAGAAACTCGGATCGGACGCTTGACCGATCAAAGTGTCGCGACACTGCTTATCCTGACAGATCAGGAAGGCTCCTGATTGATCAGGGAGTGACCTGATCGGTCACCAGACCGATCAGGGCACACCCTGATCGGTCAGGTGACCGATCAGGAGTGCGTTTTTCTGTGGGTTGTGGGAAGCAAGCTGCTGGATCGGTCTGGTGACCGATCCCTGATCTGTGATCGATCTGGTGACCGATCAGGATCAGTTCGGGATTCCTCTATTCCCACTTTAGACCGATCAGGCTGCAACATGATCGTTCAGGGATACTTCTGATTGGTCTGGTGACCGATCAGGATCATCACTGATCGGTCTGTGGACCGATCAGTAGCTGAACTTTAATTTGAAATCGCTGTCAGACGCTCTGATTGCGTCTGTTTTCTCTGCGTTTTCTCTGATACACTGCTGATTTCTTTGTGATATGCTTTGCTAAGCTTCTGATGAGTGTGCAGGTAATACAGGGAGGATTCAAACAATGGAGGAGAGTCAACTGGGGACTTTCCTTGGTGCAGGTTTGTCTGTTTACTGGTTTCAGGTCTCAATGGCTTCTGGCCCGCGGCTGGCGACTGACGGAGGCTCAACTGGAGAGGTCTTCAGTGGACTGAGTGCTCAGGGAGTCAGGGGGTCAGGCTGTGGCTTAATGGATGCTGATGGAGAGCCTGGTGATGGGAGCAGGAGCTTAAGACGAAGCTGAAAGCAGAGGAGCGAAGAAGAAGAACAGACAGAAAACTTGAGGAGTTTGGCTGGGCTGTGTTTGTGATCTCTGTTGCTTCGTGCTTGAGTATTCCTGTTACATCCTTGTGAGCAATTCCTTCTAGTGTCTCGTGAGCTTAACTTGTATCTTCTTGAGACCACTTGTGGAGAAGTTTCTCCACCGAGAAGGAGGCGCTGTTATATCCGGATTCACCGGGGCTTGATCTGCCGACGATCAAGGGATTGCCCATCTCATGGGCACGCCAAGGAGTAGGGGCAAGTTATCCCCCAACCTTATACATCGTTGTGTTAGCGTCTGTGTGGTTTGCTTTCTTTGCTTGTGTTTTTGTTCTATCTTCCTGCATTTCTTCCGCTGCTACTAACTCTGATCGCAGAAGATTTCAAAAGAAGCTAAGTTTTGTGTCTGGCTACATTCACCTCCCCCTCTATAGCCATCCAAGCACCAACAAACTCCTCCAAACTCTTCTTTTACAAGTTCGTCGGAGTCCCTTCCTCTCGCCCTAACTCTCCTTCTTCTTCTTTCCCCCTCTCCTCCCTTCTAAGGAATCAAAGCCTTAACCTAATGATGTCGGCGACCAATGAAGTTGGCAAGGCTTTTTCTTCCCCCATTTCCTCCCTTCCAAGGAATCGAAGCCCTACCTAGCGACAGAATCGAAGCCAACAAAGAATTCAACAACCTTCTTCTTCCCTCTCCTCTGTCGCAGTCCCCTCCCCTTACCCTATCTCTCCTTCTTCTCCACCCCTCCCCCTCCCGCCCCCCCCCCCCCCCCCCCCCCCCCCCAAATGGAATCAAAGCCCTAACCCAATGACATCAGCGACCAACGAAGCCCTACCCCGACTATGACTCTATTTCGTAGAATTTCTTTGCCTAATTCTTACTCCTTATTACTTCACCCAAGCCTATAAATTGCAGCTTATGTGAGAATGAAGCAGCGAACCTTATCATCCAATGAGAGCAATAGGGCCAAGCAACGAGGATTTTTCAGACCAAGTTAGAGTAATTCATGCTCTATTTTTTTCAGTCCCAATCCTGTAGTAACATGTGTGTTTGACTTTTCTCTTCAACTTAATTGAGCTAAATTATGATAACTTTATTTACCTGTCCTGCATTTTTATTAAATATAGGTAAAGAAAGTGTCATGAAAAAAGGAAAAATTAATTCAAATAGGTAAAGGATAACAATGATCATATGAATCAAGACCCATCTCTATCTATTGTAAGTGAAGTCAAGCTTCTTGAGATTGGAATGACATTTTCATCTAAATAAGTTCGTACTTTTTATAATTCCAATGCTTAGAATATTGGTTTCAATATTTGCAAATTAGGTTGTAGAAGAGATGATGGAAAGTAAAAATATTTCTCTATTGGATGTGCCAAAAATGGTAGGAAAGTATCTCAAGCAAAAAATATTTTATAACCTCGACCTTCTACTAAGACGAATTACAAAGCTAAGATTAATGTTGCTATTCGAAATGATGAGAACTTTGCGATAACTAGTGTATGCCTTGTACATAATCATATCTTAAGCCCTAGAAGGTTATAATATTTTAGATGTAATAAAGTATTGGATTTAGCTACAAAGAGAAAATTAAAATTGAATGATCAAGCTGCAATAACTTTAAGCAAAAGTTTTTAATCTTTTGTAGCTGAGGCTGGAGGCTATGAGAATTTGACATTTGATGAGAGAAAGTGTAGAAATTTTATTTCAGAAGCTAGAAGGTTGAGGTTAGGGAATGGAGATGCTGAAGCTTGGAGTAATTATTTTTGTCGCATGCAAAGTTGGAACTCAAACTTTTTTTTATATGCTTGATTTCGATGAGGAATCTCGAATAAGAAATATTTTTTGGGTAGATACAAGATGTAGAGCTGCATATAATTACTTTTCTGATGTCGTGACTTTTGATACAATCTATTTGACTTATAGTTATGACATGACATTTGCTCCATTTGTTGGGCTGAATCATCATGGTCAATCTATTTAGCTGGTATGTGGATAATTATCAAGCGAAGGCTCAACAACTTTTATATAGTTGTTCAATTATTGATTGACATGTATGCTTGGATGTGCTCCAAAAACTATAATCACAGACCAATGTCGATCTATGACAATTGCAATTAAAGAGGTATTTCCTAATTCTCATCATCGTTTGTGTCTTTGACATATCGTGAAAAAACTTCCAACAAAATTAATTGGTCATGCTTAATATAAAATGATGAAGAAACAATTGAAGAACATTATTTATAACTCACTTACAATTGATGAGTGTGATGAGAATTGAATGAAAATGATTGAGGAGTATAATTTAGAAAACAATGATTGGTTGAAATATTTGCATTGAGAATGGAATAGATGGATACCTGTATATGTTAAAGATAACTTTTGGGTAGATATATTCACATTTCAAAAAAGTGAAAGTATAAATGCATTTTTTGATAACTACGTATATTCTAAAACATCCTTGAAGCAATTTGTTGAGCAATATAATAGTACTTTGAAGAAGAAGATTGAGAATAAAAAGCATTTGAATTTTGTTTCTTTTAATTCTATCATGTCAATTATTCTTGGTTATATATTGAAAGACAATTTTAAAATGCCTACACTAACAACTTATTAAGTGGTTCCAAGATGAAATAAGAGGGTTGATGTGTTGCGATGCCTCATTGTTGAAGGAAGAAGCGGCAACTTTAATATTTGAAGTAGTAGAAACTATGTTAGGAAAAAATAGCGAACTTGTAAGAGAAGTTTCCTTTAGGGTACATTATACAGAGTTAGATTGTCAATTGAAATGTGTATGTCGTCTATTTGAGTTTCGGGGAATTTTATGTAACCATGTGATCAAAGTGTTGATACGAATGAAGGTGAATGAGATTCCTATTAATTATATTATGGATCGATGGCGCGAAGATATTAAGCGTGGGTATTAAAGTATCAGTAACATTTATGATGATTATGGTTGTAGTGGAGAAAGACATTGGTATAATATTCCCACTCCATTGATACAAAAGGTTCAACAACTTCGTGCAAAAAATAACAACAGTTGTTCTGTTTTGGTGGAAATCTTGAAAGACACAAAGGAAAAACTTATTGCTATTGATCTTGAGCATTCAAGAGTTGAACAACTAAAAGAAGTATCTACATCCGGTGCAAAAGCGACACATTCTCCATTAAAAGTAAGATCTCAAGGTCATCCACCCACAAAGAGGAAACAATTTAAGATTGAACAAATTGTAAAGAAATCAATTGCAAAGGCTCAAAAGAAGGTAAGTGACGCATATAATAGATACCTAAAATAATTGTATAGTTTTGTTTTGTTAAAGTAGATTTCTGTGATTTTAGCTAGTTGAAAATTTGTTTCTAATTTGTCTTATAGCTATAAAGATTGGGGAGTCGATGAATTGATTGTGGAAGACTCATGAAAAATTATAGACGAGGACTAGTATATGAATGAATTTACTAGTTGATTCATCTGCTTTTGTTCATCTTCCACATTATCAGTAACTTTCATGTCTCACCTTGTTCTTGGTAAATAATAAAAATAAGAATTAGATCTGAATTTTTATTATCTAATAAGAACGTATGCATGTCTATAAAGAAACTACAAAAGAAAATCTTATACCAAATTATTGGCACTTGCTAAGGAATTAAATATCTAATAAAATTCCCACAATTATTGTAATCCTTATTGATTCCTCAGAGTACTTTGTTCATTTAAATAAGATCTGCATTCGAGGTACAAATGAATTTGCGCTCCTTTAAAAATAAACTTGACCATTTAATTTGCTCACTTATTTTCTATTACCTTAAACAATATGTTAATTTTTGTTGAAGGAAATATTGTTTTTCAGAGAGTTAATAAAAATTAAATTGAAAGTACAAACATTTCAAGTTAGCTGTTGAATGACCCGAGCTACCTTTTATATAGAATGTAGTTTTTCGGATAGGAATTCCCAAGCTGGAATCTCCCGAATAAGTTTCCTGAATCGGACGTCTCGAACCGATTTTCCCGAACCGGTCTGAAAGAGTTGCTGAGGCATGCGTAATACAGTTTCCTTGAAACAGATTTGTCCTCCTCCGACGGTGCTTTGAGGTTCCGATAGACGTCTATCTCTCATGATACAACAGCGCGATCACGGGCACAATGAAGCACTCGTTGCTCGTGGTGAACTAAAGAAGTATCCGAACGCTACAAGGGAAAACACACGGGGAATTGGGAACAAGGTGGAAGATAATCTCTTCTCTATATTTTGCTCTCGGTCATAGTCTCTTTATATAAGGCTCAGACCACGCAGTAATCAATGACCGAATTAACGTCATTTACTGTCAATTAACCGTCTAGATCCAAACGTCTAGGGGTTACTGATTTTGCATTAATCAACAGTTAATGCATCGACATTCGACGCATGCAGGTTGTGCACACACACGAGTCTACTTAGTTCAGTACAAAGTCTGACCCTGGATTTGCACACCCCTGTGCACCCATGCGTGAGAGAGAGTCTCTCTCCATGTATTTGTTCACAACTAACATTTGTGAAACAATATAAACCAACAATTATGTTTTGAGACTTCCAATGTAGGACTAAAGTCTCATTCACAATGGAACCTCTTTATTCTTCATCCCCATTTCAATTCACTTGAAACTCTTAAAGTGAGACTAAAATCTTATTCACAAAAGAGCTTCTTTCTTCACCATCTCCTTTTCTATTCATACTATATCCATCAATTTTATCAAAGTGTATATGTTGTGAATAATACGACCATTGTCAGTAGCTTTGATGTTTTAATTCCAATATTGCTCTGGGTCCTTTCCCACTTATAATTCGTGGCTTTCCTTTGCTGAAGTTGTACTTTTGTATGATACAATAGTTGAGGTTGCTAAAAAGTACTTTCACTTGAAATGAGCTGTTGGCATTTGATGCAATGCCTCCACCACCTTGATGTTGCCGTTCAATTACAGATGCTGCAATTCCTTAAAACCAAGCAAGGAAGTATATATACATCCTGTTGTGTTATTTCAGGCTATGATTAGTGTAGGAGGATATATTCTTTTCGGAAAATTTATAATAAATTAAAATTACTAAAAAAATAATTTCAACTTAGCTGTTAAATGACCCGAGCTATCTTTTATACAGACTGCAGTCTCCTGAGCTGAATTCCCAAGTTGGAATTCCCGAGCAGAAATCTCTCGACCAGAGTCTCCTGAGTAGAATCTCCCGAGCAGTATCCGACCAGGATCTTTCGAGCAGAATCTCCTGAGCGGAATCTCTCGACAAGGATTTGGAGAGTTGCTGAGGTCTTCGTAACGCAATTTCCTTGAAACATATTTATCCTCCTCCGATGGTGCTTCGAGGCTCCGATGGACGTCTGTCTCTCAGGATACAACAGCGGGACCACGGCCACAACGGAGCACTCGTTCACAATGGCGAACTGAGGAAGTACCCGAACGGTACCAGGGAGTTGGGAACGAGGTGGAAGTCAATCTCTCCTCTATATATTTTGCTCTCGGTCACAGCCTCTTTATATAGGCTTAGACCTCAAACTCCCACAGTAATCAATGACCGAATTAATCGTCATTTACTGTCAATTAACGTCCAGATTCAAACGTCTGGGGGTTATCAGTTGCATTTGAGCAAAAAATTTAGCAAAACGTTAGTTCATCCGCTTGAACAAATTTTATCCCGACTGGTCGGGCATTCGACGCGTGCAGGTCGTGCACGCATATGAGTCCACTTGGTTCAGTACAAATTCAGTCCCTGGACGTATTCAAAAGCTAATCAGAATCGAGAAAATGAAGCCATCGGGTGTCAATTCGGGTGGGTCGGGTTGGAATTTTTTTTTTAAACTCCCAACCCGAACTCAAATTCAACCTGAAACGCCCAAACCCGAACCCGAACCTGACTAACCCGATCAACCCGAACCCGTCCCGAATAACCCTAAAAAATCGATTTAAAACGTCTTTTTTCGCTATTTTCCCTATAATTCTTCACTTTTATCTCAATACTCCATCATAATCATACTAATATTAATATTAATATACATAAAAATATATTAATTTTTAAAATAAAATTTGATTTAACCCTAAAAAATCACTAAACATTAAATTCGAGTCAACCGGAACCCGACCCGGAAATTTTCAATCCAAAATCCTCCGACCTGAATCCGACCCGAACCCGAAATTTTTCAACCCGATCCCATTTTTTTTAAGTCGATTCGGATTAGATCGCTAAGTCGTGTTGATTTTTGATAGCCCTAATTAAAGCCATCTGAATCCATTTCAAACATGGAAAGAAGTATGTGTTCTAAATGGTGTCCTAATCAGTCGACTTCATTGTGAATCACAAGGATGGAGTTGCATGTGTAGAAACGTAATAAGAAGCTGCAATTGTCAAAATACTCAGGATTATCTGAATTTTTAATTTTCTCGTAGCTGCAATTTAGTGCAAGTAAATCGATCGAATCGAGGAAGTAGTAAAGCATGAAAATGTGTTTCATGGACCATACTGTTCGTGAGATTAAAGATGATTTTTTGATAATTAAAAATGATTTTTTACAAGTATGGTGACATTTCTTCTAGTTTAATTTACTTCAATGATATGGAGCATCATTTTTCATTCGAGGACATTTCAAAAATATACATTATCAATCCATATGCGGATCACAACTCAAAGTAAACAATAACCCTTTGCAATACAGCTCCGATTTCATTTCAATTGGCGAGCAAAACTAACAAGCAGTATTATTTTACTACCATTACAACACTAGTGTTATTCAACAATAGCTAACGATATAAATTAACTATTTATAGGAGCCTTAGAACCAATTATGTGATTATTGACTAAGGACTTTTTATCATATTCTATCATTAATAAAGGTATGTTTAATTATTATACTTACTTTATACTTGTGTCAAATAACTAAGTATAATAATGTCCTTGGATAGTAGGTTCTTATTTGCATCATATCGATTGGTTAAATCGATAGTGAGATAATATAAAGAACATTACACTAAACTATTCCTAGTCAAGCATTAATATTCAAGGACAATATTAATGCATGGAGACTAGCATGTAGATCAATTGATGACTTGAGCTCACAAGTCATGGATATGTGATATCAAGTTGACACATAAGTATATATTAGAGAATGTGTACTGAATTGACCCGCCATGAGAAAGTTTCATAGATTGTCATATGAGTGTCATAAACTTTCTCATGTAACTATTAGTATGAATAGTCCTTAGACCTGAAGTTACTACGGTTCCCTACATGAGGAGCTATGTACTTTGGTATCGTTAAACGTCACCCGTAACAGGGTGTACTATAAAGACAATTACTGGGTATATAATAAATTATGCGGAGGGATGCGAGTGATGTAGATGGGATCTATCCCTCCCATATGACAGGAGTGATATTTGTGGGCCCTTTGATCCAGTAGCACTACTAAAATGCATGATCATGCTCAAATGAGTCAATATAAGATATTGAACTCATTTGCTTGAGTGAGTCTACTTGGGGATCAAGAAACACAAAGATTGATCGAGGATGACACAGTCTATGCCTCATTGGTCAATCTAGATATCGAGGATGTTAGGACCGGTAGGAGAGCTAGAGGGGGGGTGATTAGCTCCGATTTGCTTGTAGATGATTTGTCGCCGCAGAAGACTTCGAGCAATGCTAACACTAAGGATTGACTTGGTATTCACTTCTTTGAGGTGACTAATCCAAGGATCCACTCTCCTCACTCTCTCATACACTATGAAAGATCTCCTTCTTAAGGTGGAGAAACCTCTTACAAGCTTACAAGAAGAAACTACAAGAGGAAGCAAAATACAATGAAAAATCTTACAAGATTTACAATAATGTGCTCTTTTTGCTTTTCGTGCTTTCTTCAAGCTTGAGATCGCCTCTAGAACTTTAGAAGAACAGCAACACTATGCCCCAAAGCTTCTCTTGAAATGGCGTGGAAGGAGGAGGAGAAGTGCCGAAGAGCTGCCGAAGAGATGCACTTCAAACCTGCGTGAAAACCCTATATACCCGACGCCTATGGTTTCCTAATCGATTACCCAATCGATTACCACGTCAGACTTAGCCGTTCAATGGCTAGTTTTCGAACCTTAATCGATTAGACAATCGATTAAGGACAACCTTAATCAATTGTTGAATTGATTCAGCACCTTTCTGTGCTCTCGTGCTATACGGCTATAATCGATCAGCTGATCGATTACCGAACCCCTTAATTGATTAACCAATCGATTAAGAGAAGGCTGAATCGATTGCCCAATCTATTCAGTCACCTTCTATTCTCGCAACTCATTTCTCCTAATCGATTACCCAATCGATTCACGCCTTCTTTAATCGATTACTCAATCGATCAAGAAAGCTTCTGTTCGCGAGAAACCAAACCCAAATCGATTACTCAATCGATTGAGTCACCCCTAACTTGTTGTGCACAAGTCTAGGGTTCCCTTGCCTAACCTTGGTCAACCGTGACCTGTTAGGACTTCCCCTTCCAAGTGTCCGATCAACCCCTTTGACCAACCTAGATTTCTCCTGTCTAGTTCCCAACTAGGACGTAGCCTGATTCCCAACCAGGTTTGTCTAACCCTCAAGTTAGGTCTAGTCTCTCAGTAGACTTCCACCTTGCCAGTGTGCGATCTCCCCGATCCACCTGGACTTCACCTAGTCCCACTAGGTCTTTTCCCATGCCAGTGTGCAATCTCCCCGATCCACCTGGACTTCACCTAGTCCCACTAGGTCTTTTCTCGTGCCAGCATGCGATCTTCCCGATCCACCTGGACTTCACCTAGTCCCACTAGGTGTTTTCCTAGTCAAGTCTCCAGTCAACCTTGACCCACTTGACTCACACGATATTCAAACATCATTGTCAAATATCGAAACATTCAACCTTCAGCTTACTAAGCTTACCAGACATAAGTTCACCCGAGCCTAGTCAAACTAGGTCAACCCTGACCTAACAAAGATTGCACCAACAGAGGATAGAAGGGCAAGGTCATACATTGTCATAATCACGGAGGTTAAATGGATCTCGACTTTTCTTGTTACTTAGGTAGCAATAATGCATTGCTAGATGCCGCTCATTGCTTATGTATCTAAAGTGGTTTAGGCACATTGTCAACGTTACGAGAACATATTGGGTCACACACTAAGGACACGATGCTTCGGAGATTGATTGATCTTAGTTTGACTAAGATTTGATCCGAATTGGATTGATTGAGTTAGGCTCAAGTGAATCCAATTGGATTATGGGATTGAGATCTAATTTGAGTTAGACTCATTTAGATTAGACTCAACCACATTTGGATAAGATATTAATTCATTAAAGTATTTAATGAATTAATAATAAAGGAAGATGAAAAGTCTCTCTTCATTGAATGGAGAGAAGTTAAAGAGTCACATGAGAAGATGTGCTTTTTATTGACTTTAATGAAGGGAAGTAAAGGGATAAAACCTCTTCATATTCATGGGATGAGTATAAAAGAGTTTCTTGTCATTTGGATAGTGGCTTAGTCTTTTTCCCTTCCTCTATTCCTCCTCTTCTCCCTCTTTGGCCGAAACCCTATTTTGGGGTTCTTGGTGTCTCTATGAACTACCTCAAGTTGCTAGCACAACTAAGGTAGTTCTTCTCCGAAGTTGAGAGATTGTGTTCGTGTGGATACGCATAGAGGCACGGACGCTTGAACGTGTAAGAGATCCGACGTACCTTGGATGAGCGGGATAAACGAAAGGACACACATCAAAGATATATCTATAAGATAAGTAGCTGTAGATCGGCTTTGTACAAGTTTTCTTTCGCATGAATCGCTCGAGGGATCTTGTTTCTGCTGCGTGCTTTTGTTTATGTCACCGGGAGATCCCAACACTAACAAACTAATTTGCATCGAGAATTACAAATATTTTATCAGTTACATTACAATACCAACATTACTTAACACTAACTAACTAGATGAACTAACAACCCAATCAGGATTACGGCTAAGAGAATCAAGTTCGTCATCACTAATATCCAAATGAATTTGGGTACATTGATTATTCTCGGATTATGTCCATGAGAAGTATTGTGTTCGCTTTTAATTTTGTTGAACGAACTAGTATCGGTCGCCATCCATTTTTGCCATCCATGTTGCCCAATCCTCCAGGATTCTTGGTTGCTCTAGAAACACACACCAATGTTTTTCATCTGTCGTCCTTACATGTTATAGGTTGAAATCTCGTATTGTCGATGCTGTTATAACTTGATGATGTCATGAAATAGCAACCTAATAATCAAATTTTCATTACTTAGATTAAAAAAATAGCGACTTAATAATTAAGAGATTGTCATAAAACTTCAAAGTTAGGAGTATTAACTTGATGATGCATAAGAAAAAAATAAAGAGAAAAAAAGAGTAAGTGGTCAACATTTAACATATCATGAATCTTCTAAGATTAGTTATTTGATTATCCAGCAAATTAAAAAAATATTCTTAGGTAAGTCTAACTTACCACTCTCTTTCTCAATAAAAGAAAACAAGTATCATAAACAATTAAGCATTTGATCTAGTGGTATGATCCTCACTTTATGTGAGAGAGTGCCCCCCTTTTAATGAAAATTTGCAAAAAGACTCCAATATTTAGCATCATCCAAGTTGCTAACAAAGGTTGGGAAACATACTCTCAACATGTTTTATTATTTACATCTCAACTTGGAACATTATAGCAAATAACAATTTTTTGTATAATAACAATAAGAAAAATATATCTGCAATAGATCAACTTAATCCCTATGTCAATTAGTAGAATATGAATTAAAGCAAAAAAAAAAACTTAGGTCAAGTTTAAGTCATATTAGTAAAGTATCTCATATCAAGCAGAAAAATTACATGCACTATAAAAAAGCTTGTTAAGAAATCCTAATTCATGACTAAAATTTAACATAATGACTAAATGGTCAAATCAAATGTATAATTGAAAACCTAGATGTCAATGATGGGGCAATTGGTTTAGTGGAAAGATTCTTTCCTAGGATGCAAAAGTTCCCATGTTCAATTTTCTAAATGTCCAATACTACGCCTACCCCAACCCTATCCATTAGAATTAAATATGAGCAAGTTCATCTCAATTGTATAAAAACCTATCAACCTGGAAGAAGAAGCCCGACTGTGAGACTCAACTTTTTTAAATTTTTGGTGGTTGAAGATGGATGGACCCAATTCACTCCTTGGAGGTGTTCGCAACTTTGCTGGTCTCTGACGGGGCGGGAGAGGGAAGAAGAAGGTCCTCTACTTTGATTGTTTTGCTGAGTTTTTTGATTCCTTTGCTAGCTTCGATTCCGTCACTGGGTAGGACTTTGATTCCTTGAAAGGGGGGAAGAAAAAGTCTTGCCAAATTCTCTGGTCGCTGACATCGTCGATTAGGGCTACGATTCCTTAGAAGAGAGGAGAGGGGGAAGAAGAAGCAGGAGAGTTAGGGCAAAGGGAGGGGAATGCGGCGGACTTGTAAGAGAAGAGTTTGGAGGAGTTAGGGTCGGATCGTTGGGTTTAACTCCTTAATTTTTTTATTATTTCTATTTGTTTTTCGTTGAGGTGGACTTGGCCACGTAAGTTGCCGAATTAGTCGTTGAGCAACTTTGCTGTACCTATCATTTCTCTAAAATAAATAGATCTCCTCCCATGTGAAATAGAGTACCTGTCAATGTACAGTCTATTGATAAATAAACTTCAACTGATTACGACGTATAAAAAAAAAGTTTTCTTTAACTCTAATCCAATTCAAAAATAAATTACATAAGTACTTTATAGCCTATAATTTTGCATAAAAAAGAATTAATTTTTTATGTTACTATCATACTTAATTCATTTTTTCACACTAAAAACTCAGGACAGTCCCTTCTGTTTTTCGGATCCGTTCCTATCGAATAATCTCTACTTCAAGTAACAAATAAATAACTAACAGGTAAACAAAAACTTCAAATATCATTTGCATATAACTGATTTGTATTCACTGAGTTGAGAAATTTAGGGTGCGTTTGATTTATATTTTTCATTTTCATTTTATGTAGAAAATGTAATTTTCTGAAAAAATATATTTGATTTGTATTTTATAATTTTATTTTTCAGAAAAAAATATAACGTTTTCTGAAAAATTAGAAATGAAATAAAGTCATTTTTAAAAAATAAAAAAATATAATTTTCTAAAAAATAAATATAAAAAATAGAATAAATCAAATCCTTCCTATTTTTGTTTGTTTTATTGCTTTTAGAATCTATAATATATCCATGCTGTTAAATTATATCCATTTGATTAATTTATCATAAACAAAAAAATTAATTGTAAGTTGTAATCAATTTTCATAAAAATAAAAAAATCTTTTTTAGCTGATATTTATAAAAACACAATGATAGGGAGAGTGAAAACCATAGTAAATGATATGGCATGACGTGACACTTTACATGTACACGTCCGATTATCGTTTGGACACCATCGACGACCTTCGGTCGTCGCCCTGAATCAAACTATACCTTAGGGGGCACGGTGAACCCGTCGAAAATCGTGTATGCAGGTGTCACGTCATTCACTATGATTTTCACTTTCTCCCAATCATTATTCTAATCACTCTCTCCCAATCATTATTCTTAAAAAAATTTCAATCATTATTCTTAAAAAAATTTTGCCCACGGGGATATAAACCCCGTTCTGTTAACCCACTTGCAAGGGCTAAGTGAATTACTGTAAAGAAACGGTCATTAATTCCACAATCCAATCAAAGGGCTCGACACGTGTCTCAGCCCTCCCACGAAGAGGAATTGATCAGATTTAATGACCCGCAATTACGCGGCCGCATCTCTGCTGTGGGTGACCCGGGAATTTTCCTGGATCTTTCGAACCTATCACTTCTTCCCATGGGCAATGTGGGACTAAACATCAATCTGTAGGAATTATCCATGATCCTTCTGATAAAAAACCAACCCGGTGGCTCGGACCGCGAGCGTTTCACTGACAGATTTAATCAATAATCAAAATTTTTGTTTTGTTTTGATCGGTAAATAAAATTTAATTATTAATTTTAAAATAAAAATATTTAGTCGCGCCAGGTAGGGGTCGAACCTACGACTTTCTGCTTAGGAAACAGACGCTCTATCCACTGAGCTACAGGCGCACACGTCATGCTGTCATCTATTATTACATTAACTTTTCTAAAACATATTTATTTTCTTATTTCAATAAAAATATTATAAACTCATACCAAACTTAACTTAATTCAAGCTAAACTAACATTATTATCCTCTTCTTTTATCTAGTTTTTATAAAATACTATAATTTTATTTATTCAAATATACAAAATAATTTTATAAATTTTTTTAGTTGTTATCAGATATTTATCAGAAAATATTTGTAATGAATGATCTATTAGCCTAATGTCTTCAAATCAATTGGTAGGAAAATTTATCCATTAATTTATCCAAAGTTAAATTTAATTTTTAAATATTTGGGAAACTGAAAAAGTGCTTTCCTACTTAACTATTACTTTGGGGCATAAAATAATTTTGTAACTAACTTTAAACAAGTTGTTAAATCTTGTTAATTGGGGATTTATTTTATAGTTTATCTTATTTAGAATGTCTTTATATACCTGACAAAAATATTGTGCAAATGTCAATTTGTTTAATAAAAAATGTATAATCAATTAGACTCTGAATTTTAACATAAAATAGTTATATTATGGAAATTTTCATAAAACACAAAAAGGTTATATTGAATTTAAAAATTATTCAATATTATGTTATATATATTCACAAGCTCATTTTGAAGAAAAGGTAAATTACCAGAGTGAAATCATATATTTCCCAAAATTAATTTCAACGGGTTTGAACCCGAACCCGAACCCGTGGGATAAAAAAGATCCGGTAGCGTCGCGATGATGAAAGTATCCGGAAGCTTCCTCCGCCCTTGGAATCGAGGATCGCGTGCGCGTTCCTCATTCACAAATCTGTCTCGTCTTCGTCCCCTTCCTCGATCTGCGACTTTTCGAAGTCTCTCTTCGCCTCGTCCCGATCGGATTCGGTTCCAGGTACTCCTCGCGATCTGCCCTCGCTATCGATTAGGTTTTTGTTGTTGATTCGGTGAGATTTTTTTGTTGGGCAAAACTCACAGATTTGCCCTCTTTTGCGCCTGAGATCTGTTTGTGTCGTCGAGTTCAACCCTAGAACGATAGAAGATACGAGTATCATCATTTGGGAACTACGATCTCGCAAAGGCATCTCGTTGGATCCATTCGATTCTGATCCCGCGTTCGACGATTCATCGAATCCCCGTTGAATAATTCGTTGAATCAGGGTTTTCAGTTCCGATCAGGTTTTGTTGCATCCTCCTCCTCGTTGATTGTTGCTTTTCTTCTCGTTTTGCAAGTTTCGATTTCGTGGCTTCATAGATGGCGAGTGGAATTGGGGAGTCGTCGTCTTCGTCCAGTGGGGATCCGCAGAACTCCGCCTTCAGCGGAAACAGTGGCAGCAATGATGCAGGCAGCTTTGAATGCAACATCTGCTTCGAGCTGGCCCAGGACCCTGTGGTGACCCTCTGCGGTCACCTCTTCTGCTGGCCCTGCCTCTACAAATGGCTCCATGGTCACGCTCAATCTTCTGAATGCCCTGTATGCAAGGCCATCGTCGAGGAAGAAAAGCTGGTCCCTCTCTATGGCCGAGGGAAGAGTTCTACTGACCCACGGTCGAAAACGTCGCCTGGTATGAACATTCCTCACCGCCCGGCTGGGCAGAGGCCCGCGACGGCGCCGCCACCTGACCCGAACAACTTCCACCATGGGAATCCATGGTTCATGGGCGGAGCTCCGGTGGCCAGCACTAGGTTTGGCAACTACACATTCTCCGCTGCCATTGGCGGTTTGTTCCCACTTCTTAGCTTTCAAGTTCATGGCTTCCCTGCTGCAACTGCGGCTTATGGCCCCGGCGCTGGTTTTCCTTACGGGTACGGCCATGCATTCCACGGCGGGCATCATCATGTTCATGGATTTCCCCGGGAAGTTCACAATGGGCAACAAGCTGATTTCTATCTCAAGGCATTGCTATTTCTTGTTGGTGCTCTGGTAATTGCTAGCCTTGTTTGGTTTTAGCCAGTTTGCTATATGAAGTGCTGTCGTTGTTGCCATGTTATCATGAATTGCTGCTGTTGGTGTTCTTTCTAGGGGTTGTGAATAGAATCCCATTGAATTAATAAATCACAAGTGTTGTGGACTTTTGTTAGTATTTGATTATTCTTTCTTAGTGCTTTTTCTAGTGCAGATCATAGTTTGTAAAATCACAATTACTTGATCTTACCATCCAGAAGCAGAAATGAATCCTGATAGTGGCGGATCTACTTAAATTTGATTTAGATAACAAATTTAAGAAGACCCCAAAGAAGGGTTTTAATCAATTGAGTAATCGATTAAGGGACCTACCCATCGATTGAGCAATTGATTGGCGTTGAGTTTTTCGCGAACAGAAACCTTTTTAATCAATTAGGAGCGTCCTAATCGATTGGGTAATTGATTGATATCGTTGTAATGAGAACAGAAGCTTTCTTAATCGATTAAGTAATCGATTAGGGATGCTTGAATTGATTGGTCAATCGATTCAGGCTGAGTTGCGATTCAACACAAAAGTGCACTGAATCGATTGACCAATCGATTAAAAAAAATAGAGTTGTCTTCGTATAATTCTCTGCGAGAGCAAGATTGTACTCTGCAATTTGTTCCGCCTCGCCTTCCTTCTCGGCGTCCTCGCGACCTCGCCTCTTGGACTACAACCTGTGTGCTGGAAACCTCACAGAGTCACAAGCTAGACAGAGATCGGGGATGTGAACAAAAAATAAGTGAGACATACTACTGGAATTTCCTAGAGTAAAGAGTGCTTCCACACACTCCTGCACCCTCTTCCATCCGTCACTAAATTCTGAATCATGAAAAATTAATTTTTTAAGTAGAATTTTTAACACCCGGTTTGGAAAGAATGAGAATGGGAATTCATTTCCATGTTTTGGAATAAACTTTTGATATGAAATTGATATAAAATTAAATTCCAATTCCATCAAATAGCAATTGGGAAAGAATGAGAATGGGAATTCATTTCCATGTTTTGGAATAAACTTTTGGTATGAAATTGATATAAAATTAAATTCCAATTCCATCAAATAGCAATTGGGATCCTCTGTCCCAAAAAAACACCTATCCCGCCTATCTCATTCCCGGCGACGGCCGACGAGTCGTCCGATCGCCGATCGGACACCATAGATAGATTTTGATCGTCGTACCGAATCAAATGATATCCTTCAAGAATGGTGAATCAGTCGGAATCGTTGTAATTGCAATCTCGTCGGATTCAACGGTCAATCCGATGAGATCGTAATTGCGGCGATCCCGACTGATTCATCGTACCCCCAGGGTATAGTTTTGTTCAGGCTGCGGCCGGAGGCGTCCGATCGGCGATCGGACGACTCATCGACCATCATCCGAGAGTGGGACAGGCAAGTTAGAGACTGTTTTGGGACAGAGGATCTGCCCTCATCAAATAGGGTGTTGGATTTCAATTTCTCTTAAAAATTAAAATTATTAAAATAGTCCCTCTTCCATTCACAAACCACCTTGCAGCCTTCCCTACCGACTCTCTCCCAATTTGATTTCTCTTCCTTTACACGCGAGGCTGAAACCCTCCTCGTGGTCGGAGTTCTTCTCGTGTGCATCTTCTATTACAGGGCGGCGGTGTAAAGTAGCCTACAATGCGCGGCAGACCATGCAACGCTATCACTCTTGGTCATCATTGGTGGTTACTTCTTTTCTGTGCAAGCCTTCCCTACCGACTCTCTCCCAATTTGATTTCTCTTCCTTTACACGCGAGGCCGAAACCCTCCTCGTGGTCGGAGTTCTTCTTGTGTGCATCTTCTATTGCAGGGCGGCGGTGTAAAGTAGCCTACAATGCACGACAGACCATGCAACGCTATCACTCTTGGTCATCATTAGTGATTACTTCTTTTCTGTGCAAGCCTTCCTTTTCTTTGTTGCTGTCGTTGTTCCTTGTGGCGTTTGCACTTCCTCCGCCGGCGACAATAAGTGTCAATAACATTTGGATGTCATAGAACTTCTGTTTTATTAAGTTGTTAGTATAATATTAAGTTTAATGATGAAAAATAAAATAATAAATATGTAAAAACTTAAATTGAATTTTCATAAATTTCAAATCAAAAAATTTAATTCAATTTTAACATTTACTAATTCATTCTAAACAGAAGAATTAAATTTTCTATTCAATTTCGTTACTTTAACTTTTCAAATGGGATATAAGTGTTTTGGAAATTTTAAAAGATTTTATTTTTATTTATTTATTTGTCTTTCACAGAGTTATTAAAAATTTTATTCTCTTTTAATATATAATATAAATATATAAATATTATTAAAAACTATTACTAACTCTATTTATATACAAATAATTTTTAAATTTTTTATTATTAATTATATACCATAAAATTTTTAAAAATTTAATAAGATTTTTGTTAATTATCCGATCCGGATCCAAATTGAATCCAGATCTCGATTCTACAAACTGGTGCAGATCTTTATCTGAAGCTGGAATTGTTATCGTACATCGTATTGTCCAAAGCATGAAAGAAAAACTCACAAAGCACCGTGGTAATTGGTATTGATCATTAGGACCATGAAGAACAAGCCAATAATATGAGATCAATATGAGATTACTTATTACAGAAAGTTATATGCAATACAATCTAATCTGAAGCACAAAACAGAAAAAAAAATTGCTTGATTCACCGAGTTGACCTTTAGCATGCACAATCTGTTCTGACTACACATCAATTTCGAGCCCATATGATTCGCTCAATTGTAGGTTTGCCAGGTTCATTTGCCCCGTTTGGATCACACAAAAGAAAAACTATTTTAACAATAACAAAACAACAACAATGTAAAACCTTATCGAAACTCCATCGATCGATAAGCACTCGCGCGCCGAATTATTCTTTTATCTCCATGAATTAACGATAAAAGAATAGAAGATCGATTAATACAAATACATCAATTTATGGATTCTTGACAAAACTCTATCCGCAATCAGATTTTGTAGATAACGAGTTCCATAACATGACAAAATCTAAGAGAGAACGGAGAACAACAATGTGCATTGCTAAATGAAACTCAGATTGGCATTCAGAATGAGTAGGAGGTTTAAATTCTGTCAGAGAAAAAAATTTCTCAGAAATGATATGAGATTCATCACAATGCCAATCAAAATGAGTATGAGTTGAAACTAGAACGAAAAGGGATAAGATTTGTTCCAGACAAATGCCTCGATTCGTCCTGATGGTGAATGGAATGGATTAAATCGGACTCGTCATTCGTCATTTATCTCATCACCAAGAAATCGAAAGATCGAGAATGGTCCGAAAATAGAATATGAGATGAAATTCGAACGAAAAAGAAGAAAGAGATCAGATTTCTTTCAGACAAATGCCTCGATTCGTCCTCATGATGCATGGAATGGATTAAATCGGACTCGTCATCTATCATTTATCTCATCACCAAGAAATCCAAAGATCGAGGATGAACCGAAAATAGAAACTAAGAGATCGAACAAGAAGAAAACAAGTCATGGGTCAAGAAGGGGAAGAACATACTGTATTGCAGCGGCGCTGAGGTTACCTTTACGCCCGCAGTGATGGACGATAGAAGACGAGGGGTTTCTTAACTATTTATAGAGAGAGATAGGGTTAGTGGTGGGGGTAGGACTCCCGTTTTCACGAAAATGCCCTTTGTTATTTGTCTATCAATTGGGCTTTCATATGCGCGCGGCCCAATTAGGGCTCTGGCGGAGCCGCAACGCCGCGCAAAATGGCCGGTGAGCTCCAACCGGCCGCCATCTCATTTTGTTGACTCTGGAACGATCGTCTCGCGTGAGATTGGACTTTGAGCTCGATTTTAAAGGTACGGTACTACATCCGAATCTGTAAAGATCTTTGGGGGCTGGATCTAGGTTTGGATTCATGTTCTAGGATCGTGGTGATCGATACCGCTTTGTTTGTTGATTATAGCCGGAAGAGAAGCGGAAGGTGATAAGTGTAGATTAGGCATTTGATCCAATCGTTCTGCATTTCCTTGCTCTTCATATTTCGTAATAATCGTTAGATTTTGCTCAAGTTGAACAATTTTTCACCTTTTTACGTAATCATTTCCTGCAATTGTTTGCTAAACTCATTCGTCTACAATCGATTCAGGATTGTTACTGAAATGTAACAGCATGAATCCTCTCTGTCTAGGTGATACAATATGTCGATAACGAATCATTGGTCCATCGCTTCTCCTCCACCACTTAACGCCAAAGTCAAAAATCAGTCATCTGTCCGTTTGAGATTCTCAAATGGGGTTGATATGGAAGTTACAACATTCAAGCAGGATTCAAACAGAAGGTTAGCTGATTACTGCAATTATTTACTACATACTTGTTTAACTTCTCGTAAAAATGTTAGGAAATGGCATTATTTCATGCTCTGTGATGCAGAACTTGCCTTTTGGGATTCCATTCTTTACTGAGACTTTATGTGGTTTTAACCCCATATGGTTATTGATTTCCTTGGTTTCAGATTTCTATTCTGTGGCGTTTTTGTTAGAATCTGTTTCCACTTGCCTGTTCATTTGTTTATAATCCTGAGAATTTGACATGATATGATATACGTTTTTCGTGCCTAACAAAATCAAGGTCTAGAATAATTGATCAATGGAAAACTCTTAAGTAACTATTGTGCACAATTTATGTGGTTTGCCTAAATATTGATGTACATTGCTTCTGCTGTGATATTTTCATATCCAAATTTGTCTTCTCTTTTTGTTTGATATTCAGTTTGATGTTATCTCTGTTGACATTTTTCTTCAATTTTAATTCAAACTGATCTGCAAAGTGATATTTGTTTGGCATTTGTCTTCTCATTTTGGAAGATCTGGGACCTGGTAAAATGACAACTATATTGTTATTGCTTTATCTGCCTACTTACAGCAATAATCTAGAGAATATCATATACACATTATATCTCCAACTTCAATATATATTGTTAAAATTTTCTCATGTAGTCATTTCTAGCTTCGTCTTCTATTTTATATCCATGTGAGCTTCATAGATCACTGAAAAATTTCAGTTGGAATCTTAACTGGTTTATTATGCAATTTATGTTTTTTTTCTCTCATAAAATAACAAGCTTTACCATTTGCGCAGCAAAGAAGCTGCTGCATCTGGTGTTTCATATCTTAGATTTCCTCTCCACCAACTTCTAATTGATTTTCTATGATGGTTTGAAAATAAACTACAATCCCTTGTTAAATTTTCTTTAACTTAGGTCCTTTCTTTTGTACCAAACAGGTGTAAATATTTTGATATGCACAAACAGGTTGTTCCTTACACGGAAGCATGGTCTTGGCAAAAATCAATTGTAGCTAGGAGACAAACTTTGGCAAGGAAAGATGAAGATAATTCTGACATGTTATTAGTCCTTCAACACCCTCCAGTTTATACACTAGGAACAGGTAGTTCAGAGGAGCACTTGAATTTTGATATACAAGATAGCCCCTATGATGTTTATCGAACTGAGCGTGGTGGGGAGGTCACATATCATGGCCCTGGCCAGGTTTCTCCATATACTCAGATGATCACTTTCACATTTCCTATGTCTGTAGCTGTATTGTATATGTATTCCACATTTCTATCAACCTTTGGTTGAAGTAGTAGTTTTTTTTTTGGCTTTCTATATTAAATACTATTCATAGTGGATCTTTTTCAGTGTGTGTTGTGTTTGTTGTGCTCAATTATTTGTGTTCAGTGTCCCTGCAGTAACTTTTGCTTTCCGTGAGTCTTAACAACTAATATGCTCTTTTTTAATGTTGATCATATATGTTTTTATCTCTGAGCACTGATTTAACTTCTGCAGTTGAATTGATTATACGAGACATTTGGTGGTGTTATTGCTTGCATATATTTTTCTTTATTTTGTAATGATTAGTTAATTTTCTTCCTCCATAGCTGGTCATGTATCCTATCCTCAATTTAAGGCATCACAAAATGGATCTGCACTGGTACCTCCGGTCGCTTGAAGAAGTAGTCATCCGGGTGCTATCGTCCACTTTCTCTATAAAGGCCTCAAGACATGAGAGTCTAACCGGAGTTTGGATCGGTATGCCCCTTAGTTTTGTTCTTCTATCATATCACACATCATTGTTTCATCTATGACTTGCCCATGCTTAGGACAAAGCCATTCGAAAGCAACATCTATATACTGTTTCTGGTTCTTATTTAATCCACTTCTACATTTGAATCAATTGTCTGTGCTAAGTTGGACTGAAAATGTCAACAGGAAACCAAAAGATTGCTGCGATTGGGATTCGAGCTTCTCAGTGGATAACCTATCATGGCCTTGCTCTGAATGTTACCACAGATTTGACTCCTTTTCAGTTCATTGTCCCCTGCGGCATACGCGACAGAGGAGTTTGTAGTCTGAAAAATGTGTTGCAGACTTCACCAAACTGGAATGCCGGTGATATGCCATTGATGGACTTGACACATGAATCCCTAATGAAAGAATTCTCTGAAGTTTTCCAACTTTCTCTCGACTTCCAGTCTGTTTCTGACAGCGACTATAGTTTATTCAGCAGTGAGAGCAAGGATTGTGCTTC
This sequence comes from Boesenbergia rotunda, assembly GCA_024364735.1. NCBI lineage: Eukaryota > Viridiplantae > Streptophyta > Magnoliopsida > Zingiberales > Zingiberaceae > Boesenbergia > Boesenbergia rotunda. The sequence goes on from JAGFNQ010005710.1 coordinate 63,319, forward strand.
AGTTTAACAAGTTAATTCAACTGAAAAGATTGCATCACAACTGTAAGTTCAGATGATTCGAGGTTATTTATATTTTATACGATTTGTGATTTAGATTTAAGAAGATCTACTCAGATAGCATTTTATCTGGGTTATGCCATTGCCACTCTATTAATTGGCACAAAATATAGAAAAAAAACAAAGTAAAATACTAATTGCCTGTCACTCTCAATAAAATGCATTCTGAGCAATCTCTCCATGGTTTCTGAGCTAGCAAACTTAAACAATGCTCCCAACTTTATATTATTATACATCAAGCTGTGGATAATTAGGTTACTTTCTCATAGTGATAATCTCATTCATCTCCCAACAAACAACATATCTTATCTACCTGTATATTTGTTCGTTTTGAAACCGGGAATTTGATACTGAAATGGGAAGAACTTACTCTGTTTCATTCATGAAGTTGATCCATTGCTATGTTACTTATTATTAATTTTCCAGATTTATTGCATGCGTTCATGAAGTCAAGTGTATGTAGTAATACTGATGGATCAAGGGGAGGAGAAGACATCCGTCTCCAGCCATATATCGTCGGCCAGAGCATCATTGCCAGTGTCAACATCCTTGCGGAGGAGAGGCAGTGGTGGCGGTCGAGGAGTAAGACTATTGTGGAACATGTGCCTCCGGTGGCGTATCCTTTGCAGCACAACATCCTTGTCGAGGGGGCGGCCACCATATGGAAGGAGGTAGAGGCTGGTTGTTACGTCGCGTTCTGATACCGGCAGCTGTTGCTTCTCCGGTGAGGCGGAGGAAGGCTCTGGGGGAAGAAGGAAAGCCATGGCTGAAGCAGAGTGCCTTCTCATAGTCCCAACCAATAGGATTTATATAGACTGAGAAAGAGTATAGTTTGTCCAAAATACTCATAAATACACACACACACACACAAATAGAACATTTTTTTAGGATCAAAATTTTTTATTGTTGACAAATAAATATTTGATTGTGTTGGGAGCACAAGATCTATAAAATAAAATAAAACAAAACAATTACCTCGGTTAAAAAGTGTAAAATATTTTTCATCCCTGCATGTAAACAACTTATAATAAGTTTTTGGTCAATATCGGTGCTCTCCCTCGCCACTCCTCTGTTTGAAGTGAACTTGTATTTTTATTTTATTCGGGAATTTATAAAGGACGTACTTAACATCACACTTTGATAATTCTCACTTATTTGATTTTTTTCATTTTACGCCTCCTACCAATCCATACTATCTTATAAAAAATAAATCTTTCATTTTTTTCCATTTTTATTTAATTTGAATTTATTTATTTAAAAACCTTTGACCACAATTATAAAAGTCAAAATGCATTTTAAAACCTTTGACCATTATTATAAAAGTCCAAAAATAATAATAGAACACATATTTAGACTCTTTGGCATCTTAGACATTCATAAGAAATGAAATGGTTGTAATTCGAAATTTTAAGTTAGATAGTGGATTTACTGACCTAGAGGACCTTAGATGGTCAAAATCTATTGGCTAACCTAGAGATCTCGAATTGTAATTATTTCATAACCTGTAAATTTCTAACATTCTAAATATGTCTTCCATTATTATTTTTGGTTTCCCTAATCATGATCTAGAGATTTTGAAATAAATAAAATTTTCTTTTCTATTGGGTCATGATATGCTTTCATATCAGGGAGATATGACCATGTTGGGCATGGTATGGGGCAATCAAAATTGTAAGTACCTTAGGATAGTCTTAATATAATCAACCAAGCTAAGTTAGGTCGTGTTAGTTTGATCTTTGTATCTATGTGTACATGAATTTAGGAGCATAAGAAGTCGAGCGGAAGACGCAACAGACGAGAAGAATGGTATGGGAAGGGAGCCAACGAGCTCGGTGCAACTGAGGGACGAGAAGATTGTGGAAGAGTACACTGGTGGATGAAAAGACCATGCACGACGTCCGAGGGACAAAAAGCCGGGGAGGAAGATTGTTCGAGAAGAAGGTCGGAAGTTTGGGTTCGGGTGAGCACAACATCGGATGATCAGAAATCACCCAAAAACTACAGAAGAATGGTCAACTGAAGGATAACTAAACTCCACCCATCCAGGTGCCCGTATCAACACGAGCACCCGGAGTTCAGGTGCCCGTATTGACATGGGCGCTCGGAGTCTAAGCGCCCATATTAACATGGGCGCCCAGACAAACAGGCGCCTGGGTTGATATAGGCGCCCGTGAACCCTGTTTTATCCAGAAGTAGTTGTTTTAACGACTATTGCGACACAAATAAGATTTGACCTAACTCAGGCACCCCCATTGTATACAATCGCTCAGTAACAAGATAGACTTTCCAGGCTTTATAAATAAAATCCTTTTAACTCAGAATTATTAATTCATTCATTGTACTATATCTCTAATTATGTGCTAACTATCTGTGCTCTCAACGACTTATACGAGGCTTCTCCGCCTACTTCAAAGGAGAATTTTACTAGAGGTTTTAACATTTTAGATTAGTAACTATCTAGGTTGCAAACTAAATAAATTCGAAATCATCTTTTACTTATTCTTTTGCATGCTATTTCTATTCAATTAACTAATATTGTATCCTTATTAAGTTTGAAAGCAAGAGATTGGTTTTTCTTTTCAAGGCTAATCACCCCCTCTAGCTGGTCCTACATAGACCTACAATTAGTATCAGAGCAAGGTCGCTTTAGAAAGAATAACCACCAACTGAAGTAACAAAGAGATGGTCAGACCAAGTATTTACCCACTAAAGTTTGAAAGGGAGCTTGCAATGTAGAAACACTAAAGTTTGAAAGGGAGCTTGCAATGTAGAAACACCTCATGGAGGTAATTTTTAAAATTGATTTTGAATTACTATTAATAATGAAAAATAGTTTTGTAGCGCTCGAAGATAAGGAAGAGCACCACTGATCGAAAAAGGAGCAAGCCAACTTTGTAGCCAACAGAAAAGTAGAGTTCCATCTACTAACTATTTTACCGACTCAGGAAGTCAACCAGATCAGCATGTATACATCAGCAAAAGAACTTTGAGAGAAATTCCAGAAATTACACAAAAGATCCTCGGAAGCATAGCACGAGGAGATACACTCTAAAACGAGCTAACTAATCTCCGGATGAAAGAAGGAGAAACAGTGGCTGAACTTCATGCGAAAATAAAGGAGCTGATCACTGGTCTCATGAATCTCATAGAAAAGGTAACAAACCAAGATTCATTAAAGTATGCCCTTGACGCTTTTCCCAGAACGCCAAAATGGATGTCGTTAGTTGACTCCTACTACATTTCCAAGGACCTCAATGTAAGTACATTAGAAAATTTATTTTCTACTTTTGAGCTTCACAAATTTAGATGTGCAAGTTCGAAAAGGAAAAAGATGAACAGCATCGCCCTAACTATAAGAAAGATCAAATTTGAGAAGGAATCTTCAACTGATGAAAAGGAAACGACCTACATGTTAAGGAAGCTAAATAAATATTTTCAATCTAATTAGTTTAATAAGATGCAGGGCAAGAAATACACTAAGAAGAAGAAATGTTAGCTACTACAATTGTCAAAAAGAAGGGCACATAAAGGACAACTACCCAGAATTGACCATTAAAGAAAAAGACAAAGCGCCAGAATGGTCGAAGCACAAAAATCTGAAAACTACATGGGATGAGTCGACCAAGATCGAGGCTAACGGCGGACTTGCACTAATAGCAAATCATCAAAAATTGGATGAAGAAGACATCAATGAAGGGGGAGCTACATCAAAAGAAAGCAACGATGAATGAGGAGCTTCCAATTTCAAACATGATATGGTAAGTGAGGTATGTCTGCTACCTCTTGACCAATTATATCATAAAATCAAACAAATGAATAGATCCTTATATAAATTAAAAATAATATAAATTAAAAATAAAAAATACACATCTAAAAAGAAAATTAGCCTCTACATATCCATTAGAGTTATATGATAAAATAAAATTTGAAAATGAAAAATTAAAGGCACAGATAGAAAAATCAAAAAATGATTATGCAGGTAGAAATTCAAAATTTTCTAATTCAAAAGTTAAATATTTTGGAGGGCTTAATTGATATTTGAGGAACCATAATGGTCAAATTATAAAAGTACCCAAAAATTATATTCCACCTCAATTTTTATAAATCTATTAGGTAAAGATTTATATTGGATCCCCTAATCTATTTTAAATTGTTAGATTATTTTATGCATACTTAGTAGTTAAGATTAAATAAATTGCTTTAGAAAATTTTCATTATTTGAAAAATTCATCCTATGAGTTATTTCTGGATTTAATGTATTTTTGAATTTTTCTGTGAGGGACATAATTAATATCTATCCACATAAAATTTTTGAGATTTTTTTTGACTGAATTGATAATTTTTTTACGAATTTATTTTTCAAAAATTTATTTTTTATATTATATATACTTAAAAAATTATTTTTGAAAATTAAATCTTTTGGAGGTTAACCTTTAGATTTTAATTTTTTGATAAATTATCAATATTTTTACGTTATAACTCATTTTCCTAGTATTTATTTACTAAATTTTATGTATCTATTAAAAATTATTGTGAAAAATTAACGAAAAAATATTTTATCTTAAAATTTTTGCATGATCAAATCTTACATTTTAAGATGGTTACAAAAGGTTATAAAATTTTCGAATAAAAGTATGAATTACTATAAATTTTCTATCTAAAACTGAGTTTTTTAAAAAAAATTTACAGATTTTTTCTCCCGAAACTAATTTTTTTACCAAAATGATTATCTTTTTTTTTTTGAAAAATAAACTATTTTTCTCGTGGATTTTTTTGTTTTTAAAAAAGAAAAAAAAAGTTTTATCTTTCAAAATCTAAGTTTAACTAAAGGATTTTTTTAAGTTTACCCTTAACTATATTTTTTCATGTGATCAAGGGGGAGAAAATGGAAATTAAGTTAGGAGGGAGGTTTCATTGCAATATTTTTTTTTGCTAAATTGAAATAATTACTATTAATTGTTTTTATTTCCTGTTGATTTTTTCTAACTTAATTCGGGTTGTTGCACATCAAAATTGGGGAGATTATAAGTACCCTGAGATAGTTTTGATGTGGTTAAACGAGTTAAGTTAGGTCCTGCTAGTTTGATCCTTATATCTAACTGTGCATGAATTTAGGAGCATAAGAAGTAAAGCGAATGACACAACAGATGAGAAGGATGACACTAGAAGGAAGCTGACGGGCTCGATGCATCCGAGGGACGAGAAGACTATGGAAGAGTATATCAATGCACAAGAAGTGTGTGTGATGTCCAAGGGACGAGAAGTTGGGGAAGAAGACTGTTCGAGGAGAAGGTTAGAAGTTTGAGTTCAGGTGAGCTAAACTTCGGATAATTAGAAATCACCCAAAAGTGACAAAAGGTCATCGAGGCGCCCGTATCAACATCGGCGCCCGGAATTCCAGCACTTGTACTAATACGGGTGCCCAGAGTTCAGGCGCTCGTATTAACACGGGCACCCGAACACACGAGCATCCAGGTTGATACAGGTGCCCGGGAATCCTATTTTATCCCAAAGTAGTTGTATCAACGGCCGTTGTAACTCGGATAAGATTTAGCCCAACTCAGGCGCCCCTATTGCGTTTAGGCACCTGAGAAATACCACGCCAACAACAAAATAGACTTTGCAGACTCTATAAATAGAGTTTTTTAGCTCAGAATTATTAATTCATTTATTGTACTCTATCTTTAATTTTGTGCTAACTCTCTGTGCTCTCAACAACTTGTAAGAGACTTCTCCGTCTTCTTCAAAGGAGCATGTTACAAGATATTTTAACGTCTTGGATTAGTAATCACCTAGGTTGCAAACTAAATAAATTCGAAGTCACCTTTTATTTATTCTTTTGCATGTTATTTCTATTCGATTAACTAATATTGTATCCATGCTAAGTTTGAAAGAAAGAGACTGAGTTTTTTTTTTCAAGGCTATTCACCCCTCTAGCCTACCCTACACGGACCTACAAAAACTAGGTTGGGTATGGTATCTCATACCAATACTCAAAAAACAAGAAGAAGAAAAAATAAAAGTAGATTTAGTCAGCGTTTAATTTTAACGTTTTTTGTTTTCATTTTCTGAGAAAATACGATTTTCTAGAAAATGATATTTGATTTACATTTTCCACATCCATTTTCTAGAAAATTAAAGAATATCTAAAAGTTATTTTTTATGAAATGAAAAAAATATGATTTTCTAGAAAATAAAAAAGATAATGCAAAAAACCAAATGCTTTTCCAAAACCTTTGAACCACCATTAGGAAAGTTAAATACAGTAATCAATGACATATTTGGACTCTCTTCAATCTTAGAAATTCACAAGATCCGAAATGGTTACAATCCGAGATTTATATATTGATCAATGGTTTTTGTTACTATTGATTGACCTAGAGACCTTAGGATTGTAATCATTTCAAGATATGTGGGTTTATGAAGTTGTATGGAATCCAAATATATCCTTTATTATTGTTTTTGGCTTCCTAGTCATGGTCTAGGTTTTGAAAAAACTAAATCTCATTTTATTTTTTTTCATCCCCATACTAGGCCCAATGTGATCCTGATATGCCTTATACCAGCCTAATATGGTCCTGATATATCTCGTACTAGCCAAACGTGATCTTGATATAAGAGGGCCAAGCAGAAAAGAAAATTATAATAGAGGGAAGTTGAAAACTATAATAGATGACATATTTGAACTCCTTGCAATTCCAGAAATTCATAGGACCTGAAATGCTTGCAATGCAATGTCTTTAGGTTGATTAATGGATTTTCTAAACCGTATTAAAACTCACTGATAAATCTAGAAATATCAAATTGTAACCATTTTGGTTCCCATAGATTTATAAGATTGTACAATGATCCGGTCGGATGTCTAGCTCCCATTAATTGGTCCCTTTTGTGGGGTTAGCTAGACTTCGAGGGACCAAGCGAAAGGCTATGGGAGCCGAAAGGCCATGGGAGCAGTTGGAAGGGGCCCCGGACGATCTGCGCAGGGCCGGTCGGGTGGCTAGTCGACTAGTCGGCCGATCGGGTCATGCAAGGTTCACGAACAGGGGTTGGGTCAAACTTCTACCGACTAAGTCCTCTAGTCGTCCGGTTGGTTGCGCCTTCACTTGACCGAATGACCCTTGTCCATTCGATTGGACAGCATGCCTCGCCAGAAAGAGCCTCTAAAGGGACCCCCCCCCACTTAAAAGGACTTATTCCACTAGCTAGGCGGTTGCAAGCCATAAAAGAGGCACAAAGACGACCTGTAAGACGCTAAGAATTTCGTACGGAAGATACGGTTTAAAGACGGTAAGTGTACGAATAAATTCTTCGGTTCACCAAGCCTGTCGTGGGGATAGTACGCCGGCGCACATCGATCGACGTGTCAAATAATTAAAAAAATATAGACGAACGTACCGCTAGGCATGATAGCCAGTTAGTAGAATGACAGATTTGTCCCTTTTTAGCCAGCAAATCCTGCCCCTTAGATCTGAGTATTTAAGTCGGGCATGATACCTTGGCGGGCTTTGGTTTACCGTCCTCGCCTATATAATGGTCTTCATCCCTTCACACATAGGTATACTCTATAATTCTTCTACTGTTTCCACTTTCGTTCTCTTCGTCAGAATTCTGACTTAATCGTCAAAGTGCCTACGCGCGAGGACCCCCTTTGTCAACTTTTAACAGTCCTTTTTCTCGCAGATCACCGGTGTTCGCCCCCTCCTTATTGTCTGGCCAGCTACCCTGAGCGTCGACTGATTAGGCGATCAACAGTCAATTTTTGGTCAACCTCTCAGCCACGCCATCAATTGATCACTCTCTTTCCTTGTCGATAAGATCATAAGGAGTATAAATATACTCTCTATTATTATTTTTGACTTTCTAGTAGTGGTCTAAAGATTTTGAAACAAAATAAATCTAAGTTGAATGCAAATTGACAAGTGAGAGAGAGAAAAAAAGATTTGTTATATAGGCGGTAAAAGGTGATTCGTTCTCCCCTAGCGTCCCTGTCAATCCGTCTCAAGGTCAACACGGAGGAGGTAAATTACGGGGGCTATTAGCCGGGATACTGTGGCTAGTACGTGGAGAGGATGGATATACTAGTTTTATTAAAATTTGATTACAAATTTTTTGATGATAATATTTATATATTAATTCGGATGCTATGATTACTACATAGGAGATTTGTTATCCACGATCGTAGAGATGTTGAGATTGACTGGTAGGAGAGATAAAATGAAAAGACCAAAATAAATTACTGCCCCATTAAAATATGACTCTGGTCGATTCAAAAAGTGACGTACGTTTCTGAAAAACTTTTATATTTTATTTTATTATTAAAACGTTTAATTTGTCAATAGGAGCAATGCGGTCCTTTTACATGGGGGTGTATGTAATGTACGCCCGCGGATGTTTAATTGGTCAATGAATTATGAACATGAGATTATCGAGTCAAACATTCATTGATCATCGAGTCAAACTTATTGGCGGTAGAAATCTGGTTTATTTCGCAAAAACAGGTCAACGACAAGGAAGAAACAAATGGGAAGGCACAAGGAAATAGATTGCAGTGATCTTATTATTTGTTATTTATTTTGTATATTGACACTGGATCTCGACGGTTCAGAAAAAAATATCAAAATTAATTTTTAAAATTTAATTTGAAAGTTTTTCTACCTCTATAAAAAAAATCCATATATATATATATATTAGAAAATTTATTTTTTAAAATTTTTTTTATTCGGAACAATAATATTTTATACTTAACAAAAATTTTCAAAATTTTTTGACCCTTAAATTTTTGTATGAATTTTCTTTCTAAAAAATTACTTTTAATAATTAAAAATTTTTGGAGATAAATTTTTAAGGAAACTGGGCATTTGATTTGCATTTTTCAGTCTGTTTTTCATTTTCATTTTCTGTAGAAAATGTGATTTTCTGGAAAACATATTTGATTTGTATTTTTCAGCTTTGTTTTCCAGAAAAAAATATAGCGTTTTTTGAAAAACTGGAGAATGAAAGAAAGTCATTTTCCAAAAAACTAGAAAATGTGATTTTCAGAAAGTGCGGTTTTGTTGGATTTCACATAGAAATAAATTTTACCAAATTATCTTGTCAAAAATAGTATTTTTAATAATTTAGTTTCCTAAATAATTATTTTTAATAAAGGTAATTATTTCTGTGAAAACAAAAAATATTTTTCTTTTAGAATTTTTCTCTAATAGTCAAACTCAAATTCTGACAAAAATTTTTAAAATTTTTCAACACTTCAAAATAATTTTTAACTATTTTTTTTACAAATCTATGGTTTAAATCCAAATAATTGAGTTGTAAATTAATTTTGACAATTTACAAAATCTTTTTTTTTTGGTTGAACCACTCCTTGAAATTTCTTTTTAGATTTATTTAACTTGATTTTTCATGTCATTAAAGGGGAGAATTAGTGGGATTAATTTAAGGGGAAGTTATTGTTGCAATTTTTTTTAAACTAATTGTTATTTTTTTATGTACTTAACTACAAAATTTATATTTTGAGTGTAACAAGTTTTATTTAAATTTTTATTTTTTTTATCTTAACTTAACTCAGATTGATGCACATTAAAAATGAAAAGATTGTAAGTATTCCGGATTAGTTTTGATATGGTTAACCGAGTCATGTTAGGTCTTGTTATCTTTGATATCTTGTGTCAAAGTGTATAGGAACTTAGGGTGTTAAATCCGACACTTTTGACGCGGTCCAGAAAATTTTTCGGAAGAAGATTTGGGGTTATCGAGACCCAAATTGAAATTAGTGGATTAAACCGCCTTGAAATTGTAGTTTCTAAGGGCTAAAGTGTGATTAAGCCTAAACATAAGGGTGCGGATGGAATTTGCTAAACACGAAGGGGGGTATTTGCAAAAAGGCCTCGAATAAGAGCCGATTAGGGCTCTTTTCCGCCGCAATTCTCTCCTTCCTCTCCCAATCGAGCGCCGACCTCCTACTCCTGCCTTCATCCCCTTGCGTGCCCTAGCCGCGGCCGATGCCTCGATTGAGAGCTCCTCGCTGCTATCGCCGAGCTCCCCTCCAATTAGTCTTCCTTCCGCGAGACTCCGGCGAGGCCTTTTCTCTGATGGTCGAGTGCGGGATCTCTTTCTCCTCTTGCGCCTGTCTCCGGACGAGTAGTGGATCGCGAGCTTCCACTTTTGGTCGAATATCGTGATCAGCCTTCGGTAGGGAAGAGGATGGCTCAGAGCTGGGGATCTTGGATCATTTGCTGGATCAGTGCTTGCGGTGATTCCTCGCTTTATTTCCTTCCCGATTGTGGTGGAGGTGGAGCTACGATTGCAGCCGACCATCATGGAGGTAAAATTTGGTTTCCGTTTCGATTTGGAATGGAAATTTAGATCTGTTTAATTTAAGGTCGATTTGTGTCTGTTTTGGGATGATCCTGATGTGCCGAGAGCTCCATGAATTGGGATTTTTGTTTCAAAGCTAGCCTTGTGTTGGATTGATTCAGGATCGTAGGAAAGATCTGTAACCTAATTGAATCTGTAGCCATGTGTTGATTTGATTCATGTACAGGTTGGAGTTTCTGATGTGTGACAATTTTGTTTGGATTGGGAGAATGAACAGGGTCTGTTTAGTTGTGATTTCCGTTCAATCTTTGATCTGAGTTTTGGGAGTAGATCACTGAGGTGGATGAAGTTTCTTGAAGCATGGATTTCTTGTTGATATGGTTTTTGATTACTCCTTTGGGTTTTGGGTTCTTTGAATCGATTTGGTGTGGATTTCTCTTCTCCACCAATGTCATGTTCTACTATGGATTTGGTTCCTCAATTACTCTGCCGATGTAGGATTTGGTATGTATTTCTTGGATTTGTCGTGGGTTACACTTCCCTACTTTATGGTTTAGTTCTGGGTTGATCTTGGATAATCCAGTGATGATACAAGTTAGATTGAATTGTGATTTGTATCCCTGAATAGACATTGTTCAACCTTGGATTTATTGTTGCTATTTTTGCTTGGTTTAGTATTCAAATGTAGCTTGGTATAGCTCTGATTTTGTGAGCACTGTTGTGTGCCATGAGGAGATTTGATTTCAATTCTCTTTATGTATGTTCTAGATCTCTATTCTTGGTTTTGGTTCTTTTATTGTTGTTGCCTTTGTGATACTATGACATGAGCTAGTTTTCGAGTTGGGTGTTAGTTGATGGATTTTGGTATTGACAACAATGTTAATTGGTTATGAATCTTGGAGTTTGATGTGATTTTGGATGAGATTATTGATGGGTTCGATTGGATCTATAGTTTCTTCTGATTTGGATTGAGGTTGGGATAGCAATTTGATTCTTGATTTCTTGTAAGGATGCTGTATTGGGATTTAATGGGTAGTTGAATTTTCTTAGTTTTGCACTGTGTCGTGAGCCCCATATTGAGACTTAGCTTGGATTAGGGATATTACCTTTGAGTTTAAACCTAATAAGCTAACTTTATAAATTTGGGTTCCAAAACCTGACTGGAATCTAATCGAGGTAATTTGGAATAATTAAGGGTTAGTCATCTAATTATGGTTAATTAGATGAAACGATGATAATTAGAACGATCCTAATTATTTGGAATAGCTCGTTAGCTATTAATTACAGATTTTATAGCTAAACATTATATCCTTGATACAGGAGCTTGATTGGACTATTGACGGGTGGTTCTTTCGACTTTGATACGGACTTCTACTCTTTGGAGGCGGGTACCCTTTGACTTATCTTTTAGATATTGTCATATTGCTATGCATTGTCTGTTATAGATAGCAGTAAGTTTATAAGTTATCCCTGAGTTATTATACCTGTTCTGGATACTTATTTATTATCCCTGAGTTATATTGCCTGACCTGGATACTTATTAGTTATCCCTGAGTTATTATACCTGTTCTGGATACTTATTTATTATCCCTGAGTTATATTGCCTGACCTGGATACTTGTTAGTTATCCCTGAGTTATTATGTCTGTTCTGGATACTTGTTAGTTATCCCTGAATTATTATGTCCGTTCTGGATACTTGTTAGTTATCCCTGAGTTATATTGCCTGACCTGGATACTTGTTAGTATCCCTGAGTCATTATGTCTGAACTGGATACTTGTTAGTTATCCCTGAGTTATTATATCTGAACTGGATACTTGTTAGTTATCCCTGAGTTATATTGTCTGACCTGGATACTTGTTAGCTATCCCTGAGTTATTATATCTGTTCTGGATACTTGTTAGTTATCCCTGAGTTATTATGTCTGTTCTGGATACTTGTTAGTTATCCCTGAGTTATTATATCTGAACTGGATACTTGTTAGTTATCCCTGAGTTATATTGCCTGACCTGGATACTTGTTAGTTGTTCCTGAGTCATTATGTCTGTTCTGGATACTTGTTAGTTATCCCTGAGTTATTATGTCTGAACCGGATACTTGTTAGTTATCCCTGAGTTATTAGGCTGTTAGTTCCATACAGTATCAGGTAGTGTCATATCTAGATGTATGCTTAGAGATCGTGATGTATCTCCTGCCTTTGACCTTGAGGGATCTGTAGTTTTCGGCCAGTATACCTTGTAGGTTAACTGTATTTCCTGTTATAGGATTTCAGACTGAGACCTAGTATACGGAGTACTTGAGAGGGAGGTATGTGTATCTATCATACACCATCCTTGCATTGTTGCATGCCGGCGATCAGCGACTCCCTTGTGGTTGAGCCTAATCGTTTTCCGGCACATGATATGCACACACGGCCACTCATGGGTTAGTGGATACCGTAGCGTGTGTGCATTTGCTCTGTATTGCTCCGCTCAACCGCTCATGGGTAGTGGTTTTGGAGCGTGGTAGCAAGCAGGGATCCCTTCTCTTCCCATAGACCAGAGAAGATGAGAGAGATATCTCCCCCATATATATATATGGGGCGGAGTGTTCACTCCACTAGCATCCTGTCCACTCGGTCACTCAGGAGCAGTGATAGCAGGGTGCGTACAGTGTCACAGCTCTACCCACTCGGCCGACACAGTATCGCCTGTCTCGGTGTCTTGACTGGTGTTAGGGGGTGACCATGACATTGCATCATATGCATACGATGCATTGTGCACTTGATTGTGTTTGCTGCATTTATTTGCTGCACTTGATTGACATGCATATACTGGATACCTGTATACCTCAGTTTATATGTGATACTTGTTCCATAGGGATTTATTTCACCCTCTGCAGGATAGATGGATTCTGGTATGTATCTTTATTCAGTATCTTCAATATACCCTTTCTTCCTATTGTTCATATGAGGTTGTATCAGCGTAGACTTCTATTGTTATTATAACATACTATGCATATCTACTGGGTATTCGCTGAGTTTATGGACTCACACCGTTGCCATATGTTTTTATTTCAGGTTGAGATACTTGGAGTCGCCAGAAGAGCCCAGCAGCCAGTCCCTACCCATCGCGTCGACATACTTTTGCCTTGTACTTGTAGTACACTTGTTTTATATTTCTGCTAGTGATTTGTATATGTCGTATGAGTGTCATGTGCCCTAAGGGGTTGTTGTATTTGTTGTTTCGTCATAAGTCGGACCGGTCCGCAGTCAGGTATGATTTACTTAGTTGTCTGATGCTGTTAGGTTGTGTTTAGCCATTTTGGAGGCCTGAGGCCAAATATTTACTGCGTGTGTTGTCTATTATGTCGTATGTATGTGTAAGTTGTCCGCCGAACAGGGGAGGTGCTGTCCGATTTTATATTGGAACAGCGACTCCTGGGTCTCGGGGCGTGACATAGGGCACAAAAAGTATAGTGAAAGATGCAGTAAGAGGGAAGAAAGACACGGGATGGGAGCTGACGGGTTTGATGCATTCGAGAGACGAAGAGCTGCGAAAGAGTATACCGATGGATAAGAATGACGTATGCAACGTCTTAGGGATGAGAAGTCGGGGTGAAACTATTCGAGGAGATGGTCGGAGATGAGTTTGAGCGAGCTCAACTCCGGATGACCGGAGCATTACCCAAGCAAGCAGTGTCTAAAAAGGTCAACTTGGAAACTGACCTTAAAAATCCAAAGCACCTCAGGTGTGAATGAGGGTGCCTCAAGTGCCAGAACTGGATTTGTCGCAAAAAGGAACTGAGGCGCCTCAGTTGTGACTAAGAACGTCTCGGATAAATAGTAGCTAAGGTGCTCTAGGTCAGAACTAAAGCGTCTCAAATTAGAAATTACCATTAACAAGTCGTTGCTGCATGGATAATAGTTTACCTATTGAGGGGGCCCTGAGTCTCAATTGAGGCGTCCTAGATGCTACGCTATGAACGAACTTGTGACCAGTGGGCTATAAATAGCTCCTGAAGTTAGGAATTAATAACAATTGTATTTAATTTTTCTAACTTTTTTCTGAGCTGTTCAACGTTTGTAAGAAACTTCTCTGTCTTTCACGAAGGAGATCTTTAGTGAGCTTTTTGTAAGTATCCCGGGTTGATTTTGATGTGATCAACCAAGTCAAGTTAGGTCCTGATGAGTTTTAATCCCTATGTCTAAGTGTGCAAATGCTTAGGAGCGTAAGAAGTCGAGTGGAAGACGCAGCGAATAAGAAAGATGACACGAGAAGGGAGCCGACAGACTTTGTGCATTTAAGGGACACAGAGATTTGCAGAAGAGTACACCAGTAGAGCGAGAAGGACGTGCGCGACGTCCGATCGATGGATGAGAAGCTGGGAGGAAGTCTGTTCGAGACGAAAGCCTGAGTCGGGTTCGGGTGAGTCTAACTCTAGTTGGCTAAAAATCACCTAAGCGGAAGGACGAACAAGTTAAAATAAATGTTGGCTTAGCCCATTTGGTTAATTGAGGCGCCTCAGGTTCACATCAGCACAACGGTAACATTAAGTTTCGAGTTATAAATAACCCCCAAAAACTAAGATTAGACATCAACAACTACACTCAATTTTTCTAGTCTTTTCTGTGCTTTTCAAAGAATGTAAGAGGTTTTTCCACCTACATTGAAAGAGATCTATTTATGTGCGCTGTCACTGTCTTGGATTAGCAACCATCCTGGTTGCAACCAAGTAATCTATCTATCTCTTATTAGCTTTAGTTATTATTGTTTATATGTTCAATTATTTTAATTGCATATACTAACTTCTATATCTTGTAAGAATATACAAAAGATATAGGTTCTGACTTGCAGAATAATTCATCTCTCTCTTGTCGACCTGCAACGGTCCTACACTTTTAACTATTTTGGATTAGTAACTTTCCCGATTGTAAACCAAGTAAATCATGAGCCTTTTTATTCATGTTGTTATTATTTTATTTGATAAACTAATTTGATTGTCCTTGATAAGTTCAAAAGCAAGAAATTTGAATAATATTGATTGTAGGGCTATTTACCCCCCCCCCCCCCCCCTCTACCTGGTCTACAAGGAGCTACACATACTAGTGGCAATGTGGTCCTAATATGTCCCATACTAGGCCGAACGTTATCTTAATATGAGAAGACCAAGTAGAAAAGAAAATTTAATTTGTTTCAAAATCACTAGACCGCCACTATTGAAGTCAAAAACAATAATGAACGTCATATTTGGATTTTTTACCACCTTAGAAATTTATAAGATCTAAAATGATTGTAATCCGAGATCTTTTGATTAGTGATTTTTATCTAAACTTGACTAAAATTTATTGATCGACCTAGAAATTTTTGAATGTAATTATTTTAAATTTTGTGAGTTGTTAAAATTATAAGGAAGTCAAATATGTTCTTTATTGTTTTTTTTTTTGACTTTCCTAGTAGTGGTCTAGAAGTTTTGAAATAAATAAATTCAAATTGAATAAAAATAGATACGTGATTGAAAAAAAAGGAAGATTTGTATGATGGGAGAGAAAGAGAAATGCGATTGACACGAGAGACGGGTAGGAGGGGCAGAATGAGAAGATTATGGGAAAAAAAGATAAATAATGAGAGTTGATCCTGTCGCGAAGTGGGGTGGCAGTCCCATGGACCAGACGGGTCTCCCGGGGGCACGAGTCGATGAGGTGGTCGGTTGCCGACCGTGCCTTGCCGCGTCCCTACAAAACAGAGACCGTCAACGAACCTGTCGGAGAAAATCTCCGGTCAGGCACTCCGACGGTCAAGTTAGTCTCCGAGGGCAAGCTAGGGGAAACTGAATTGAAACGAGGCAAGGGATGCGAGAACTCGCGCGCGCGCGTACTTGGCGTAGGGGGAGTGCCGAGCTTATATGACCGGGAGAGCTGACAACCCTTGCTCGTAGTGAGTGGACAAGGGTGTGGTGGCTGTCAGCTCGTGTGGAGCACCGAGGAGAGGCGTGACATGGCGAGGGGTGCTCCAGTAGTATGTGAGTACCGGGTGCACAGTACGAGGGTACTGGATGCGTGGGTAAACCGCGAGGAGATGTCAGCGGTAGATAAGACATGAGGAAACCTATTAGCAAGATCGTACCCTGGATGTACTGATGTGAAGGGGTGTAGGGGCGGGACAGGCCGTACCCCGAGCGCCGACTGGCAGATTCGGATGCTGAGGACCGAGTCGGGTAAGGACCAGTGAGCGTGGGCAGCCACGCGTCTGACTGGTGACGAGGGAGCGCAAGATACGCCCTCGGTCGGGGTAAGCTAGCAGGGATAACTAGGCATTTACCGGGTCGGCTGGCTAAAAGGTGGCCTGACCACCGTTTGTCGATGGTCTGATAGATCCTATCCCTCTCTCTCCTTTGGAGGGGTTTGCGGGTATGAGGAGCTGCCTGCTGCTCTGACGGTTGCCTTGTCTGTCAGGCCTTCGCGGCGCCAAGCTGACCAGTGGACCCGGCCTATATCCATACCCGTAAACAAGGCCGGGATCGAGAGTCATTTTCCGGCAGCAAGTTCACAGGTGTATATACGCCGGCGGATGTTTAATTTGTCGATGAACTTATTGATGGTATAAATCTGGTTCAATTCGAAAAAGCAAGTCAACGACGATAAAGAAATAAATACGAGGGCACAAGGAAATAGATTGGCAGTGACTTTATTATATAAATATTTGTTATTTTGTTATGATAAAGAAAAGCATTAATAATGTTGTTAGTTGGCGACGTCAAGATTTCATTATAATCCGCTCTAATATAATTTTCATTTTTAATAAATTATTGATATTAAAAATTTACTTTAACTAGCTTAATTACTTTTAAGATATAATTTTATTATTATCGTTTTACCTTCATATAATATTTTAATTTTAGCTTCAAGTTTTAGAATTATTATTTTTACAATAATGAAAATAATTGGATTTTGAAATTGTTTCGTAAGCCACATCAGTGATGATGACGTGGGTCGCTCGTTCCGGCCCCGCCCAGTCAAATCAATTCCGTTTGAATAATCAGCGATCGCGACACCTTCCCTCTCTCTCCTCTCTCTCTCTCCCTCTCTCCTCTTCGAGTGTTCCGACCTAAAGTCGCCGGTCGGACTCTTTTCCTCTCATTCTCCATCGTCTCCGCCGCGCTCGCTAGTCGCCATGCCGCCTCTTCTTGTGCCATCTTCGGCGGAGACGGAGGCGGAGGTAGAAGCCTCCGGCTACTCCTTCGCCGCGGTCTATGATGGCCCTCCTCTGCCCTACGCCCTGCCCCGCGCCCTCCCCGTCGATGTCGAGCGCATCCCCTTCGCCGCCCTCGCCCCCGTCACCGCTGGCCCGGTTTCGCTCCCCGTAGTCCACCCTCTCCCTTCCCCGAAGAAGCCCACGCCGCTCCTCTCCTCCGCCTCCCCCAACTCCGTCATCGAGAACCACGCCGCCGTCGCGGCCGCCCCGGATTCCGATGGATCCCCCGAGATCGCCGACGTTTCCGGCGCCGTCGGGTTCTCGGACGAGCTCGGAGGAGCCCTCGATCGTCTCTCCGCCGAGTCTCCCCTCAGCTCCCCCGCCTTCTCCTTCCGGTCTTGCGCCTCCGAGATCGAGGAAGCCGACGAGTCCTCCGACACCCCGACTAGGAGGGCGCCGATTGTGACTTTCCAAGAGCCCGGCCAGTCCAATTACTCTACGTCGCCCGCAGTTGGGACCACTCCGGCCGCGAACTCGGAGGGTTTGAGGATCAGGAAGGGGGCTTGCTACAGTTGCTTGAGAGGAAACCGTTTTACGGAGAAAGAGAGTTGCCTGGCTTGCGGTGCCAAGTACTGTGGCAGGTGCGTGTTGACAGCCATGGGCATGGGCTCCATGCCCGAGGGAAGGAAGTGCATCTCTTGCATCGGTTCTCCGATACTGGAGTCGAACAGAGAGAGACTGGGGAAGAGCTCGCGTTTGCTGAAGAGGCTGCTGAGCGACCTGGAAATTGAACTACTGATGGAGACCGAGAAAAACTGCGAGTCAAATCAGTTGAGACCGGAAGATATCCGTGTCAATGGGAAGAGACTCAATCTGGAGGAAATGTTTCTGTTACAGAGCTGTCCGTGCCCTCCTCCTAAGCTTAACCCTGGATACTACTGGTACGACAAGCTTTCTGGCTACTGGGGAAAGGTGAGCTAGAAAACTTACATTAAAGTTGTTCTACACTTTGTTCTGTGTGTTCTATTTGTTAACTCTTCTACAATAAGATGACATCAACTAACGAAAACCACTGGCTTCAGAAAACATGAAGGTTTGCTCCAATCGACCTAACTTGCCTACGGAGAGACCCAAAAACTTTTTTTTTTTTTTATTTAGAATTTTCAATTCATATGATTTTTCAACTAAGTTGGTTGCTAGTGCAGATACAAATACATGATAGTATCTATTGTTATAACCAAACTTAGATTAGATGGTTGAGCATTGCTTTTGTGTTGCCTCTTTTTTGCTTTGTTTCTGTCGTACTTGTGCCAATAAATTAATTGTTTATGCTAATCAATAGGAAGGACACAAGCCTAATAGCATCATCACCGCACAGCTAAATGTCGGGGGACATCTAAAGGAAAATGCAAGTATGGGAAACACTGGAATCCAAATAAATGGTCGGGAGATTACAAAAGCTGAGATGAAGATGCTTAAGGTGCATTATAAATGCTAGTAGTTTTAGTCAAAATTCAGTATAAGGTGATTTGCCTTACCTGTTTTTCAGTGGTCTGGAGTCCCCTGTGCTGGGAATCCTCATTATTGGCTCGCTGCTGATGGAACATACATGGAGGAAGGACAAAAAAATGTCAAAGGGAAGATTTGGGGAAAGGTAAATGTTGAATTTACCCGTAGCAAAGTGGACTATGTGGAAATTAATTTTCTCATTGTTTCTTATATTGCAGCGCCGTATGAAGCTACTTTGCCCTGTTCTTTCATTGCCATTTCCTAGTAAGAATTCAAAATGTTGTGAAGTGGTAAACAACTTCATGCAAAGACCTCTTCCTGACAACCTTGATAAGAAAGCAATTCAAAAGCTTTTGTTGATTGGGAGCGATCGATCAGGGGCGAGTACTGTTTTCAAGCAGGTATTTACTTGAAACACTGCAAAATAGAAGAAGAAATCACTTAGGAAAGCCGATAGTTGCTTGTTCTATTCAATCACATATTTTATGATACATATGGCAAATTGGACGCTGTTTTCCAAAATCATATTGTTGTGAGCACATTATATATTTGAGAGCATGCCACTGACTTTTTAACATTTTTTGTACCTCTTGCTTCTAGGGAACATTTCTAAAGTAACCCTTTTTTTGAGGTTTCAACTATGAATTTAGGCTTTTCAAACTTCAAACAATGTCTCATGTTTCCACTAATGTAGCAAGATTTTAGCCTTTGTAGCTCAAGTTAAAAACATTCATCAACCAAAGTATTAAAAGACGATTTTAGGCAGTAAGCGGCCTCTACATAGTGCCTAGACTGTTCTTTGGGCACCTAGGTTAGGGCATATGCTGTTGGTATTAAAATACTATAATACTATTAAAAATAGGAAAGAGAAGTAAATTAAGTAGAAATTAACTAATATTGATGTATATGTAAATTATAACAAGACACTGAATTCAATAGTTTACGGTCATAAATCCAAATTGAAAGAAAACATATAGCTAACTTATAATTAGTATCATACTACAATATTAAATATGGATAAAAATCTAATGTCAAATGGATTAAAAAACATATAAAAATCATTATTTTTCTTTAGACCGCCATGGAAACTCTAGGTTGCCTAGGTTGTTTAGGCGGATTGCTTGGGCTGCCTAGGCTAATTAATCAGACCGCCCATGCCGCCGCCTACGCTACTTGGGCAGGCTGTGTGAGCCGGCTAAGTTGCTTAGGAGGATTGCCCGTGCTGCCTAGGTGGTCTGCCTAGGCTGCATTTTGAAAGCACCACCTAACAGGGGCCACCTAACTACTTGGCAAAGCGACCCCTTGGCAAAACAACCTAGGCATTCTCGTTTCACAACAATAACATCAACCTCTTTCTTCGCATGATATTTATTCTTTAGTTGCTAGATGATAAGTACATTTATGAACTTACCACTTTAAAATGGATTTTTTATACTAATAGATGATGAGGTTGCTGATATTAGGACTAATTTTGTTTCTTTTAGTAATCACGTTCTAGGACGAAATATTTTCTCTGATGTTTATTGAAAAATACTAGCTTCTTGGCATAGTGATGGTTAGTGCCAATCATCGCCATTGAGACGCCCCAAAACTAACCAAAACTTTCATTATCTCTGTATTTATTTAACTCCTTAAATCCTTAAAATATGGTTTCTTGTGTTGAGCATCTAATGTTTTGCACAGCTTGAAATGGCAGTTCCATTATTTAAAATTTCACATTAATCAGGCATGACTGTTTTATTGGTTGTTTCAGGCCAAATTGTTTTATGGGCTATCATTCTCGGAGAAGGAGTGTCAAGATTTTAAGATTATGATTCAGACCAGCATATACCGAGACCTTGCCTTGCTGCTTGAGTGCCGTGAATGGTTTGAAGAAGATATTTTGGCTGAGAGGAGAGGAAACCTGCACTTTGATTCTTCAGGTACAAGACCAATTTTCAGTTATTCTGACTTACACTTGCAACCATGCAAAACTGTATTCATCAACTACTAAATTTTCCACACATAAGTTGTGAAAGTAGCATACGTCGGTGTCAATTTGATGGTGTATGAGTTTATAATGAAGTTACTGTTGGGACCTTGTTGTTTAACTAAGGGGGGGGTGAATAGCTACTTTTTTTATTTTCTTCCTACAAGGGTTAGCAAGCGCAAGCGGAAAACTAACAAAAACAAACTAAAATAATGCTAACACAACTTTTACGTGGTTCGGAGATGAAACTCCTACTCCACGGCTGTCCGTAAGGTGGACGATCCCGATCCTTAAATGGATGACTCCCCGGAGCACCTTCGGCTAGCTCTTGTCGCTCCTTGTGGGTGGAGAAACCTCACCATAAACCTTGACAACCTCTGAGCACGTTTAGGCTACTAACAGACTTTACCCAAGCTTGTTTTGCCAAGGAAGAACAGCAAAAAAACGAGCCCTCTTAAATAGTACTCGATACTGTTTTGACCGTTACCAGTCGACTGGTGATAGCACCAGTCGACTGGTCTTCGCGAATTCGAAAGTCACAGCCTGACGTTTCGACTTCTAGTCGACACCAGTCGACTGATCTTTCTGTGCTCTTCATCAGTTGACTGATCCAACATTAGTCGACTGCTATCTAAGGTTTCCGTTCCCGAGTACAATTCTCTCAGCACTCGAACCCTAGGATTTCCCTTCCTGAGTATAGTTCCCTCAGCACTCGAACCCTCACGACTTAGCTGACTCTTCATTCAGTAGCCTCGATCTGTTGCCTTCAAGCCCTCTTCGACTTTGACTCTCGTCCGTCGGATGCATACAAGCCTGCGGCTCATCCCCCCATGCCATCCTTCGCGTATGCCTCGAAGTACGCTTCCCTCGGCTCATCGTTCCTGCACCAGCAGCCTCGATTTGTTGCCTTCAAGCCTTCTTCGACTTCGGCTCTCGTCCCTCGGATGCATTCAAGCCCTCGGTTTGTCTCTCATGTCATCCTTCGCGTATGCCTCGAAGTTCGCTTCCCTCGGCTCATCGTCTCTGCTTTGTCCACGGTCTCTCGGATGCATACAAGCTCACAACTTGTCTCCTCACACCATCCTTCACCGAATCCGAAGACGTCCAACTAAGTCTATGTGTATCCTGCAAACCTGCACACTCACATACACATATTAGATCAACATGAAATCTAACTTAATCATATTGACACACACATCAAAATTCATGATCTACCCGATCACACTTGAGCCGATTGCACCAACAGTTACTTGTAATATTGAACGTAATCATACCATCAAAATAATGGCCTTATGGTTTCAGGTTCAATAACAAAGGGGTTACTTTTATCCTTGTATATTCTGTTTCGATTGAAGCATGGGTGCTTACTTTGTTTTCACTTGACTTAAAACATTATAAAAAGCACAACTGATTGCCAAAATGTGCAAGATAGTTGGTTCTAGATGCTAACTTCTCTAGAAAGTCGGACTAGCGTGCATAGCCAATTATTGTACTAAACACAAATGATGAGATATTACCTTTATGGTAAGTTGAACAAGTAGTCTAGAGTCATTAAACTTCTATATCCACGATAAGTCCACCGTTTTAGCCTGTTGACACATTCCCTTCAGTATACTATTTTTAATCCATATGATTCGATGTTTTACTACTAACTTTCTGAAATAGAGGTTTATGGAAGAGCTAAAACAATCTGATCATTCAATTTGTTGGGCAGGAGATGAAACAGACTATCATGAAACAGACTTTTCATTGGTTCCACGGTGGAAGTCATTTGCTGATTGGCTCCTGAAGGTTATTGCCTCCGGCAATTTGAAGCTTTTTTCCCAGCTTCTTCTCTAGAGTATGCTACATTAGTGGGAGAATTGTGGAAAAATTCTGCTATTCAAGCTACATACAAGCGTAGAAGTGAACTTCGACTCCTCCCTGCCATTCGGAGTTATTTCTTAGAAAGAGTAACATGCTCCTTGTTCCTTTCTTCTGTTTGCAATTTTGCATTTTTAAATTTCAAGGAATTACATTAAAGTTTCAGCATTGTTCACTTTTATCGACTTAATTGAAGTTTCATACGTATACTTACCATGATCTTCAAACAAGTTGATTTTGTGATGCACGATGAGAGAAAATCTATATAAAATGGCTTGTGTAGCAGATCAATTATTATAACATATTGACCAAGGACATGGACTTCGTAGTGCAATTTGCAAGATTGTTATTTAACATTTTAGTTGTTGGCATGCGACAACCTAAGAACTGATTTATGGTAAAATTAGAAAATCCAATGTGGTAGAAAAAATGTGTGCTTAAGTTGGCAATCTCACAAAAAGCCCTGCGTGCTTTCGTCGGCGATCTCACGGGAAGAAAGTGTTTTGTTCCCTGAGTACATTTCTTAGATGCATTAAGATTCATGCAAAATAAACTATCTTGGATATAGTAAAAATACGGAAAAAAAGAAATAACTTGTCTTTAGACCCCTGCACCAGTTTATTTAAAATAAATTCTATTTGCTTCATCAGCTTCATCTTGGGTCTTCCCTTCCAATGAACTAGATAACACTGAAAGTTGTTCTCAAATAATGGATCATCTTGCATCAGATTAGCATTTCCAATAGATAAGATAACAAAAAGGACTTGTAGAGGAAACAGATCATTTATCAGTATAAGCTTTTTGATATTATTTAATGCTGATTCCTAACACAACCTTCATTCTTTCGTCTGGGCTTGGGACTGACATTGATGGTTTTGCCTTTCAAATGGCCAGTTCCAACTGTCCAACATAGAAGTGCTAGAGGCTTAACAGTATGTTTCTCAGGAAACATGTCAATAAGATGAACAGCAACTGAACATTCCCTTTCAGTAGTCTACATTCTGGAAACTGTGGTGAATTTAATAATATGTGATTCCTTCATTGAAACTTGTTGCTAAAACTGTTTTTGTTTATTCTTCAGGTCATTGACATATTCAGAGACAATTATGAACCATCTAATGTAGACATTATGAATGTGGATGGGATAAATTCCTCCAATGGAATAGCGTCGACAGAGTTACAATTACCTTGTACTGGAATTAGTATAGATGATCATGAGCAGCGGCAAACAATCTCAAGGTTGGTTAATGCTATCTTCATTCATTGTTTCAATGTTGCAAGATGTTGAAAATACACGTTAAACTGCTATAACTGCGATAGAAGCATTTTTTCAGATCTTCCAATGGTTGAACATTACAAGATTTGATTCTACTAATTCCTAAATGTTGTTGTGCCAGCTTGGCCTTGCGTAGGACACGGCTACTTAAAATGTTTGGAATTTTGGTTTTTCTTACTTTCCTGGTAGAATGTCAAGGACAGAATCCTTTCTGTCAAGTATCATCGACTAGAATTCTAATTCATACTTCCAACTCATTTGTGGTAGGTATCAGCTCATCCGAGGACCTTACCAAGGTACCGGAGAGAGGAACTGCAAATGGTTGGACATGTTTGAAGACACAAGGATGGTGATTTTCTGCATTGCTCTGACCGACTACGATGAATATTACAAAGATACAAGTGGTGCTGTCATCAATAAGATGATAGACAACCGAAGGCTCTTGGAGAGCATTGTTAGTCATCCGACCTCTGAAGAGAAAGATTTTCTTTTAATGCTCAGCAAATTTGATTTGTTTGAGCAGAAGCTAGACATCATTCCCTTAAGCTCATGCGAATGGTTCAACAATTTCCATCCTCTCATAAGCAGTCACCCACCTAAGCGAAACAACACCAGTCACAGGTCTCCGGAAGCCACAAAGGCTGAGCAAGCTTTTCACTACATCGCAAAGAAATTCAAGACGCTGTTTCAGTCAATCACCGGGAGGAAACTCTATGTTACACACGCTAACGGATTGGATTCTGATTCTATCAATGCAGCATTTCAATATGCAAGAGAGATCATTTACTGGACTGAGGAATGGTCACTCGGCGGTGGCAATGTTGAATCAATGTATAGCACAGAACCAAGCTCCACTTCTCACTCACTTCTCACAAAGAAGAATGCGTAAGTATACATCCCCTCCTTTTCTTCTTTCTTCTTGCCCCTAGGGCAAACACAGATGATGGGTGCATAGCATTTCTGACGTAATAGTCAGGGGTCGATCCCAGGAGGTGATGACCTATATTTCGGCCCCACCATATACCCGTTGTTGTGTACCTGCATGAACCTCCCTCCATATCCATGGGCCTGACTCTAGGGGTTGTTAAAGGTAGCGGATCTACCTTTTTCTTAGATAAAAAAATTTGCCTGAATGTGTATATCCATTTTTCGAGTGCAAATTTACAGTATTTTAACCATAATCTGTACCACATTAGTTCTCGCTGCTATGCTTACAAAATAAACAGAACCCCAATCATCAATTACACAAATAACACTAGATTAACCTCATCAAGACTAGTTTACATGTACAATATATGCATGCCAAGGGTCCAACTCATCAAATATGTTGTGACTCTTAGCATCATACATCCTAACCAAAATGCACACAACACCCACCCACACACACACACACACACACACACACACACAAGTCTCTCCCAACTTTAGAAGGATTAGTGATTAATTCCAAGCTTCTTGCCATTGACACCACCATGCATTAATCCAAAATGATTGGCATGCATGATCTCCAATACACTTGAATTGCTCGCCTTAAAATTCTCTAGCGGCCCAAAGTCATGTCTAGGTTTGGCATGCTATTGGAGATCATTTCCAGCTTTGGAATTTCTTGAGATTGTTTCAGTAGATTTTCCACCAAAACCTGTTGCGAATGCATTCAGTCTCTGAAAAATGATGAACTCAACACCAATTACGTACTGCAAAAACTTTGCATATGTACCTGATCTCTTCGATTGCCACACAAACTTTTGGTTTTGAAGTAAGCTGGTGACAAGAGATGTTGCCTGATTAATGATTTGCAGGTATAGCCAATTGTAGATCTTAGCATATTCCTGCACAAAGTTTCTTTTTGCTTTTATGGTATAATTATTGATTTTCAAATCATCTTATTGACTCATTTTTACTTGCAATATGACTCCATTTACATTGAAAATATGTATTTTGAAGTAGGATCCATCAAGGTAATTTGAGATTATGATGGTTGAGTGTAGAAAATGCACAAAATGTAAATGAGGAACATACATAAGGGACTCACCTTGGAGAGCTGGGCAGCAGTAGTAACTGTGTTGCTGTGGTGAAACTTGAGGAATAATCACAAGAATTAGGATTAGTGACCCTAAAGTAATTATTCATCATGCTCATGTCATTCCCAGCTACTTTATGTTCATTTGGCCCTTCTTCATGATCTGCACTCTTCTGGTTCCACCCCATATGATCTTGTCCTGCAACTTTAACCCTAAAATTTTATTTTATTTTTATTTTTAAGATAAATCCAAATGCCCTGCAACTACTTTATGTAACACCAGCCTAATAATTCAAACAAAGCCCCAGTGAGGTGACTGCCTCATGGCATCTGCCCCCTTCCTCATGCCAACAAACACCAAAAGACATATATCACTACACTAATCATCATTCACATCTACATAAAGATTTATCTCAAGAAAAAAGAGAGTAAACTTTCACATTCAACCACAAAAGTTTCCTAAACACAAGGAAGGGTTCATTGTAGTTTACGATAACAATTTACATACAGTCGACTGTTATCTCGACCTAATGGTGCTGATTTTGAATGTTCAAAACCCTAATTAGGGCAAGGTGAAGTTGTCTCTACCTGCAGTGTCTCCCCTGTGATCAGTGCTCTTGACTGTTCTATACATCTGAAAACAAAAATGTATAAGCAAATAATTAATTGATAAGCATGCACAAACCATAACTCTAGCTAAGGCAGTAAATTTGCAGGAACTTTATCAATTATCAGTACCTGCAGATGACTCTTTACATGAGCCAGTGTAAGATCTTTCACATTCATAAGCTCCAAAACTGACTTTGGTGTAGCTCCTGTATCAGCACACTTGAATCATTTAACTGATTCTTCGATACATATGAGTACCAACTTATTGCCATATGATACACGATAACAACTCGCGAGACTCAATTATTACTTAGTGCACTCACTCTCATGGCCACCGAGGAGCTCCACCGCGTGGACGAAATGAGCATGGAGAGTGGTGGTCCACCGCATTCTCGGAGCCCTGACGCTCCTCCTCCCTCCGTGCCCGGACCTCGAATTGCGCTTAACTCTGTAGATTTGCAATGGATGATCAAGGTGCCCTAGGCTAAGCATAGGCTCACTCCCGACTTCATCAACTTGGTTTGTGGTTGCGTCGCTTTCATTATGACGGAGAAAACTTGAGTCGTGTTGATCGAAAACACCTCTCGAGGGGGGATGGATGTGGAGCGAGAGGTCCGGAAATGAGATGGCTGCCATGGATGGAAGGAATTGAGCAAGAAGAAAGAGTAGTTTGAAGAACAAGGGTGATGGATGGTAAAGTGGCAAGGTGAGGAGTGGATGAATAAATAGGGAGAAGGGAGATGAGTCTTACGTTCTTGGAGAGTGGAAGCTAAAGCTAAATATTTATTTTTAAAAATAAAATCAAAATAAATGAAATGTTTTTAAGAAACTAGAGGTACAATATTAACATAAAAGGAAAAAAAATAAAAATGGAATAGAGAAATAGATGCCAAGAGATTGTGGCTTTAGATGCATTAGAGCTTTTATTAGGGTTGGACTATTATTAGTGGGTACCACATTAAATTTGAGACATGAGTAAAAAGGTTTGAACTTATCTCTATAATAGTATTGTTATAGGATAGTTTATATATGACTTACCATCCTTATTCTTATCATTTTGAGAAATTCATTTAGTTTATCAATAATATAAAATTTTAAAATGGCTAGACTAAAAAATAATAACTTTTAACAAGATGAGAATAATAAATTAATTGTAGTAATATTTTAGTGGAATGAAGTATTTATAAAGTGAAAGTGATGGGTAACATGTGATCTTGAAATTCTCTATTAATAATATTAACTAGTGACATTCTCATATTAATTAATCAATCTTTTGTTTGTCTTGAACTAGTAAAGTTTATGTATATGATTAGTTGGATTAATCCTTATTTTCTTATGCATAATTATTTTTTTCAAGAGTCAAAAAAAAAAAATATGGAGGAAGAAGGTACTTGTGGAGGTATGACATTGAGCCATGCAACCCTACGTACTTTAATATTGGTTTCTAGATTACATATTACCATATATATTTCATAATTATTTAACCCATCGTATTATAGACTAAACCTATACAAAATCCTTTGACTAGTCAATTTTTTTTAATGAATCTGTACAAAATCAGATATGAGAAACATGGCACTTTAGCTATAGGATTGCAGCTTTTACCTGCTTTAATTTGCATGGTCAAATGCCATTCTCATGTACTACACTTCCCTTACCCTCCTCGCCTTTTACTTTTCCTTGTCCTCCCCACTTTTCCTCTCTCTCTTTCTTTTTCCTCTTTACCATACTTATTTCGATCAAAACTCCACGAAATTGTGCATCACAAATCTATCTGATCCTGCGCCAATACCCTTGGAGAACAATCCACCAGTAAATTAGTCGATGTGTTGACTATTGCGGTTGGAACAACAAAGAGAGAGACCGAGAGGAGTAAATTAGGAGATGGTTTGTAGCAGGATCCATATTGACTCTAATTTCTATCTAACCAAAGTTATTGGCTTTCCCAAGACACACAGAGATATCACATAATCCCTGCGTCATTGTAAAAAAAAATAAAATAAAATTTCTCAAATTAATCCGACCATCAAAATCAAAGCTCACATTCATAGAGTGTGTTAATTAAAAGTGAGTAAAAGATCAAATTAATTATTTAGTTTTTTTAAAAAAATTATCTCCCTTTTAAAATATAAAAATTAATTGATGTTGCTGAATCAATATTTAATTTTAAATTTAATTTTATTTTTATTACTGATGAATGTCCAATAGCAATTATTTGATTCTGTTTGCTCAGTTTTTATAAAAAAAATTGATGACTTAATTTGTTTAAAAAATAATTAATTTAATTGAGATCGATTTTAATTTGTTCAAAAAATAATTAATTTATTTAATTTTAATTTAATCTATTTAATTATTAATCAATTAATCACTTCTAGGGTTAACATCTAGGGTATTTAGATAGGTAATAAAAGTTAAATTAGAAGAGCACTCTGATATTTATAATTGATAATGTGTGAGAGATAAAAAGGTTGAGTCAATGAATAAGTAGTGTGCCAATAATTGAGCTCAAAAAGCTTGTCGACTTTTTGCGCTGCCTTTTTCTTTTTCTCCTTCTCCTAACAATTTGAAGCCCCACTCCTTTTGTTTTCACCCACCTCAACACCTTGCTTGCTCTATCAAAAGCTTACCACTTTTGTTGAGAAAAAAAGGGGACAATCTTCCATCCATGATCCGTGAACCATCCACTTGTTTTTATTGTTCTCGTGGAGGGACAACATTGGTACTTTTGAAGGTTCGTAGCTCAGTTATACATGTTCAAGTCATGTGCCCAACTTGACCTAGACGCGAACGGGATAGATTGGGCTAGGCCATACTCTAAATGCAGGCCTTGTCATATGTTGGTGTTGTGGCCCATGGGCCTAACCTAGCTCTTGTTTTTATTGTTCTTGAGGAGAGATAACATTGGTACTTTTGAAGGTACGCGGCTTGGCTTGACACTCACAATTCATGCGCCCAACTTGACCTAGACACGAACATGATAAATTGGGCTAGGTCGTACTCTAAATGTGAGCCTTGTCATATGATGGTGTTGTGGCCCATGGGCCTAACTTAGCTCGAGCTTGGATTGGGACATTTACTTGTTTTTATTGTTCTCAAGGAGGGACAACATTGGGACTTTTCAATGTTCATAGCTCGGCTCGACACTATCAAGTCATGTGCCCAACTTGACCTAGACGAGAACACAATAGATTGGGTTAGGCCATACTCTAATTGTGGGCCTTGTCACACAATGGTGTCGCGGCCCGTGGTCCTGACCTAGCTCGAGCTTGAATTGGGACATGTAGACAAAATTTAACTTAACTATATCGTCAATACATCAAAACGACATTATCAAAAAATTAACTAACATTTTTCAGACGCCCTTCGGTCGTCGATGGAGATTGTAGAAGAGATTGAATGTAATATAAGAATGATTAGCACATTTAACACAAATCCAGAAAATTAGTGAGATAATCCAACAGTGACTCCAAACGTAATAAAGATCTAAAAAGAGACAATATTCAGAACTTTGTGATTTTAAATATATTGCTCAATTCAACTCTACATCACACTTGTACCTCCAAAAGAAGACCAAGAATGAATCAATTCAACTTGATGGAACGCACATAGCTCTTCCTTGAGGCAGGAAGAGTTCAGGATGAATTTCCCGTCTATACGATACCCGGAACAGACTTTAGGGTTCGATGATTTCTGTTTCGATCGAGCTACAAAAAGGGGTTGCTGGTTGTGCTTCAGTCTCATGTTTCTGGAATCTCAGAAATGGTGGATAATCTGTAATTCTTGAGGAATGCAGAATCCAGAAACTTGGCCACAAATGCCCACAGCTTGAACACATCCTCAAAGTTTGTGAGGAACCCTAGCGAAGCAGTGACAACCTCCACCCGAACGACATTGTTCTTACTTTTGCTCTTGCTGTCGTGGCCACCGTTTGTGGGATAACATAAGGCAGGATCGGTTAGAAATTCGCCGTGTAATTGTTTCTGATTGTCCAAGAGCCTTATATGGCTGAGAAATCCGATACCAAGAGAGAGACCATTTTCCTCAGCTAGCTTTTGAACAATTCCGGGCTTGATCACCGCCCGATTGTGATCCTTCACGTTGAATGCCACGGCCGCACCCCGTTCGTACTTAATCTTCGGACCATATATTTGAACAAGAGAATCACCACTCCCCGCCGCCGAATCTGGTAACCGTAACTGCAGCAGCGATGTCACTAGCCAGTTGATCAGATACCTTAGTCGCAGTGTTGTTTTGTTAAGGCCCATCATATTGACATGGTCGATGTTTTTGCAAATGATCTCAGGCTCCAATCTACACGACTCCTGAACAGTGCCATCCTCATCGCCTTGAGTAGCATCGTCGTCGTCGCCATCACTACCGCCAAGTGCACGACCGGACACTTCGCAAGATTCAAAATTACCATAGCCTATTCCAGTAATTCGGTTGTCCTCCATGCTGAAGGAAACCTTATGATCCATGCTTGTGATTCGGTCAGTCTCTTGCATCCCCAGGAATTTACTACTCGCAAATCGGTTAGTATTTCCTTCCCTCCTCCCCAACAATCGAAACTCTCCTTCTGTTTCCCTTCTTATGGCACTCTCACTCACCTCGACATGGTTCACTGAGTCATTTTCATGATTCACAGCTAGTTTGCCATCGTTAACTTTCGGTTCTTCCTCAATCTCGTTCCCATGTTCGGGGACTGCATACTTTGCCCAAATCTCCGACAGCGATTCCACGGGACCTTCCTCCGTGTGACCTCGCTCCTGCGAGACCGACAATAGAGCAGCATCGAAAGACAACACATGATCATTGCTAAGGGGGCTTCTCAATTCCCTGCAACCGAAATTCGGTGACACCTTCTCGAAGTTCTTCTTTCTAGCAAACCACGAAGGCGGCAACGGAGACCCTAACTTTCCCTTGTATGATAGTCCCGTATGATCAGTCGCAACCGGACTCTGACCCAAATCGATCCAGAAGGAGTTGACGGATGAGTCATCTTCGCTAAACACCGGGCTCTTCATCACCTCCCCAACCGAAACACTCTCAGTCTCCTCAAAGATTGTGCTTGCCCCATCTCGGTCGGAGCTGTTGTCGCGGTCCATCTCCGACTCGATCGCATCCCTCACTTGGGCAGATGTAAATGCACCGGAGAATGCAGGCAATTGGGCTCCTTTCAGGGCATCAGACATGGAAGATTCAGCTAGGCCATTGACTGTGTCATCTTCAATTCCATCCAAAGCATCCAGGCCATCGACGGAGTCACTCAAATACTGAGGGAAGACCGGAACGATCCTCACCATTCCGGCGCCGGTGCTGCCTTTCTGATTCTGCAAGCTCGCCAACACAGACTTCTTGATCAGGAGGCAGCCGAAGCCGGTGGGATCGAACCCGAACACCCGGTAGAAGGAGGTGATGATGAAGTCCGGCCGGAAAAGGGAGAGGCCGAGAGAATCCATGTCCTTCGGCCCCAGTGCTCCGGCGTCGAGCAGCACATGCCAGCTGTGCTGCTGCGCGAGGGCCATCCACTGGTACGAGTATTTAGCTCCGGTGACTCTGGACTGGGCCGGAAACACGAAGAGCCCCGCCGCGGAGTCCTTCCTCCTCCGCCTCTCGCCGGAGATCTGCTTCCTCAGCTCGGCGGAGCAGAGCTTGAGGGTCGGCCACTTGAACGAGGCGCTACGGACCTTGGCTCCCTTCTCCCTCGCCTGCTGCGCCATCCAGTTCACCGACTGGCTGTCGTGGTCGAACATCGTCAGCAGTTTCTTGTTGGAGCGGAACGGGTAGGTTTCGGCGAGCAGTCTGAAAGCGGAGCCCCGGCTGAAGGTGAGCACCAGGCCGTATTCGTTGTTGGGGATGTTGAGGTAGTCCATGATCTTGGTCTTGACGTCGTGCTCCGCCGTGCCTTTCTCGGCGCCGCCGTACAGGGCATGGTTGCTCAGGTTGGCGGTGACCTCGGAGAGGTTGAATGCGGAGGACTCCCAGGCCTGGAAGCTCTGGAGGTAGGAGAACAAACCGAAGCCGCAGTAGTCGAGGCAGACCCGGGCGCCGGCGTCGGCGAGGTGGCAGTACTCGTCGCGGCGGAGGTCGTCGACGAGGCCGGAGGACTGGTACTTCGGGTACATGGTGACGAACTTGGCGAAGGCCTCGTCCAGGGCGGGGATGGATTCGGCGGAGAGGAAGACTCGCTCGGCGGCGAGGGCGGTGGCGCGGAGGAACTCCTGCTGCGCGCGAAGGCGGGCGAGCGACCGCGACCGGCTGATGGAACCCTCGTCGGGGTTACCGAACCCGTCGTCGGCGTCCACGACGCGGGACTTGGACAGCGACCCATCCTCGGAGGCCTCCTCCAGGGCCTCCCGGAGCTTGCTCTCCTGCAGCTTCCGGATCGCCGACGTCCGCCGGCCCGCCCGCCGCCCTCCGAAACGCCGCCTCCTCCCCGCCGATTCTTCTTGTCGAGGATGAGCGCGGCGCAGTGGGAAATCGGCTTCCACAGAGAGAGATGCATGTAGGCAAGCTCCCCCTTCCCTAGAAGACCATCGCGCAAACCCTAATTTCAAAAAGAGGGCAAACCGTGAGGAAGGAGAACGAACAAAGATTTCACATTGCAATCTCAGAGATCTCCATGAAAGACGCTCGAAGATAGCAGATCTACAGATAACCCAGAAATCCCTCCCGAGAAGAAGAAGAAGAAGAAAGAACAGATCGAAAACGGCGTCATCTTTTGGCCATCGAACCATCCAAAAACAGAAGGAAAAAAGGAGATCAATCGCCGATTCTTCCAAACTCACCCTTCAAATCAAACCCCTCTCTCTCTCTCTCTTCTTAATTTCTCTCCCGGTTTGTTCATCTCCACCAAACCTTTCTGCCACAAATTAAAAGCAGGCCACCATTCCCGTCGCCGCCATTACTCCACTGTCAATCCAAACAAACTCGCATTGATGGTGCGCTCTCTCCCCCCACTCAACTAATTTCAGTAAAAAAAAAGAGAGAGAGAGAAGAACAGCAAAACGAGAACAAGAACAGAGCGAAAAAGAGCTCGATCGGTGCTTACTGCTAACGACGGCAACAAGAACAGGATTCTGATGATTTCCCAAGCTTCCGCATCGCTCTCCTCCACCAAACCCTACGAAGCCAAATCACTCCGCCAATATATATATCTTCCTTTTCCATCGAGATTCTGCGAGAAAAAAAATTCATCTTTTCATGGAAACTAAACAAATTAATTGCATACGAAATGGATCATTAATCTAGAACATTCAATTACGAATAGAATTATGAAAAATCACAAGTGGTTTCTTGCAGGAGTCACGTGGAATTCAGCCTGTTCTTGGAGAGCATTCAATTGGAGAAATCGGAGTAGGTAAAGTGAGCATGCATCAAACCAATCAAAAATTAACAATGAAATCATTGTTTGCAAAATTCTAAATTTTTGTTCGATTTCTTCTTTTTCCCGTTGACTAAATCGTCGCTTTCTGTTCGAGTAGAACACAGTTTGAGATTGAAATTGAGAGGGGGCAAAAAGGTATCGCTGGAAATTAGTGTCTTGTCTCGCACAGCAACAAGCAAGTTCTTGCTTTCATCAATTTTCCCATAATTTAATTATTGTGTTTTGCTCACGCAGAACCCTAAACATTAAAGTAGTCGATTCTTGCAATTGCAGGAGAATAATTTATTCGAGATGAGAATATGAGATTGGATTCCTGTGAAAATAGTTTTTTATTGTGTAAGAAATGTAAATCTAATTTTTCAGAAATATTGAACTTAATTCTTTTAATGTTTCGATTATTTCAAATTAGGTCGTAGAACAAAGGTGTAAAAATTGTGTCAACGGATAATCAAAAATCTAAAATTTAAGTCCGAGTTAGATTCACGAATTCTTATCCATTTTTATTGGATCACACCGACTGATTGATCCCGACCTAGTTTACGTATAATCCGATCGGTTAGCATGACACTTCAGGAAGATAAGTCATTTCCATGGGAGCTCCGAGACCCGGCATGCATGGAAGGGCATGAAATGTTACGGATTGCCATTGGCTCGAATTCCACCCAGGTCGGATGTCCCGATTGGATAGCTGCCGTGTACAATTTGAACTAGCCCCATCGGGGGTACCGAGTGCACAACCTAACGTTTGTCGATCGGCACTCGGCACACTTCTTATATTATAATTTTGTCTTTTAGAGTACGAGTCGGTTGGTCGATATCCGAGTACCCCACGACTCGGTGCGACGCATGTGTTTCGACTGGCATGTCGTTAGCTACATAGCTTGTTTTTCCTTGAGGTGACCAATCGATCTTTCAATGCGCTCTGCCTCGGAAATTGAGTTATCCGCAACAGTACCTTCTCTTGACACCATACTGATAAGGGTAGTACAAGATCGATGCTAGCCGGCTCGGGCCTGACATCACTCGTGTCCGAATCGCTGACACAGTACATTCCTGACAATTCTAGCAACCCGTACCACGGCGCCCCCTGTGTATGTCAGGATGAGGCGGCGCCGGTCGGTAAGCTGACAGGATCCCTGATTCTGTCCCCACATGAGATAAAAATGGGACAGAGGTTGTCAGCTCACCTGCTATATAAGGTCTTCCTTCATTCATCTACATATATATGTAATGCATTTTTAGCTACAGTCCTTCTTCTTTAGCTTCATCTTCTCCACCGGATTCTGACTTGATCGTCGGAGAGCCTTGCCGGGAAACTCTCCGGTGGGTTGCTGACGGTATCTTTTTCGCAAGAAAAGCGTTACTTGGAGGAGTTCTCCATGTCACCCATCCTCCTCCATCGGCAACCTAGTCTCGTTATCAAGGTAGGAGTCCACATCACTCTTCCACATAACTTGAAAATATCTTAAAAGATCATTTTTAAAATGATATTTTAAATTATATCTCTTTGATGTGTTTAATATAAAGATATTTCTATTTCAGCTATACACAAACTTACTATTAACGGAATACTAGCTATTATTTTAAAATATTATTATCAATTTAATTAAAATTATTTCAATTTTATTAAAATTGTTTCATTGTAGCATATTTATATATTAAAATTTAATTATAAATACTACGGTATAACTCAGATATAATTGAGTTGATTATCCGTTTTGTAAATTTAACAGGGCTTAAATCCTAATAAAGTCCAGTGTTAAATGTTTACAAAGTAATAATTGTAATATGATTAATACTGCTGAATTAAAGTATTTTTAAAATAAGAAAAAATAACTTTTTAATGGTAATAAAAATAAGATGCATTTATTCCATTTTTACCATTTTAATATTTCTATTTCACTTACATTTTTCGTTTTAAAAATGATTGTCGCTGACTTTGTGATACGCGTGGACTTCTGTAGTTGGGTCTCTCTTTATCATTTGTTTTGAAATGGTCAATCACGTAGTCATTGTCTTTCGCGCAGATTAAGGTGCTAGAGCATAGCCCTCATGTAGTCTTTCAAGTATTATGGTATACTATCGAGTATTTTTTTTTTCTTATGGGATGATAAATATAAGATATTGTGCACTTTTGAATTTATCCACATGACCTATAAAAAATTTACATAGGACCAAATCGAACATCTTCGAAATTTATCCGTCCTAGAGATGGAACACATGGCGCTAGTTAAATAAAATAAATTTTAGAAAAACAGTACTATTGTTTTCCTCAAACTCTTTGTAATCTCATTAATTTGGCCATGTCTTCTTCTCATAGTCATGATCTAAATATCATGTTCTAATAATAATAATAACATTTTTTTTAAAAAAAAGAGAAATTATTATAACTAATTCAATAAATCCCCACAAAAAATTTAAATAACTGTTTCTTTTGCCATGAGACACGGTCTAAGATAGTGGCTGTACAGGTAAGTTTAAATAATTGTTTCTTTTGACCTAAGACACTGTCTAGCAATTACCCTAAGTCCTAACGGGTAAGTATGATTTATGAAAGTTATGATACCTACTTAATAGTTTGAAATTTTAATCATTGATATTATACTGACATATGAATTCTGATGAACTCAAGTTTCATATTTATCTTTCAGTTATAGTTATTTATGTTTTAAACAATTTTATCACATCTTGTAATATTTTGAACAGTATTTGTGCATCTTTGATCTGATATCAATGCAAGAAGATTTATCGAATATGGATGTTAATAATAGTTGTTCAATACCACAATCTGAAACTGGTCCTTTAGATGGAACAAAAACGGCTGTATATTCTAAAGGGAAGGTAATGAAGAGAAAAACAATGAAACCAAGAAGTGAAGTATGAGATCATTTCATAAGAGCGGTTTTTTACCAAAACGCGTACTCAAGAATTGGTATCTATCAAAAGGCGTATCATGGTTTTATTTTTACTAAAGGGCGCATCCATTTTGATGAACTTCCTCTTATACCCCTTTGCCAAATATTGTCTTTCTTTTTCTCTTTCTCTTTCTAAGTAACGAATCTCGAGACATCTGAACCTGCTTTTTCAGACTTTTTATTTTAAAATAATATATTTGGGAATGGGCTAAAAAATGTTAGGTAAAGAAAGAAAAATTATTTCAGTTAAAAGAAACCTCTCTTTCCAACATGATTTCAAAAATATAAAGAGATAATTTTTTATATTTGATTAATATAAATTAATATATTAAATAATATTTAATAAATATATTAATATATAAAAAAATCCTATTAAAATACGTGATTTCATATTCAAACGCAGAGCCTGAAGTCATCCTATGAGGGCCTGAAGCCATCTGACTTCAGGCCCTGAGAGGGCTTGAAACCATCTGATTTCAGGCCCTAGGAAGGCCTGAAATCAGATGACTTTAGGCCCTCCTTGGGCCTGAAGTCATTTGACTTCAGGCCCTGTGTGTATTCAAAAATTTTAATTTTAATTTTTTTTAAAATAATATTTAATCATGATTTATTAAATTAATTATTTATAGGGTAATCTTTTATGTTGTAAATTTTCTAATGATTATAAATTATGTTGCAATAGGAATTTTTTAGGTCTATCAGTGGGTTTTCACCAAAACTCACTGATGGACCTAGAATATTTGGATTTCGCAAAACCCAACATCAATAGTTAGAGTTGAGTTAGGAGATGATATTTTTGGTTTCCAAACTTCTAATGATTATAAATTATGTTACAGTAAGAGTTTTTTAGGTCTATCAGTGAGTTTTCACCAAAATCCACTGATGGATCTAGAATATTTGGATTTCACAAAACCCAATATCAATAGTTAGAGTTGAGCTAGGAGATGATAGTTTTGGTGTCCAAACTTCTAATGATTATAAACTATGTTGCAATAGGAGTTTTTTAGGTCTATCAGTGGATTTTCACCAAACCCCATTGATCGAATTTTCACTATTACAATTGATAATGCAAGTTCAAATGATGTTGCTATCAATAGTTTCAGAAAAAAATGATTAATTGGGATTCCACTATTATGAAGGGAGAATATGTTCATATGAGATGTGTAGCTCATATAATCAATTTGATTGTTGCTGATGGATTAAAAGATATAAATCAATCTGTGATGAAGGTTAGGAATGCAATTAAATATGTTAAGTAATTTCCCTCTAGATTAAGCAAGCTCAAAGAATGTGTAGAGATTGAAAAAATTGAAAGCAAGAACTCATTATGTTTAGATGTACCAACCAGATGGAACTCAACTTTCTTGATGTTGAATACAATTCAAAAATTTGAAAGAGCTTTTGATAGTTTTATGAATAAGATCCATGTTTTAAATTAGATCTTCAATACACAGAATAACATACTATTTTGAATACGAATGGAGAGATGATATTTGAATCAGATGGTAAACCTAAAAGAGAATTAAAGACTTTTGATGGGAAGCCAACAAATGTAGATTGGCCTAATGTTAGACTTTTTGCATCTCTACTACAAGTGTTTTATGAGCTAACATTAAAAGTTTCTGGTTCTTTGTATGTCACATCCAACACTTTACACATGAGATTAGTTACATTTATACCATCTTGATGGAGTGGCAAGAAAGTGATGATCTTGATGTGTATTCGATGGGAATTAAAATGAAAAATAAATTTGACAAATATTGGGGAGATCTCGAGAAAATTAATAAGTTGCTTTATATTGCGATGGTGCTTGATCCAAGGCATAAATTGGATTTTGTAGAATTTATGTTGATTGAATTATATGGAGATGAGAAAGGTCCAAGAATGGGAAAGATAATAAAGGACACTTTATTTGCTTTGTACAAGAATTATAAGGAAAAAATAGAGCCTCAATGTAATACTTTAAGAGTTCCTTCTATTTCAGAATCACTTGGCAGTAAAGATGCTTCAACAAATATGGATGATTTGAAAAGACAATCAATTATAGTGAAATATAAGAAACAAAAGGCACAAGTTTTTGGTGATGGTAATATGTCAGAATTAGACAAGTATCTTAACGAAATAGTTGAAGAGTATTGTGATAATTTTGACATTTTGGGATGGTGGAAGCAAAATTGTCATAGATTTCCTATACTTACTCAAATTGCTCAGGATGTATTAGCTGTTCCGATATCAACAGTTGCTTCAGAATTTTCTTTCAGTACTGGTGGTCGGGTACTTGATTGTTTTAGGAGTTCATTGACTCCTAAGGTGGTAGAAAGTCTTATTTGTACTCAAGATTGACTTCGGTTAAATTTGAAACCACTCAACATTGAAGAAATTTTAGAGGATGTGGAAAAACTTAAAAGTGGTAAGTTTTTCCTTTTAAGAAAAATATAATTAGATTTTTATTTATAATTATAAACTTATAAGTGTTAGGATCTGAGATGGCTAGAGAGGGGGGGGGGGGTGTGAATAGCCACCCACCAAAAATTTTCTTCTTGTCTACAATCGAGTTAGCAGCGGAAAACAAAATACAACAGAAACAAAAAGATAACAGAGAATGACATAGGATTTACAAGGTTCGGGGATAACTTACCCCTACTCCTTGACGTACCCGTGAGGTGGGTGATCCCTTGATCTTCGACAGATCAGACCCCGGAATGAAACCGGCTAAGAACTTCTCCTTCTCGGTGGAGTAACCTCTCCACAAACGTCTCAGCAATATATCAAATGAAGCACAAGAGACTCGAGAAGAAGCTTACAGAACAGATGCAAGCACAAGCACCAGCAGAAACCGAAAGATCAAGAAAACTGCGCAGAGAACGCCAACAACAACTCAACAGCCACACTTCACAGTTAGTTCACTCTGTTAGTTGCTTCGTTGCATTCTCTGCTTCACCAACATCTTCTTAAGTCTTCCTTCTGCACACATACAGGCGTCACTCACTAACCTCTTTTGAGATCTCAGCTCTTCAGCTGAAGCTTCAGATCAGTCATCACCCACCGACCCCATCTGAGCTCTCAGCCTGCTCCTCAGCTGAAGCATCAGGTCGTTAGGTGCCGTTGAAACCTGCAAATGTATATCAAACAAAAAGACACCAGAGAAAGTTACCCTTGACCCTTCTCCTTGCTCCGTCAAAGCTCTGTATCATCTGTGTATCATCTGCACACTTACAGATTTATTAGCGAAGCAAATCAGAAATCTGACAACAATTTGAATTAAAGTTCTGAGGTGTTGATCGGTCACCTTGACCGATCAGACAACCTCCTGGCCAATCAGACTCTATTCGGATCGATCTAGTGATGTTCTGATCGGTCTTACTGACTGATCAGAGTCCAGGGGATCGGTCACCAGACCGATCCCTAAACTTCCTGGGATCTCAGCCAGATTAACCTGATCGGTCACCTTGACCGATCAGAGAAGTGCTGATCGGTCCAAGTGACCGATCAGGCCACTTCCTGACCGATCAGGATCCATCCTGATCGGTCCAGGATGGCTCTGATCAGTGGCACTGAGCGATCAGGGCTTCTGGTGATCGATCGCAAACATTCTGTGAACTCACAGAATGTTTTCTGATCGGTCACCAGACCATTCAGAAAGCCTTCTGTTTCCTCAGAAGCATTCTAGATCGGTCAACAAACCGATCAGACATCCTGGATCGGTCCTGTGACCGATCTCCTATCGAGAGAGTTTGTGCCAACTCCCTGATTGGATCTTAGACCGATCCAGACACTCATTTAGACCCTGAGTCCAGAGAACAGGCTCCCTTGCCCTCTCTGACTCAGTCTGGTCTGGAGAACGAGCTCCCGAGCCCTCTCCGACTTATCCTGGTCCAGAGAGTGAGCTACCGAGCCCTCTCTAACCTCAGTCCGGAGAACGAGCTACCGAGCCCTCTCCGATTCATCCCGGTCCAGAGAACGAGCTACCGAGCCCTCTCTGACCTCAGTCCAGAGAACGAGCTACCGAGCCCTCTCTGACCTCAGTCCAGAGAACGAGCTCTCTCTGACCTAAGTCCGGAGAACGAGCTACCGAACCCTCTTCGACTCATCTCGGTCCAGAGAACAAGCTACCGAGCCCTCTTTGACCTAAGCGGAGAACGAGCTACCGAGCCCTCTTCGACTCATCACGGTGCAAGGAACGAGCTACCGAGCCCTCTCTGACCTAAGTCCGGAGAACGAGCTACTGAGCCCTCTTCGACTCATCTCAGTCCAGAGAATGAGCTACCTAGCCCTCTCTGACCTAAGTCCCGAGAACGAGCTACCGAGCCCTCTCCGACTCAACCCGGTCCAGAAAACGAGCTACCGAGCCCTCTCTGACCTATGTCCGGAGAACAAGCTACCGAGCCCTCTCCGACTTATCAACAATCTCAGGTCAGAGAACGAGCTATCGAGCCCTCTCTGACCAATACACTTAATCCGAACTTAACTACCTGATCTCAATTCTCACTCAACCGAACTTAAATCGGTGTCAACATCAAAACACCAATCATGTCAGACTGCATCAACAATAAGTATTTATTTAACTTGCATTTTTTTATCAGAATTCTCAAAAATTATAATGGACTCATCTTCTTCGACAACACCGATTACACAATAATCAATGGTATGTTTAAATATTGTATTTTATTTAATCAGTTTTGTTCTTCGACAACTTTGTTGCTAATTGAAATTGTTCATGCATCTGGAAGTGTGCTCCTACTGTTTTGTAACATTAAATTAGAAGCTAAACTGTTAAATTTTCAACTTAGGATTAAGGACAGATTGGTCTTATAGTTTTTGATATTCTCTACAAGTAGATATCTTCTCCTATCTTATAATCAGAAATAAGGACTCTGTGATGTTATAAATCCAACGATCTGGAATTGGAAGTAGGATAATATGATGACGTGTAGTTGAAAATTGGAAAAACAAGAATATGATTAACAAGTATCCAACTGAAAAACTTCGAAATTGTTTTGTTCACATTTAGTAGATACTCGTGGACAATGTCGGTTGAGAGAATTTTGCTTTGTTACAACGCTATCAAATTTATATATGTGACAAAGTATTTCAAAATGTTTTATTCAAATGTATCAAATATTTGTGGGGTACAATGTATTATGATGTGGTGTTCTGAATGATAATATTGATAAAACTATGATTTTATCTCTTATTAAATATGCATTTTCTAGACAATAGTTTTTATTTGAAGAACCTTGGGCCGATGAAGTGGAATGGTACAATGGTGGGGAATTATGAGACTAATATTTTCCATCTCAAAATATACCCAGTTCCAATCTCAGACAATAGTTTTTATTTGACAGGGAATCTTCTTGAACCTGAATATATCTTTGAAGGATGCTATGAGTGATGCAACTTCTGTGGTATGCTTGCATGACTTTATTCTCCAAACTGCATGCAAACATGCATGAGATACATTTTCCGACAAAAGAAATTGACACTCATTCAAACTAGTTGGGTATAATGGAATCTTGAGGTTTATGCAATTATGCCTGTGGTTGCTTGACATTCTCATATGTTTCATAAGGATGTTTGTCAAGAATATCCATGTTTAGGTGTTCAGGATGGACATTCATCTGCATTATATGAAAAATATATGATCTGACAAGTGGCATATTTATTACAGATTCAGTTGTGTGGTTCAATATTTTGGAAAATTATGTTTCTTCAAGCTAGCTTTGGTTTAGACTATAAGCCAAATGTTAATGACTGTAATATGTCAGGCAACTTGCAAGTTAGGTTGATGTTAATTCTAAGACCTTGTTCATGTGTTGTTAGATGTCAACAAACTTTGATGAAATTGGTGGACTTAAGAGTTGATGTTGAATAGTGTTCATTTATTTGCATTGCACATTTAATGAGTTGAATAGTTTCTTTGAGAAATGGAAATTTGCTACACAAAGAATATGGAAACTTTTGGAGCCGTAAAATGCTTGTTATTATGCTATTAGTTGATGAACCCATGTTACTCAAAGATAAATGTTACAGATATCTTGTGTTGGAGGTTTTGGATCCCCTTCCTACATGTGCACGCTCAATGGGATTGCAAGCGCCCATGTTGTGCAAGCTGCTGCAGAAAATGATTTTCTTCTATTTTCTTGGACTTTTCTTCTGTAATCGAGATCATATAGTGGTGCATCATCGAAACAAGCTCTAGCTCTCTATCATGGTGTTGGTTATTGATGTTGTGGTTATTTATCAGTGTAACAGTAGTGTGGAAAAGATGATTTGAAATCATGGGATTTCTCCTAAATTGGAAACTTGTAGTAGTTATACCCAGGGTCGTCTTCAAGGGGAGGCAGCATAGGCAGCTGCCTAGGGCCTCTCTATTTTAGGGGCCTGATAACCATCATTTTGTTGATTATTTTCGGCTCTAAAATCCATGTTTGATCCACATTTTATATGCTTAAGTTTGCATTTGTGTTAGGTTTCATGTATTCCCTTCATTTTGGCATTTAATTCAAATTTGTGTATATTTGGGATATTTTTGGCACTAAATTTGAATATTATTTTGTAGGCATCAATTGATCATGGACCTATATCAAATCAGGTCAGACTTGAGTCAGCATTGGATCCAGATCAGAAGGATCAAGCATCGGATTAATAGGAGCTGTCCATTCCAGAGAACGGCTAGATCTGAGTCATCGGTCAACTTCTGGTCGATCCGAGTTCAAGATAGAATCAATCGTGACCAGAGATCAAGATCTGAAATTTTCAGCCAAATCAGAAGTGATCTGACCGTTGGATCGAGCTCAAGATGTTCTAGACCATCCATTCAAGAAAAGGGAAGATCTGGACCATCTGCCACTGATCTGGGTAATCCGAGTTGGGGATAGATAGATCAGGACCATTGATTGGGATCTGTGGAGTTTGGTTCAGATCCGAAGAGATTCGACCGTTGGATGAAGTCAAATTGATCTCAGCCGTCCGTTGCTAAGTATTCAAGTTCTTCTTCCCCAAAGATGGCTGAACTCGAGTTGACTGGACCGAACCACCTTCTGAACTGTTGGGCTGAAGAACTGAACCCAAGCCAAGCTCAAGCGCAAGCCGAACTCGAGTGCTGGACTGAACCAGGGCCGAATTTGGGTGAACCCATTTATTGAAGCTGATTCAACTCAAGCTGCTGGACCAAACCAACTGTTGGACTGAATCATTGTCTGGTTGAACTCGAGAGCTGGCTTGACTGAGCTGAACCACGCGCAGAAGCTGGCTTGACTGAGCTGAGCACGCGTAGCCAGAACAAAAGGGAGCAGCGACTCGAAGGCTAGGGCATCGATCGGCAAGGGGATCACACGCAGGCGACTCATCTTCCGCCCATCGCCGCCGGCCATTGCACGAAGCTAGGGCTAGGGGGTTCCGAATCCTAGCTGGTCGGAGCGCCATCTACCTTCATCCTTCACCGCAGCTTTCTCTTTCGGGAAATTTCTTCACAACAATTTTCTTCAGATTTAGGCTGAGCAGGCCGAGCAATAGATTTCTTCCAGTAATGTTCTTCCAGCAATTGGATTTCCAGTAATTTGTTTTCACAGTTCTCCTTTCCAGCAGCAGTCTCCTTTGGAGCAATTCAGTCTTCACGGCATTTCAAGCAGTCGACAGTTCTTTCATTAGCAACTTCTTTCAGCAATTTAGTTAGCAGCAGATTTCCTTTACAGTTCCTCTTCTTCAACAGCTACGGGCAGTAGCACAATTCGATTCCCATTTCTTTTCAGCAGCTTCACATCAGATCCAATAGCAGTTCTTCAGATCCAGTAGCCAGATTCATCAGTTCTT
Source organism: Boesenbergia rotunda (assembly GCA_024364735.1). NCBI lineage: Eukaryota > Viridiplantae > Streptophyta > Magnoliopsida > Zingiberales > Zingiberaceae > Boesenbergia > Boesenbergia rotunda. The sequence goes on from JAGFNQ010005710.1 coordinate 108,221, forward strand.
GGTAGCAATTGCAGCATTGGGCAGTTTCAACTTCCTCACAGCAGATCCTCCTTTCAAATTAAGTGTTGATTGTTGATTATTTTCATTTTTTTTCTCAATTGTTGAATGCTATGTGTTGATTGTTAAATACTTGTAATTGATGGGTCTTTCCCAATTTACATTGAACGCACTTGATGCCATTTAGAACATGTTCAATTTGTGTTTGATTAAATGCCCCTTAGAACAATTACTTCAGATTTTATTATTAAGTTGATAGTTTGAGCTGTTATGTGTGTTTGAGTGAATTTTTGTATTGGATAGATCTTACCCATTTCAATTTGGATGTTCTTGAAGCAATTTAAATCATGTCCCTATGGTGTTTGATTAAATGCCTCTTAGAATGATTTCTGTCAATTGTAATGTTTTTTTTTAGTTGCTTACTTTGATTTTGTGTTGCTCTTTCCAATGCTTTAGGTTTCTTGTCTTCAGTTTAATGCAATTAAGTTAGGAGATTAGATTTCTTTAATTATGTAGGTTTCGTTCCATGTTTAGTTTCGTTAATGCTTCATGTCAAGTTGTCTTTTCTTTACTGCAATTGTAATCAGGATAAACTAGATTTCCGTATCTGCCTTGTCTTTCCTTAATTAGTCTAGATTTTATACTTGCTCTGCTATTCATTTCGTAGTCATAGCTCTCAAATCCAAAACCCAGTTTCATATCTAAAACCCAAAAGCAATAAGATTCAACCATGAGAATTATCATGCATTAACTACATTCGTTGAGAGACGACTCGAGTTACTCTATGCTATATTAGTTTAGAGGAATTCGGTACTTTAATTGTATTTGAAACCGTAACACGACAAAAGCGGTTATCAGGGCCTCCATATTATTTTGGTTACCTATTAAATTTGATAATAAATCAATTTTTTTAAGTATATAATGGTTAGAATTGATCCTAAATTAAGGCCCAAAATACCAAAAGTTATTATTATTATTATTATTATATATATATATATAATCATCTTTCAACTAAAAATTAGCCTAGGGCCTCCAATGAACCTTCAATTTTCTAGAGACGACCCTGGTTTATACCTCCCATATATGTGATGGCATGTTTTCTTATCAAGTTTGAAAGTAGCTATTTTATCCATTCTTCATGCGAACACTTATTTTTACAAGTAAATACTGCTAATGCAACAGAAAGTGATTCTCACGCATCACCGCATCAAATATACTGCTAAAGCAACACAAACATTAAAACAAAAACAAACAGAATATATAAATGTGGAAGTATGACAAGCTAATGTCAATGCCATGAAGCATATGTGGACTTGGAATAACAAACAACTAATCGCGGTGTGCATGCCCTGAGTCTATGATCTATTAGCTTAGACAAGGAATAAAAATTTATAAGTAATGAATTTATTAGCTGAGACAAATGACAATGAATAAAAATTTATAAGTACCGATTATAAACTTATAAAAAGTAGATAATGTAAGATGAATTATAGTCTTGAATCATTTTCTATCATTTCGATTGTTTTTCAATTTTGATTCACATATAAACAAACATAATACATAAAATTAGATTAGGGTCAAAATTATTCAGTCAAATCAGTTAATTTGGTTAAAAACCAAATTAACCGATTTTTTTTTGTTCGGTTTTCTCGGTTTTTATTAACAAATTCGGCCAGTTCGGTTTTTTTTTAAAAATAATTTATTCAGTTTTCGGTCTATTCTGTTCGGTTCGGTTCGGTTTTAACCAAATACTCACCCCTAGGTACAGGTTTATTTTATTTTATTTTATTATTATTTTTAATTTATGAATATATTATTTAAGATTTTATTTTTAAAATTTAAAAGTTGAACTATAAATTGTGCCAGTAAAGAGTACTGTCATTCCTCGACACTTAATTTTTTAATTTTTAATTTTTTTAATTTAATATTATAATTTAATATTAAATCTCAAGAAAAAATTATTTTTCTGATATTTTTTAATGACATTGTTAAAAAGTACCATTGATTTCTATATATCATGACATTATTAAAAATAATAAAATAAAAATCTAATTAGATATATTATTATGACATTTTTAATTGAGGTCACTAAGTTCTCTATTTTTTCCTTATTCCCTCGAAAAAAATAAAATCACTCACTGCACCTAAATCCCTAAAATCATTCACGCTAGTGCGCGATCCCAATGTAGTGCACCGTCCTTGCTTGACCTCCCCACTCCCGCGCGTGTTATCCCTAATTTTTCTTTCTCCCACAAACTTGTCGCACATCATCCCTGCCCAACCCTCCCCCCATATGAGCGCCTACAACCAGCGCACCTCCCCACCAACTTAGTCTAGCCCGCGTGAGCGCCTCCCCATGCACGTTGCTTCCCACCAGGCTGTCTGCCCACTAGCACAGTTTGCCCTACTCGCGCGCCTCCCCACCAGCACCGTCTGCCCTACTCGACCTCCTCCTCACACGCACACCTCCCCACCAACGCCATATGTTCCGCCGTCTACCCTGCTAAGGTTATTTTCTTTCTTCTTCCACCTCTCATGATTATGGATGACAATTTTATCTGAATCCGATGGAGAATCCGACATCCGACCCAAATGGAGAAGGATATGGAGGAACTACCAATACCCGATATCTGACCCGAATACCCGATTTAATAAAAAATACATATATACATTAAAGAATTTTTCTCCCAAAATCTACTAATAAGTTGTGTTAATGTTAGAAATATATTATATATATTTTTAATCTATTTTTAAAATTATAGATATATATTTTTTTAACTATGATGTTAATTCTCTTGTGCTTTTGTTGAATGATATAGTTGGACAGAAAGAAGAAAAATTATTAGTATATAAGATATTCGATCCTTTAATGAGTATGGGGACAGAGGATATAATATCCGTTCCAAACCTGACCCATTGTTATCCCTACTCATGATTTGAAGCCCTAGGTTGCAAGGTTGTTGTGCGCTCTATTTCTTTTGAAGATTTACGAGTGCTTTCTTGTTGATTTCTGTGATTTCAAGTGGTAAAGAGGTTATAAAGAAGTTTGTTTCACTCTCTGGGAAAAAGTTCTTTCCTCTTAAGTCATCTCTGTGATTTGTTGTTGCTTTGTTCTAGTTTGTGCAACCATCTTGCTTTGATAAATATATTGCTACGGTCCCTTGTAAAATTTATTGCAAAGAATTACTAAAACAAATGTATTACCATTGAAAATCTTAACTCATATACACAAAGAGTGGAATGTATTCCTTGTGCCAATTGTTGATGCCTATTTTGATCAGCATTGTTTGGATTGAAACTTCAATCAATCTAGTGCTAAATTATGGCAGCATTCTGTTTATCGCAAAAAAAGTCTTCCCAATTGATTAGCCAATCGATTGAAAAGTATACAATCGATCGATTAATCTATTCGATAGGTTTCTGTTTATCGTGAAAACCTCCCAAATCGATTGACAGATTTTCGTGACAAACAAAAACCTGTCGAATCGACGAATCGATCGATTGGAAAGTGTTCAATTGATCGACTAATCGATTCGGTAGGTTTTTGTTTATCACGAAAACCTCCCAATCGATTGGCGAGTACGTATGTTTGGTGATGGTGTTAACCCATCTGATTTATGGGGAGAAGTTCCAAGCCGTATTACATGCAACCAAATAGTGATGAAGCAAAAGACACAGCTAGAAAAAATGGATGAGCAAATTAGAAAGCAAGGTCAACACATTCCAATGTTAGAATCAAAGATTTGTAATCAACCAAAACAAAAAACTTGATTCAAATTGCAACACTATGCAACACACAATATCATCTAGTAGTCCATTATTTTTTGATCCAGTTCATTTATCTCCAACAATAAAATCTTTTTCTAGTTTTATTACTTTATTATGATATTGAGTTAGTACTTTATTGATTTGGCATGGTCTTTGTGGGTTAAGAATATAAGTTAGATACGTAAATGGTTTTCCTTGTTTATTTTGATATGATTTATTGTTTGATGTGGCATAATGAGGAGTTTGCTACCTCTTTGTTGTTTTAGTTTAGTCATACTAATGTTTTGTCTGCATTTGAGTTATTGTAATTAATTCATTCTTTGTATTGCTGCTTATTGTGTGTAGTTGAGAATTAGTTAAATTGAGTGATAATGTATAATCTAATTAGCATAATTGTTGTTGCTAATGGTACATCATATTTGTTTTCATCAAAACCTTCTTTTTTGCATTTTCATGTAGATTGGATGTTCTATTTTGATAAAAAGTTTATTTGATCCAACGAAAATTGTGACAAAAGGAGTTGTTCGTAGTATAGATCCAAATACTAAAGTAGGAAGACAGGCATTGGACTAAATTGGTGTGAAATACAAGTTCTAGTTGTCCTAGAATGGAAAAGAGTCTGATTAGGTCATATGATCTTTTACAAAGATTTGAGGATGCACTTGGAGGAATGATAGCTTGGCCTAGTCATCCGGTATGATATGTAATTTTTAATTAACTATTATTATTGTATACGCCTATTATGCTAGTGTCTTTTAAAATCAATATCAATTATCTTTGCAGTTGACAGTTAATGAAGAAGACTTCTACTAGGTGTATTTGGAGTTTTGTGGCACAATAGTAACGTTTTTCACCTTTCCAATCTTGAAAAACATGAGCTTAGATTTTCAGCTTCGTTGATGTGTGTTGTTTTTCTTTTTTTTCTCTCTAGTTTCTAGTTTCTCTAACTCTATTATGTGTATATTTAGCCTTATTTGTGACACTTTCTTATAATTGAATTTCAGTATTTTGAAAAGATTTTTTTGCATTTTTGTTTCTTTCGAAAGTTGTATACATTTATAGAAAATTGTATTATTCTTGAATGCTAAAGCTTGGGAGAAAAATACAACATTCTATAAATTTGAATTTTTCATGAACAGATTACTTCAATAGTTAGCTTATATATTTATGGCTTTCTAATACCATTTCTTTTACTATATATGTTGCAAAATACATACATATATTTTAGTCCACATTGAAACTAGAACTATAAATGTTCCTAAGAATATTAGCCAACCACAAATTAAAACTGTCTCTGATACAAGACATCTTAAAGAGCTCTATAATAGATACAAAGATCCATATTTTTTCTTTGTACTGATTTGCAACTGGATCCTCAAGATATTGTTAAGTTAGTTGTATCTTGGCACATGAAGGCTGCCACAATGCAGAATGACATTGGCCATTAGTTGATCAGACATGTCAATTCTTACATCTAAAACATAACAAAGCAATATCAATGGATATATATTTGATCTCAATTGCTAGAATTTGCTAAGATTATTGATCTTCAACTCTCTAACTATGATGAAGAAGGTGCTTGCCCCTATTTGATAGATGAATTTGTTGAATACTTGACTGGCATAATTATATTATGTGTCCAGCATCCTCGAATTGTCCAGCTTTCAAAATCTGGGGTTGGTCTTCATTCTACTCTACCAAGAATGGAGAATGACTCAACCTTTGCATCTGGGCTTGGTCTTCAATTTGGGTTTGGTATTCATTGGTGCCAAGAATAGAGAACGACTCAATTTGAGTGGATAGTAACCTTTATATTTCTATCATGTTAGCTAACTTAAGTGAATATAAGTTGATAGCCTTTGGTGGATACTTCTTTAATTTTATTTTATTTACACTAATATATAAATTTTTATTATAGATAACAAGAATAATAGATTTTGTTTAAGATATAATAGTTGAAGAATGAAGATGCAACACAAGTTTGGTTATATTTTGCTTTATAAGACTTAAATTTTTTGCTACCTCTTAAACTAAATACATTGGGTATTGGGTATATTTGTAATTGGTGTATAGATATTTTTGAGGTGATAAATTTGTCAACTTTATATTAATGATTGTAAAATTAATGATAATTATTGATTAGTACTTTAATTTCTATTTAAAATTTTTTATTTGTATTTATTTTAATTTGTTATATATGTGAATATTATATCATGAAAATATTGAAAATGAATAATATATTATATAATATATGACATTTTTTATATCACACTAGAACATCAAATCTTATAAAAAAATATTAATATAAAACTCATGTGGAGACATTTAAAAAAGTTATCATAAATAATTATTAATGATACTTTTTAATGTCTTTATAGACTAGTATAGAAGACATTTGTATGTGTCGCTATAAATTACATAACGAGACATTTTAAATTAACATTATAAACTATCATTAGTGATATTTTTATTATCACTATAAATAAAATACAAGACACTTATAGTTGTTTTGATAAATAATTTTAAAGAACAAATAAATTTGTCATCATTGTTGGTGGAATCGACCGAGGTTTGATCGGATAGATCATGATTTTGATGTGTATACCAATATGATTAAGTTAGGTTTTTATATTGATTTGATATGTGTTTGAGTAATGCAAGACTTGGTAGAACATACATATGGGAGATCTCATCGTAGTGCTCGGGTCCTTGAAGTCGGTGAAGGATGGCGCATCCGAGGAATCGCCGGATGAGGAGCAACAAAGTGGAGCAGAGGGAAGCAGACTTCAAGACATACGCGAAGGATGACATCAGGACAAGCCGAGGGCTTGAATGCATCCGAGAGATGAGAGTCAGAGGAAGAGAGCTTCAAAGGGCAACTCTGGAGAGGATGAGTGTGAGTGTATAAAAGAATCAATCAACTGGTAGGGACTCCAGTCGAGTGAACCTTCTGTGAGGTTCGAACAGTAAGATTAGTCGACTAGTCTGAATGACAATCGGCTTGTCTGTTCGAAAATTAGTTGTTGGCTAAGCACCAATGGACTGGTCTTGGTAGCAGTCGACTGGTGTCTGGCTGAGCTGTTTTATTAACAGTTCTCTCCTCTATTTAAAGGAAGCTTTGAGACTTGAGAAGGGTTAATTCTTCAGTGAGAAACCTCTGTGGTCAAGTGTTCAAAGCTCCCTAAAGCTCATCTTTTCCTCCAACCCTAATTCCCAATCTTGTAAAAAAGAAGAATGTCTTGTGAGAGATTGTTCTCCACCGAGAAGGAAAAAGTATTAGTCGGTGATTGTCGGGGACTAATCTACCGAAGGATCGAGGGATCGTCTACCTCAATGACACATCGTGGAGTAGGAGCATATAATCTTCAAACCACATAAAAAGTTAAGTATTAACATTGTTTCTAATTGCTTAAGTTGCATTTCTGCTAGCGCAACTAATCATGTAGGAAGAGAAGATGATTTGGATGAGAAGCTATTTATCCCCCTCTAACCGGACCATCAATCCCAATAATCATTACTATAATAACAAGGCATATATAAATGTCATTACAAATCTTATAGTGATACTTTTTTGTCACTATAATAATTATTTATGACATTACTAGTATGACTACTTTTATGCTATAGTGACATTAGAAAATATCATAAATTTTAGACGAAATCACTATAGAGGATATTTAGATTTAATGTCACTATATTAAAAATATTAATATACATAATATAAAATGATATTTTTAAATACCACTAAAAGTATATATTCTTGCAGTGTCTAAAGATAAAATCTTAAAATGATATAATCAAATAAAATTTTAAAAAAAATCTGTACAACAGGTAGGATCTTTCCTAAGCCCCTACTTGGCTGTCACAATCACCTTTACTTATGCGTCACTATTTAAAAGGATCAACCATCTTAAACCATTCTTAAATTTGAAAATAAATAGAGCTACTCTTTAAAAGGCTGAACATTCAATTAAAATAGAATAAACTGAATTAAATTAATCAAAATATAATAAATTAATTTTTTATAAATCAAATAAATTTTGCCATTAAAATAGAATAATCAATCGAATTAATCAAATTTTTATTCATCAATAACATTATCATTCGATTATATCATTCGATTCTTTGAAGATTATTGTGATTTTTGTGGAGCTTTATGTTCCACTCCATGCTAAGTCAATAAGCCCAACCCTCTCCCTCACATCTAGGAGGTCGTTCAGTTGGCCGAATGACCTTTATAATTTACTTTCTTTCAATGTATTTCGGGCGATGTTCGAATAGGGGCTCCTGAGTAAGAGTTATCACCTTTTTACCACAATAAAATCCAACCCTATGAGATAACTAAGACAATCTTAAAACAAAAATGTGCTAATTGAGGGCTATCATAAACTAATATCTCAAGTAAATAAAAAAGTTACTACTTAAAACTATTTGTGTGATGAAAAAAGATTGATCCGGCTCGATGGTTTTTCTGGAAGGGTCGAGGGTCCGGTCGGATTCGATCTAACGTGGTTCGAACCAGGGGAGATCAGGCCGATTCATACCTAGGTTCACGAGCTCGGCCTAGAGAATGACCATGAACACGAAGGGCGAAGCAGATGGGGACTCGACTCAGGGACAAAACCCCGCGGCCGGCCGCTCGGGTCGGACACCCGAGGTCAGCCACTCGGGGTCAGACGTCCGAGGTCGGTCACCCGGGTCGGACGTCCGAGGCCGGTCACCCGGGTCGGACACCCGGGGTCAGCCACTCGGGCTCAGACGTCCGAGGTCAGTCACCCAGGTCGGACGTCCGAGGTCGGTCACCTGGGTCGGACGTCCGAGGTCAGCCACTCGGGGTCGGATGCCCGAGGTCAGTTACTCGGGGTCAGACATCCGAGGTCGGTCACCCGGGTCGGACACCCAAGGACGCTCACCCGGGTCGAACATCTAAAGTCGGCCACTCAAGGTCCTACGTCCGAGGTCGACCACTCAGGATCAGACCTCCGTGGCCATACCCCCACCTGTAGACTTCCCACCCTAATTTGTCCAATCGAACCGAGCTACGAGTTATGATGTGAGGGCCGAGTAGTTATAAGACCTCCTCTAGGAATAATAACGCAGTAAGCCTCTGACATAATCATCACCTGACAAAGCCGCCAACATTGATGAGGTTCAGGGGGGACAACCTAGACAGACTGTCAGATGGCTGTGGCAGTCACACTGAACAAATAAAGCTGCCATTGACTCAGTCTGACAACCGACTCATCCTTAAATGAGACAGGACATCTCTGACATGGCATGGGGCTTCCCTCCCCCTATATAAACCCCCCTCCGTGCTACAAAGAGAGGATTGATGTCATTCGCAACCATTAACTCCACTTTGTGTTCTCTGTTTTGGTCCGAGCCGAGTGACTTGAACCAGATCCTCATTTAAGCCCGAGTCCGATCTCCCGGGTTATAGTAGACCGGGTCATCTTGGTCAGATCGAGTCATCCGAGTGAGAACCAGTTTTCGCTTCTCGACAGGATCAAATTTGGCGACGTCTGTGGGAATCTCGCCTGATCGGAAGCTGAAGATGAGCGACTCTAACCGGATGGTCGTGATGCTTTCACAAGAAGACTTGGATCTGCTAGTCGAAGCCAGAGCTAAGAAGCTGGCGGCCGCACAACAGGCAGCCGCCCAACTCACTCGGGAATGTAAGTACCCCTGGTTGATTTTGATGTGATCAACCGATTTAAGTTAGGTCCTGGTATGTTTAATCCCTCTGCTAAGTGTGCAGGAGCTTAGGTACGGAGGAAGTCGAGTGTAAGACGTAGCGGACGAGAAGGATTGTGCGGGGAAGTGAGCCGACGGGCTCGGTACAATCCGAGGGACGCGGAAGCTACGGAAGAGTACGCCGGTGGAGCGAGAAGGACGTGCGCGGTGTCCGAGGTACGAGAAGCCGGGAGGAAGGACGCTCGAGGGGCGAAAGGCCGGAGTCGGGTTCGGGTGAGCCTAACTCCGGTTGGTCGGAAATCACCCAGAAGACGAAGAATCAAAAAGACTAGTCCAAGCGCCCAAAAGAAAAGAGAAAATTATTTGGTGCCACGAAGGATCGAACCCGAGACCTCAACAACACACACTAACCCACTTACCATTTGGACTAAAGGGCGATGGTAGTAAAATGTTGCCGATATTACTACTTAGAGATTACAACAGCGACATGGAGATTCCAACAGCCATCACGAGGAAAGATAAAGTTTTAATTAAAACAATTAAAACTTAAAGGATAATGTTACATTATCCTTTAATCAAATCCAATGGATGCAGTTTAATCCCATCCAAGATCAACCAACCAGATTACATCCATAGATCAACGACCAAGAGAAAAGTGATCAACAATCAACAATCCAGATTTATTCTCTTATGCTATAAATAGACTTACAGGTTTTGCTTTAGAATTCATGTCATTCTTTCTGTAATTTCTTTAAGTCTAAGTGTGCTTCAGTTGTAAGGCTTCTCCGCCACAAGGAGATTTTCTGATTGAGCGTTAACCGTCTTGGAAGCAACGACCAAGTTGCAACCAAGTTTTTCTTAAAGACGAGTGCCCTCTTGTTTTATTTCTTAACCGTCTATTCACCCCCCTCTAGCCGGACCAACCCGATCCTACAAGGAAGGCCCGACCGAGCCTGCTACCTGAGTGGGCACTGAAGGAGGAGCGTGCCAGGGTGATAGCCCTCATTTTCACGCAGCACTATTCGGACCGACAGAGGGAGTAGGACAGTCTGATCCCCACGAAGTCTCTTCCAGTCGGGCCCGAGCTAACAAGGGCAAGGCCCCTCTCAACCAGGCCCCAACTGAACTTACCGGGTTCCCATTCTCCAACCAAATCTTGCAAGAGCCACTTCCTAAGCGTTTCCGACCCTTTTCCATCCCCGAATACGGAGGGGCCACGAACCCGGAAGAGCACCTGAAGAAGTTTGAAAATGCCGCACTGCTACACCAGTACTCGGATAGTATTAAGTGCAGGGCATTCCTGACCACTCTGGCCGGGCCAGCCCAGCGATGGTTCGACAGACTCCCCGAAGGATCGATAAAAGATTTCGCCGATTTCAAGAGATTGTTTCTGCAGCACTTTACGAGTAGTAAGAGACATCACAAGACCAGCTTGAACTTGTTCACCATGAAGCAGGGCTCCAAGGAGTCTCTGAAAGCCTACATCAAAAGATTCAATCAAGTCGCGTTAGACGTACCTACTGCTACGTCCGAGGTGCTAGTTAGCGCCTTTGCCCAAGGTTTGCAGGAGGGCAAATTATTCAGATCACTGATCTGCAAGCCGCCGAAGGACTTCGAGAGCCTTCTGGGCAAAGCAGCAAATACGTGGATGTGGAGGAAGCACAAGCCGCCAAACGACCGGAGGCTAGGCCCGCACCCGAGGTTCCTCAGCATCATCAGAGGAGCATACCTCCTGGAGAACCTCTCAGAAGCCCCAAAGCTATGGGGCACCGACAAGGAGCCGAGAGGGGAATAGTTCAGCAAATGGCCCAGGGTTGCCTCCCTTCCAGGTGGCAACCCTATTGTTCTTTTCATAATAGCCACACACACGATCTTCAAGACTGCTGGCAGGCTGGCAGAGGTCGAGGTCGCACCGGCCGAGGAAGTCCAAGAGGAGCCCACCAGGGAGGAGGTCGCGGCCGCGGAAGGGCATCGCCGAACCAATCCGGGTCCCCCACCCGACCGGCGGCCCCGGCGGCCAGACAGTTGTTCCCAACCCTTGGTTCCCCCGGACGGGGGAACGCCAGTGAGGAGCAGGCTAGTCAACAGAACTCTGTGCACGGGTCCATCAACGTCATTTCGGGTGGACCCACCTATGGAGATTCCAACAGAGCTCGGAAGTCGCAGGCCAGACGCCTTGATATCTATCAAGTGGGCTGCAGTGCCGCACAAGCTCAGGGGCTGCAGATCAGCTTCGGTCCCGCTGACCTACAAGGAGTAGAGGTACCGCACGATGATGCCCTGGTCATCACGGCGGTCAAAGCCAACTATCAGGTCCATCGTACCATCGTGGACACAGGAAGTTCAGTAAACATCTTATACTTGAAGGCATTTGAACAATTACAGATTAAAGCTACCGAGCTACAACCTGTGGCCACTCCCCTATTCGGATTCACCGGAAACGAAGTTCAACCGCTCGGCCAGATCAAGCTAGCCATTTCACTGGGAGAAGAGCGTTTGAGAAGAACCAGATGGTCTACCTTTCTGATAGTAGACGCGCCGTCAGCTTATAATGCCATCCTGGGCCGATCAGCCCTGAATGAGTTCCGAGCCGTGATATCCACTTTTTACCTGAAGGTCAAGTTCCCAGTGGGTGATCAGGTCGGAGAGGTCAGGGGAGATTAGAAGGTAGCACGTCGATGTTACGTCGATGACGTCCGAGTGGAGGTTAAGAAGACCAACCGAGCCCCACCTTACAGTTGTAACATGGTGCAGCCCTCACCCTAGGCCGAATTGATAGAAGAAAAGGAGGAGATCCAGCTGCTGCCCGACCGAGAGGAAACTCAGGTGAAGATAGCGCTGGGGTTACGGCTCGACCTCCGGCAACTGTCAAGCCCCGAGACCCAGGAGCCGTTGTTCCAATAGAAAAATCGGACAGCACCTCCCCTGTCCGGCGGACAATTTACACAAACACCCAGATAAATATAACACAACCATGCAGTTTAAAGGGCCTCAGGCCTCCAATCCACACATATATAACTGCATAAATGACTATACGTCGTAAAACCAAAATCCGAACTCACCTGAGCTGCCAGGGGGCAGGAACAAAGCCAAAACCAAACGAAGTCCAACATAGGACTCAAAAATACAATACCTTCGAATAAAACGTGCATACATGGTTAAAACATCACAACGGAAGCATAGGAATACTACAGGGTCCATAACAAAATCACGTAAACCAAAAAGAGCTCCTCTGGAGCTGGGGACTGGCTGCTAGGGATCTCCTGGCAGGCATCAACCTGAAATAAAATGTATGGCAACGAGGTGAGTCCATAGCTCAGCGAATACCCAACAGATATGCATAGAAAGTTATACTAACAACAAGAGTTCCGCTAATACAGTCTCATATCAACAAGAGGGAAAGACTGGAATTGAAAATACTGGGTAGATACATACCTGAATCCATCTAACCTGGAAAGAGGGTAATAAGTACCAAGTGAATACCAATAGGCATATAATCTCAAATAACAAGTCTCCAGAATATGCATGTCAAACAAGTGCAGAATTCAAGTGCAGCAAACAATGCACGATGCAAAATATGCACATGGTGCAATGCCATGGTCACCCCCTAACTCCAGTCAAGCCACCGAGACAGGCGATACTGTGTCGGCCGAGTGGGTAGAGCTGTGACACTGTCCGCACTCTGCCATCACTGCTCCTGAGTGACCGAGTGGACAGGATGCTAGCGGGGGACCGCCCCCCTACCTCATGTATATATGAGGGAGCGTCGCTCTCATCTCCTCTAGTCTATGGGAAGAGAAGGGATCTCCGCCTGCTACCACACTCCGAAACCACTACCCCTGAGCGGTCGAGCGGAGCAGTACAGAGCAAATGCACACACCCAACGGTATCCACTAACCCCTGAGTGGTCGTGTGTGCATATCATGTACCGGAAGACGATAGGCTCAACCACAAGGGAGTCGCTGATCGCCGGCATGCAACAATGCAAGGATGGTGTATGATAGATACACATACCTCCCTCCCAAGTCCTCAGTATACTAGGTCTCAGTCTGACATCCTATAACAGGAAATACAGGTAACCTACAAGGTATACTGGCCGAAAACTACCGATCCCTCAAGGTCAAAGGTAGGAGATACGTCATGATCTCTAAGCATACATATAGATATGACACTACTTGATACTGTATGGAACTAACAACATAATAACTCAGGGATAAACCACAGGTATCCAGGACAGGCATAATAAACAGGGATAACCAACAAGTATCCAGAACATGCATAATAACCAGGGATAGATAACAAGTATCCAGAACAGGCATAATAAACAGGGATAGATAACAAGTATCCAGAACAGGCATAAAAAACAGGGATAGCGTATGATCTTACTGCTATCTATAACAGTATATGCATAACAAGATGACAATATCATAAAGATAAGTCAAAGGGTACCCGCCTCCAAAAGTGTATAAGTTTGTATTAAGCCGGAAGAACCACCCGTCAATAATCCGCAACAATATTCCGAATCAAGTCCCTATTTCAAGGATATATTGAATCAGCTAATTATAAAAAGATAATTAGCTAATTACTCCCTAACCCATCCTAGGGTTAACCTAATAGTTCCCTTTCCATTTAAGTACCTCTAATTAAATGAAAGGTTTCTAATTACTCAGCGTAATTAAGATTAGGTTCAAATTTCTAAACTATTCATAATCTCATAATCATTTAATTAACCCTGTAATTAAATGATTTGCGTCGCATATTATCTCCTTATTTCTAGTGAAACCTAATTCCCTCCAATTGCCCCAGGTTAGACTACACCAACTGCCTCCATAAATTCCAAAACAGGAGCATCGTTATAGGGCTTGCACATATCATCATTATAGAATCACCAAAACTCATCCTTTATTATTGCTTAATCCCTAATTTATCAGCAACTAACATAACCACTAATCCAATCAGCTTACCACGTATCCCAAGTCCAATTGCAGACTTTCAGAACACCCACAGTGATGAAACTGGGCAGGGATCAACAGGGTTTTGCTTCCTCACGAATCTGTGTCCAACATTCCAACAAAGCCATAGCAAGGTATTAGACGGCACATTCTAAGCAGGAATAATATAACCTAAGTAATAGCATGACACAAACTTATCTCCCAACTACCGAACTGATCAGTAATCTATCAAGGATACACAACAATCAGAACGACCTGATTTGGCAGAGTTTTAATGGCAAAACCTCCAATCGACAGGGAATACAGATTAATTGTTACCTGAGTTGCCCGTGCCAATACCGCGGTTGAGCTCCAGCCCAAGCTCTGAGATGAAATCGCACACCCGCAAGGTCTAGCCAATCTAGCCGGAATCGAGTCGCCTGGTATCAACGATTGGTACCCAGCTTTGTCCTCAGCTCTCAGCTTCGCCCCTTCTTGCCGGAACCCTATCCATCGAAGCCCCACAGCTATGGTCAAGAACCCCCCATCGTCCCAACTCACTGGCTGGTGGAAATCAAAGTAGAAACAAAATAGGCTAGGCTTACCTTCCCATAGTTCCACTTAGTGTCCGTCGTCTGGAATGGGGAAGGAAGCCACCGACCGCTGGATGACAAAGGATGAAAATAATTAGGGCTTTGTCGATCTGGGCTCTACTCCGACCAAGAGATGACTCGAAGCGACCACTGTGATGGGGAATCGACGAGTCGCCGGAGTTGGAGTCGGCGATGGAGAAACGAAGGAGACGCTTACGGTGTGCGGCGGAGTAGGGCAGTGTCTCGCGAGTGGAGGCGGCTTCGAACGGCAAGGGAGAAGACACGGGCAATGAGCCCGAGACCTAATCAGCCCCTTATACTCGCCCTTTTTGCATTTTAGCCCAGCCATTTTCAGCCTAATCGCAAGAACACCCCTAGGGCTTAAGGTTCTTTACGCTATAACCCTTGCAACTATTTGTTTTATTTACAACTTAGTCCCTATTTTATGACTAAGGCTTCGGAAACCCCGGAACCTATCCGGTAATCCTCCGAAAATTACCGGGACCTAGTCAAAAGTGTCGGATTTAACATCCTCCCCCACTAATAAAAATTTGGTCCCCAAATTTCGTCATTGGGTACGGTTTCCACCAATAACTAATACTAACAACACTTACCATATAAGTGCTGACGGGTATTCACCCTACATTTCTAGGGTAAGGTAGCAACCTACCGACACCAGTGGTCTCCCATCCACTGGTTATTGACCAAAATCTCTCCAACTAATAGGGCATCTCTAAACTCCAGGATTCTAGCCGTAAACACTCGCTAGACCTCAGCCAAAGGTATCCGTGACAGCCACGAAATAGAACACTACTCATATCTATCACTATTTAACTGGAAATGCATGAATGACACATCATACAGCGAAAAGTCGATCCCTCGGTCCGTGGTGTCTCCTCTCTGGTGGCAGCATATACTCGTCCCGTCTCTGGCGGTGGAGGTGGAACTGCCAGATACTGCTGTGGCTATGGCGGTGTCACTGCCGAATACTGCTGTGGTTGATATGGTGGATAATGCTGATACGGAGGCACAGTCTGATGCTGAGACCCTGAAGTAGTCAAGGGTGACACTGATGGGGTGCTGGAATGCTCATATCCATACATACCATAAACAGCTGCTGGGGGAGCGGTCCGCGGCTGACGGAAAGGAGGCTGAGTCGTATATCCTCCCCCCTGAGATCCTGGCTGACTCGAAGGTACACCCTGTCCCGTAACTCCCGTACTCTCATGTTGTGCCTTCAGCGCACAATCTCGACTTAGATGTCCCGGTAGCTTGCAGTAGTAGCAAATAGGATGCTCCAGCGGACAATCCCCCCTACTATGCTGTCGAGAACCACACTGTACACAGTGCGATTTATCAGTAGATTGCTCTCGACTCTGCTGATAAGACTGGTTGTACCCTCCTATAGTACGTCTAGACCTCTGAGGCCGCAATGATGTCTCAGAAGTGCTCTGAGCTGCCTGACTTTGACTGCCCCGCTTCTGTCCCGAGGTCTGCTGTGGCTGAGTCTGAGAGGTCAGGGGAGATTAGAAGGTAGCACGTCGATGTTACGTCGATGACGTCCGGGTGGAGGTTATGAAGACCAACCGAGCCCCACCTTACAGTTGTAACATGGTGCAGCCCTCACCCTAGGCCGAATTGATAGAAGAAAAGGAGGAGATCCAGCTGCTGCCCGACCGAGAGGAAACTCAGGTGAAGATAGCGCCGGGGTTACGGCTCGACCTCCGGCAACAGTTGATAGAGTGCCTGACCCAAAACCAGGATGTGTTCACCTGGTCCCAGCAGGACCTGAAAGGGGTCAGGCCCGAAGTCATGGAGCACAAGCTGCACACTTACCCTGATGCCCGACCTGTAAAGCAGAGAAAAAGAGACTTCAGCCCTGAACAGAACAAGATCATCCAGGCCGAGGTGGAAAGATTGTTGCAAGCAGGACATATTCGAGAGGTACAGTTCCTTGCTTGGCTGGCCAACGTGGTATTGGCCTCCAAGCCAGGAGGCAAATGGAGAGTGCATCGATTTCAGAGATCTTAATAAAGCTTGCCCCAAGGATTGCTACCCGCTTCCCAGAATTGACCAGATGGTAGACTCCACCACAGGGAGTGAGCTTATCTGCATGTTGGATGTATATCAGAGATACCACCATGTCCCATTGTTCCCGGATGATCAGGAGAAGGTCAGTTTTGTCACGGCTGAGGGTACCTATTGCTACACGGTTATGCCCTTCGGGCTCAAGAATGCCGGGGCAACTTATCAAAGATTGATGAACAAGGTTTTTAAGGAGCAGCTCGGGAGGAACGTAGAAGTGTACGTGGACGATATCCTCATCAAATCCCGCCGAGCTGTCGACCTTATAGCGGACGTGCGGGAGACCTGCTGCACTCTCCGCAGGTATGTCCTTAAACTCAACCCGTCCAAATGCTTGTTTGGAGCCAAAAGCGGAAAATTCCTGGGCTACATCCTGACCGAACAGGGGATAGAAGCTAACCCCGGAAAGGTGAAGGCCCTGCTGGACATGCCTCCACCCAAGAACCTGAAGGAAACTCAGCGTCTGACCGGGAGGATAACAGCCCTCTCCCGATTTATATCTCGGTCGGCGGACAGGACTCTGCCCTTCTTCAAGATTCTACGCAAGGCAACCAAGTTCCAGTGAGATATGGAATGCGACAGGGCTTTTGAAGAGCTGAAGACTTACTTGGTCAGCCTGCCGGTACTAGCTAAACCTGAAGAAGGAGAACCCTTGTATGTCTATTTATCTGCTACTGAGGGAGCGGTGAGCACTGTACTTGTAACCCAGAAGGAGACCGAGCAACAGCCAGTCTACTTCTTTGGGCACCTACTCAAGGAAGCCGAGTGTAGGTATACCACACTCGAGAAATTAGCCTATGTGCTTGTGTTGATGGCGCGACGTCTGCGCCCTTACTTCTTGGCTCATCCTATTCGAGTACTGACTAACAGCACACTCGGGAAGGTGCTAGTCAACCCGGAAATCTCAGGTCGGATGGTTAAGTGGATCACTGAACTGAGCGAGTACGATATTCAATATCAACCACGAACTGCGATTAAAGCCCAGGCACTGGCCGACTTCCTCAGCGAACTCCACAAGGAAGAAGAAGAAGAAACATGGAAGATCTATGTAGATGGGTTGGCCACTCGGGCAGGTAGTGGCGTGGGAGTCTTATTACTGTCCCCCAAGGGCGACCAACTTCATTTGGCTGTGCGCTTAGATTATCAGGCTACCAACAATCAAGCAGAATATGAAGCCCTCTTAACAGGCCTGCAGGCAGTAAAACATGTAGGGGCCACTCGGGTCATCTTGCACTCGGACTCTCAGCTGGTGGCTCGGCAGGTGACAGGACAGTTTGAGATCAACGATGAAACGTTACAAGCTTATGTGGAAGCCTACAAGCAATTGCAAGCAGGGTTTCAAGAAGTTCAAGTCTTACAGATCCCCCGGGAAGACAACGTCAAAGCGGACGAGTTGGCCAGACTGGCCAGTGCTATTCATCCAGGACTCTTCCCTCGGCCTTCATCTCAGATCATGCTGGTGGATCAGGTCGAAGGGGAGGGAGGAGGGGAGGTACCTGAGGACTGGAGGACACCCTTCTTAGCCTACCTGAAGGAGGGGACTCTTCCAGTAAGCCCGGAGCAAGCCAGGGTATTCAAGATAAGAGCGGCCAGGTTCACTCTGATAGGAGACGCTTTGTATAAGCGAGGTTTCGCCCAGCCATTACTTAGATGTTTGGGGGAAGAAGAGGTAGACTATGTGCTCAGAGAAGTGCATTTGGGATCCTCTGGGAATCACTCAGGAGGTCGGTCTATGGCTCGTAAAATCTTGCTTGTTGGTTACTTTTGGCCTACACTCCAGAAAGAAGCCGAGAAGTTGGCTCTCTCTTGCCTGTCTTGTCAGAAGTATCAGAATTTGTCACATCGGCCGGTCGAGATATTGAGAACTTCCACTGTGTCCTGTCCCTTTGATCAATGGGGCATGGACATAGTGGGACCATTCCCCCGAGCAGCAGCTCAGAAGAAGTTCTTGCTGGTGGCGGTAGACTACTTCTCTAAGTGGATTGAAGCGGAAGCCCTGGCCCGGATTACCGAGCAAGCAGAAAAGAAGTTCCTATGGCAAAATATTATCTGTCGATATGACATACCTTACAAGCTAGTGTCAGACAATGGTCGGCAGTTTCAAGGCCGGATGATCAGAGAGTGGTGCAAGGAATTCGGGATCAGGCAGGCCTTCACCTCAGTGGCATATCCCCAGAGCAATGGTCAAGCTGAAGTAGCTAACAGGGAGATTCTGAAGGGGCTCAAAGCCAAGCTAGATCAGGTGGGCGGATCTTGGGTAGATGAGCTACCCGGCATTCTGTGGGCTCTCCGGACCACTCCTAAAGAAGGGTCAGGATGTACCCCCTTCCAGCTGGTATACGGTAGTGAAGCTGTGGTCCCCGTGGAGGTCGGCTGTGAGTCTGACAGAAGACATCTATATGGGGAGGACAATGCGGAGAAGAGAAGAGCGGAGCTAGATCTGATTGAGGAGGTCCGAGCCAAGACTGCGGTTCGCATGGCCGCATACCAACAAAGGACGCGACACCGATACAATCAAGGAGTCATCCCCCGAAGCTTTCAGGTGGGGGGCCGGGTCTGGAAATGAGTCAAGCCGGTAGGAGAAGTGGGCAAGATGGAGCCTCAATGGAGTGGCCCCTTCCTCGTCATCAAGGCGTTGGAGTCGGGAGCTTACTATCTGCAAGATGCTCAAGGAAAGCAATTGGGGAGACCTTGGAGTGCGGTGCACTTAAAATTGTATCGTGAGGAAAGTTGAGTTGAGTGACTCTTGTAATCGTATCCCGGAAATATGATAGTAGAATCCCCAGTCGTCCAAAAGACGGAATGAGCGAGTTATAAGTGGGATTGTCCCCATGCACCCACCGGACTCGGCGTCGATCGGGCGTGGCGTTCCACGTTCGGTCGGGCCCGGTCGGGCGTGGCGTTCCACGTTCGGTCAGGGTAAATCGGATGGTGTCCAGACTCTTGCTAAGGCAAGTTATAAGTGGGCTTGTTCCCATGCACCCACCGGACTCGGCGCCGATCGGGCGTGGCGTTCCACGTTCGGTCGGGCCTGGTCGGGCGTGGCGTTCCACGTTCGATCAGGGTAAGTCGGACGGTGTCCAGACTCTTGCTAAGGCAAGTTATAAGTGGGCTTGTTCCCACGCACCCACCGGACTCGGCGCCGATTGGGCGTGGAAATCCATGTTCGGTCGGGCCCGGTCGGGCGTGGCGTTCCACGTTCGGTCAGGATAAGTCGGACGGTGTCCAGACTCTTGCTAAGGCAAGTTATAAGTGGTCTTGTTCCCACGCACCCACCGGACTCGGCGCCGATCGGGCGTGGCGTTCCACGTTCGGTCGGGCCCGGTCGGGCGTGGCGTTCCACGTTCGGTCAGGGTAAGTCGGACGGTGTCCAGATTCTTGCTAAGGCAAGTTATAAGTGGGCTTGTCCCCACGCACCCACCGGACTCGGCGCCGATCGGGCGTGGCGTTCCACGTTCGGTCAGGCCCAGTCGGACGTGGCATTCCACGCTCGGTCAGGGTAAGTCGGACGGTGTCCAGACTCTTGTTCAGGAAAAATATGAAATAGCCGAGTCAGGGCATCAGCCCGACCGAGCAACATAGCCGAGTCAGGGCATCCGCCCGACCGAACAACATAGCCGAGTCAGGGCATCCGCCCGACCGAGCAACATAGCCGAGTTAGGGCATCCGCCCGACCGAGCAACATAGCCGAGTCAGGGCATCCGCCCGACCGAGCAACATAGCCGAGTCAGGGCATCGACCCGACCGAGCAACATAGCCAAATCAGGACACCAACCCGATCCAGTCACCTAGTCCAGTCAGGGTACTAGCTAGATTGAGCGGCCCATAGCGCAAATATATTGAACACATGACACTTAGCAGGACTTTCTGATCAACTGGAAAGAATCGGACTCCGGCGAGGGGCGACAGTACCCCGACCAACTGACACTTAGAAGAAATTTTTCGACAAGGAGTTTAAACGCCGACCTTCATAAAATACGTCGAACCCACCGAGCAAACAATACTTAACGATAATTTCGTGCTTCCTAAGCAAGCATGTACAATACCAGAACGAGAAGGATAGAGATCTAAAAAGTCAAGCTAACTGAGATAAGGCTAATGGTCAGCACAAAATTGGACCCCAAGGGCCGAGCAAGACAATCACAAGAGTTGTAAGGCCTTACGGCCAATCCATGACAAAATAAATTGAAATTAAAAGTTGATTCAAGTAAATGGAGGAAAGGCATCCGCCGGAATCGAGGCCTCAATCCGAGTAGGCTTTACCGCATTGGGCGGGAGGTCTGCAGGAAGATGGTCGGCCTCAGTCAACTGCTGGATAGCGCCCTTTACGCCGTACAGGATCATGCCGCCGGTACGCTCGGCCACTTGATCGAGAAAGGATCTGATTGAATAAAGGCCAAGCGAGCTGCTTCAATCCGGGCTGACTCGCCCGACTGGTAATCTGCTAACTCCTTCTTCAGCCTGGCAATTTCTGAGTCCTTGCCTTGGAGGGCGTTGTCCCGAGCCGCCAGCTGTTTCTCTGCAGTCACTAACTGAGCCTCCAGCGTATGGAAGGTCTTTTGCTGAGCTGCCAACTCGACTTCTTTGTTCTTTAGGGCAAGCTAGGTCTGATTATGAGCCATGGTCGACTCCTTCAGATGTTGCTGGAGACCCTTAACCTCGGCAGCTTTCTTGTCCCAGTCAGAACGGGCCCGGGTATTGCGGGCCTGAAGGATCTTCTTTTCGCCTTCCAAATGACCAACCCGATTGGTCAGCCGTTCCACTTCTAAGGCGGCTTGGGCCATAGCCTGATGTCCTTCCTCGGTTTGAGCTTCCAAATCCGACAATTGCATTCTTAACCCGGTTATCTCCGAGCGCAATTCATCGCGACCCTCATCACCCGGGGGAATGGTGTAGTGGGCTAGCTTAGCCTCTAGCTCCGTCACTTTCCACTCAGTCGCGCGACGCTCCCTGATATTGGTGACTAACGCCTGGCCGACCGCACGGCTCGCCGCCCAATGCTGCAGGGTAATGGGAACATTGTAAGTATAAATACGAGTAACCGAGTAGAATAGGGGTGTACCTGAGTTGACTCCAAGAAGAAACTGTCAGCTAAACTCATGGGCTTCGTCGTGGAGGCCGCAGCCTGACCCTAATCCCAGCTGGAGACTAACTGACCATGCAAAATGAGTGGTTGAGGCTGAACGATCAGGGTCAGCACGGTGGCCGAGGGAACTCGAATATCCAGCGCAGATCGGGGGGTGAGTGCATGGACAATAAAGCCTCTACAGCGTCGACGTTTGCGGCGCTGGTCAAAGACACCCGGCGAGACGGTGCGGCACCCGAGGTGGAAGCTCTTGCCTGGGGTACTACCGAGGAGGGAGCCGAGATTCCCGAACGAGATGTGGCTAGGACCGGATCCTGACCGCCAGACCGAGGTGGACTCGGGGCAGCAGTCAAAGCCCGAGTGCCGGGTGAAGCTGGGTCGGGAAGAGAGGCCCGTGTAGGGGTTGGAGATGAGCACGGGGAAATAATCAGCCGACGACGCTTCCTGACCAGGCATTCAGAGGCCGGCTATTCCACCCCCTCCTCTTCCAGTGACTCCACGTCCACAACTCGAGGGACCACGCCTGAGTCCCCAGTCGGGAGGGTTTCACCCGACTCATTGCCACCAACTTCGGGTCGTTCCGGAGCTCGATCGGCGCTTACCGAAAGCACCAACCGATCGACCGCCAGCCGGGCGGCCAGGGCCTCCATAGCCGCTTCCTCCCGAGCCAATACATCGCCGACCCGGGCTTTATACATGGTTTCGGCTGCAATGAAGAGAAGTTTTTAGTTAGCATTAACTTATCGTTGAACCGAATAGAGACTTACCGAGGGTGCCAGGCAACTCGGCTGGGATATGACTTAGCCGAAAAAGATATAGCATGCCATCGATCAGCAGCTTGCCCGCATGGTAGCGAGTCCCGCCGAGCTGTGAGAAGGCCAGTTGGTAACCCGGCTCCGAGCGGATGTTCTTGGGCAGCTGAGGGTGGTTGGGGAGGTTCTCCACCCATTCAAGGGGCCAGTCTGGGGCGGGGTTCGTCCGGATGTAGAAAAAGTGAGACTTCCAACCTTTGTTAGAGGAGGGGACTTTCTCCAAAAAGGCCAAGTTAATGCGGGCTTGGAAGTAGAAATTCCCGGGCTCTTGCTTCTTAAGATAATAGAAGTAATGGAACGCCCGAGGGGTGAGGGGAATTTCATGGGCAGTAAAAGCGATCACTGTACCGCACAGGATCCTAATCGAGTTCGGGGCTAGTTGGGACAAGGACACCTGGAAGTGCCGACAGACCTCCCGAAAGAACGGGTGAAGGGGGAAATGTAAGCCGGCTATCAACTGGTCGGAGAAAACTGTGAAGTAACCTAACGGGGGATTGTGCGGCCGACCCCGACGGTCGGGGAGGGCCATGAGGTGGTCTTCGGGGATTTGGTAATCCAAGCGTAGGGTTTCTAACTGCCCTAAAGTTAAGGAGGAGCGGGTCGTTAGGTACCACGGTTCGGGTGGCGTGGATGACTCGGCCATCGAAACAAGGTCGGGAGAAGCAAAGCAAAGACTAGGCAGGGAGGAGGAGTACCTAGGGGTGAGGTTCACCGGAAATACTGATCGCCGGAGAAAAGGAGGTCGAGCGGCGGAGATCGGACAGTAACAAGAGAGAGTGCAGGAGTCAAGATAAAAAAGAGGTGCAAAGATGAATGTTACTTGGGCCGATGAATAGGTTGATTTGGAATGTCATAGGAGTAAATAATTTCAATCGCTTGAATGTTACTTGGGCCGATGAATGTGAAGGATAGGATGCTCGTTATAATCAGATCATTTCCAATTTCAAGAGTAAGAGATTCTTGCAATTCTATAAAACTAGGGATCTCCTTAAGGAAGTAGTGCAAAGATGATCGAGTTTGCAATCACTAATTACTTTTAGTTTATAGTAATCACTTGCAAGATTCATATAGATCTAGTCGTTCCTAAACTAGCACCAACAATAGACAACCGTGCTAAAGGACGCAACCGACTTGAAACCCTATAACATTCGAGCCATCCCTATTCCCGACTAAGCTAAGGGTGTTCTAAAGTGCTGTGTTTCCACAAGCAATCATTTTACAATGGACCACTTCCATCAATTTATCTCGAGTTTGATGGATTTGAATTGAATGCTAATGGTTACTGTTTCGGAAAGAGTCGACGATGATGTCAGCACCGAAACTTTGCCCCTGTGGTATTGTTGAGGTGGGGAGGAATTTAGGTCCTGCGAAGTTAATACGAGCGTTAGGGGCACGCCGGCAGGGGCCGACAGAGTCACTCCGATGCTCAAGTTAATGTTGTTGAGAAGAAAAGTTGCGAAAAGTAAAGAAGATGTCTAGAGTTGAGAGAGCGTAACTCCTTCACCGGAGGGGTTGGACTACCTTTTATACGATGGTGACAGACTAGACGTGCCCTTGATCGATGTCACGTCTCCGGAACTTAAGCCACGTCCCCCTCCTCTTTCGACGGTTACGGGATATCCTTTGAAACAGTCTGCGCCGTTATCCCGCTACCACCCGTTGCGCCATTTAAGTGTCGTGAAGACCTCTTCTAACGGGGATGCTGATCCGTACAAAAAGGGGGGGCCAGTACCTGAGGTTGATTATTACAGGGACCCCACCTCCCGAGGTAAGCTCGGGGTCTTCGGGTGCCTCAATTCCCAAGGTACTCTTGGGGCCTAACCTCCCAGGGTGTTCCCAAGAGGTATCTTCCAGCTGGCCTTCCCGGGTGAATCGCCCGCGGTGAGTCCCGGGGCCCGGGAAGGAGGGTTATCTCGACCCGACGTGCTGCTTCTTCATCCCTCGTTCCGGCCAAGGCTCATTCAACCCTATCAGTCACTTTTGAGCCCTACATGTTCGGTAATCGAATTCGGCTGATTTGATTTAACTGGTTGAACCGATCGGCCACCGATTTAGGTTCAAAAACATTCATGGTGAGGTAGAGCTTCCTTTTAGCATCTAACAAATTGTCTGTGCCATTAATGATGGCTTGGTGGAGACTTCACACTTGTTATGTGATTTAGAGGGCCCCCTTCATGGCTCTGAAAAGAGACTTCAGAACCAACTTTGAAAGAGTAGGAAGTAGGGTTTCATGGCCGGGGTTTACCTCTCTAACCACTTCAATCATATAAAATTTAAAAAATTATAAATTTCCTAAGAGATCTAGAAATGAAAAATCCAAGTGGGTGTGTGTTTGATGACTATTTGATTCGTGGCACGACATCTACTATCGATCGGTTTGAATCAGTCAGACCGACCGAGCATGACACTAAAGGTGTTGGTTGGACCATGTGTTTTGTTAGGGGAATCAATAGATAGAGAAGAAAAAAGTGAAAGGTTGTGGATTGTCGCAATTGCCTACGAAAGGGGGAATGCAAGCACCCATTGCGGTGGATGATCGAAGCCGACCGATCTATCGCAACCCTAAGTCATTTTCAAGTGCCTCGTGAATTATAGTTTGAGTTAAATCAAAATGATAATATTTTTTAAAAAAAAAAATTAACCGACCGAATCGATTCGAAGAACTCGGATCTGTTAACATCCCTAATTTAGAAACTTAGAACCCTATCTTTGTCACACACTCAATTACAACACACCATCTCATTAATTTCCCTCTTTTTAATCTTCTTCTTCTTAATTTTTTTTTCCTCAATAAATCTACATATTTGTTCTGTTTCCTTCTCCTCGATCCCATGGCGGTTGAATCGCACCACCATCTCCTTCCTTTCCCCGCCCAGCTCCAGTTCCTCAATGGGTACGCTGATGAACATGTTGATTACTTCGTCTTCCCCGAGCTTGATCGTTTACTGTTCGATCGGTTTTGCAGGGACGTTGTCGGCGCGGAAACAGGGTTTGGTGACGTCGTTTCGGCTGCGCCGCCGCCGGCGCAGGGAGGCTCGGCGTCGTCGAGGAAGCGGCCTCGATCTGTTCTCGGCGGCGAGGTCGACGTCCTCGTCCTGCGGCACGTGCGTTGCGTTCGGTACTTGGGTTCGATTTGGTTGATTTGGTTTGTTTGTTTAATTGATGGAGGAATTGGTGCAGGCGGAGAGAGTGAGGGCGGAGCTGGCGGAGAGGAGGCGGCGGATGGTGGCGGAGGCGGAGGCGTGCGCGAGGCGGCGGATGGTGGCGAAGGAGGAGGAGATCGCGCAGGTGGAGAGGCTGAACTGCGCGCTGGAGGAGCGCGTGAGAGCACTGTGCGTGGAGAACCAGGTGTGGCGCGGGATTGCGGAGAGCAACGAGGCTGCCGCCGGGGAGCTGCGCGACGACCTCGAGCGGGCCCTGGCGGCCGCCACCGACGCCGGCGCGGCGGAGGGCGAAGGCGAGACGGAGTCGGGCAGCTGCGGCGGGGGAGATGATGTGAAGCGGGAGAGCGGCGGCGGCGGAGGCGCCGGATGCCGGAGGTGCGGAGAGGAGGAGGCGTCGGTGATTCTGCTGCCGTGCCGGCACCTCTGCCTTTGCCCGTCGTGCGGCGCGGCGGCGAGCGCCTGCCCGGTCTGCGATTGCGGAAAGATCAGCAGTGTCCATGTAAACATGATTTGAATTTCAGGACCAAAGATTTCATTTTTCCTTAAAAAATGTTCCTTATTTTTCTTCTAATTATATTGTTCACATTTTATAGAACAAAACTTCATATAAATCTTATTATTTTTTATTTGCCCCTAGGACTATGGTATAGTGCTAGGGTGACTACTCACTATCACAGGTATCCGTAGTTCGATCCTTAACTATATCGTATTTGTAGAAATTTTTTCTTCAAATAGGGCGCGAATCCTAAGACACTGGGCTTCTAGACTGCCCACCATTTAACTTGGTGACCGGTGGAAAAATTTCGAGGGACCGGATCGGTCACTCCAGGTTCGTCTACTACTGGTTCAACATTTTTTTAAATATTTTTTTATTTAAATTATTGATCAATTTCTAATCGATCGAAACTTCCCAGTCGATTAGAGTAACACCAATTAATTACGATAGTTTCGATCAACTCTCGATCAATTAGATTTGAAAATAAAATCATACTCAATTTAATAAAAAAATATACTATATTTTAATTATTTTTATTTAAAAATAATAAAGATAATTTAATAAATTAATATATATTAGGGAACTGAATTAAATAAAATTTTACATTGCAGGGATTGAACACAAATTGTTTTTGATATTTGATTAATAATCAAATTTAAAAAGGGAATAAAAATTTAAAAATAATTTACAAATATTTTTATATTTTAATTTTAAATTTATCTGATAAACAAACTAGAAAAAACATCATCTCTCTTAAACATATGGATTATTTTAAAAAAAAATAGTGCCTCAATAATCTTCTCTCGAGTCGAAATATAATTGGTATTGGTAAAAGACGATTCGTTCATCCCAATGTCCCAGTCAACCCATCCTAAAATTAACACAGAGTCGAAATATAATCAGGATCTACTACCACGTGGCCGAAATCCAATGATGATCAAGCTTAAAGAAACGTCTTGTCTACAAGTCCATCTCATTGTGTTCGGGTCAGACCCGAGTCCCACTCAAACCCAGGGAAGATTCTAATAGTGTGTACGTATTTTTTATAGGAATGTTTAGATTCCAAACAAAAGCCATAAATCACTTGCAGAAAGAATGGACACCATATCAAACATCTTCTAGGCTTTGCTTGTTCACTTGTGGGGGAGGAGCCGGCGGCGATGATCCACTGTCGGCACCTGGAGGAGGCAAGGGAACGCCGTAGACCTGGGAGCCGATACCGTTGCGGACATCCTTGCGGCCCTTGGCTCGGCCGAGGAAGTAGCAAGCGAAGGCGAGGAGGATCGCGAAGAGGATGAAGGGGAGGGAGATGACGACGACGAAGACCATTGCGGCTGTAGTAGATGCCTGCGGAGAGAGGGAGAGGCACTTGGAATCGACACTTGATTTTGCTGGAGCTGGGGAGCTAACAATTTAAGGGTTTTAGATCACAAGGACCGTTGCTCAACGGTCGAGTCCTCAACGGTCAACTCTTTTAATTGGGCCGTAATTGGACTTCTTTGGCCCATGACAGAAGCCTACAGACTCTTCTCAAGTCTCTGCGCCGTTGCGGCGGCGACGGCGACGGCGGCCTTTGGGGGATCCGATTCCCGCCTCTCCGACCATGTTTTGGGCTTAGCTCTCGTGGCGTTCTCAGTTTCTCGTCCGCCGATCGGTGATAAGGAACGATGAATTCCCAGCTCAACGTCCTTGGCAACAGAGCAGGTTTGGTTTTCGCTCAGAATCTAAAGCTCACACAGCTCGCGAGATCCGGAAGGATCGAGGAAGCGATCGCCTTATTCCATGGCATGATTACTCGCAATACGGTGACCTATAATTCAATGATCTCGGCATACGCCAAGAATGGCTGTGTCGTCGACGCAAGACTCCTGTTCGATCAAATGCCTCGCAGAAATTTGGTTTCTTGGAACACTATGGTTGCCGGCTACTTGCACAATGGTTGTTTCTCTGAGGCGGCTGAGTTGTTTGAAAGAATGCCCAGGAAAGATTCCTACTCGTGGACATTGATAATTACTTGCTGCACCCGTAATGGCGAACTGGACAAGGCAAGATTTTTATTTGATCGAATGCCTGTCGAGAAGAGTCCGGCGTGCTACAATGCAATGATATCTGGATATGCTAAGGGAAGACGGTACAAAGATGCCACTGAGCTGCTGGATTCGATGCCGAATAAAGATTTTGTTTCCTGGAACTCTGTTCTCTCCGGCTACATACACAATGGGGATTTGGTGATGGGCTTGAAGTTTTTCCATCAGATGCCGGAACGAGATGTGGTGTCTTGGAATTTGGTGGTTGAAGGTCTTGTTAAGGCTGGTGATTTGGTTACAGCGTTCGAGTTCTTTAAGAGAATAACAAGTCCAAATGTTGTCTCTTGGGTGACATTGCTCAATGGATATTGCAAGAATGGCTGCATTGTTGAGGCCCGCAAGATCTTTGACCAAATGCCCAAGAAGAATGTGGTTTCTTGGAATGCTATGATTGCGGGATATGTTCAGCATTTACAAGTCGAAGAGGCTCATCATTTGTTCACAGAGATGCCCGAGAGGAATGCAGTATCCTGGACGACGATGATTAGTGGTTATGTTCGAATTGGGAGGCTTAACGAAGCAAGGAACTTGCTCGATATGATGCCAATTAAAAATGTTGCAGCTCAAACTGCAATGATTAATGGGTATGTGCAGAGCACGAGGATGAATGAGGCACATCAAGTTTTCAGGGAAATCAGTGCGAGAGATTCTGTTTGTTGGAATACGATGATCTCTGGTTATGTTCAATGTGCGAGAATGGATGAAGCTCTGAAGATGTTTATGACATGCCGAAGAAGGATATCGTCTCTTGGAATACAATGATAGCTGGTTATGCTCAGAATGGTCAAATGGATAAAGCAATTGACTTGTTCCATCAAATGCCCAAGAAGAACACAGTTTCTTGGAATTCTGTGATCTCTGGGTTCAACCAAAATGGTTTTTTTATAGAGGCAATCCGGCACTTCCGTTTGATGAGACAATTAGGATGCGATCCTGATTGGTCTACATTTGCTTCTTCCCTTAGTGGCTGCGCTAACCTAGCAGCTTTGCTGGTCGGTATGCAACTTCACTCTCTTCTTCTCAAGAGTGGACATGATAATGACTTTTTTGCTGGTAATGCATTGATAACCATGTACGCGAGGTGTGGAAGGATCTCAGCAGCTCAACAAGTCTTTGATGAAATGATATCTGTGGATCTTGTTTCGTGGAATTCCTTGATCGCAGGTTATGCCTCAAATGGTTCCGGAGGAACTGCAATTTCAATCTTTCAAGAAATGACCAACAATGGAGTTGCTCCTGATGAGGTCACATTTGTCGGTGTCTTATCAGCATGTAGTCATGCAGGAATGATCAATGAAGGATTGAAATTCTTTTACTCCATGAGTAAAGATTACTCGATTACACCG
This sequence comes from Boesenbergia rotunda, assembly GCA_024364735.1. Classification (NCBI taxonomy): domain Eukaryota; kingdom Viridiplantae; phylum Streptophyta; class Magnoliopsida; order Zingiberales; family Zingiberaceae; genus Boesenbergia; species Boesenbergia rotunda. The sequence continues at coordinate 138,280 of JAGFNQ010005710.1, forward strand.
GTGGCTGAGCATTATGCTTGCATGGTTGATTTGCTTGGACGAGCTGGGAGGTTAGAGGAAGCAGTGAAGCTGGTTATGACAATGCCAATTCGGTCCAGTGCTGGCATATGGGGTGCCTTGCTCAGTGCGTGCCGTTTGCACAAGAATCCAGAACTCGCAAATTTAGCCGCGAATAAATTGTTTGAATTCGAACCTCATACGACTTCAAATTACGTTCTTTTGTCGAACATTCATGCTGAGGCTGGTAGATGGGATGAAGTTGAGAGGGTGAGGGTTTTGATGAAGCAAAGAGGAGTCCACAAGCAGACTGCACACAGCTGGATTGAAATTATGAATGAAGTCTGTCTTTTCTCTTCTGATGATTCGGGACAGCCCGTGTATTCGGAAGCTCTTACGGTTCTTGCCGCGCTTAATTCTCAAATGAGAAATATAGGGCACAAATCTAATTATCCATTAGTAGGTTGTGGATAGAAATTGGACTGCATAACTTTAATACTCGTCTCTTCAGAAGCCTTGAAAAAGTTTTCTCTGATACTCATCTTCAGGTATCATTTGAACCTTCAGGTGGGTGTGCTTTGGATGATTGTTAACATTCTTGGCAAATTTGCAATGCTCAGAAGAGTTCTTGCTATGTCGATGAGTCCAGTGATGTCGAGCGTTTGTTTGATGCCGAATCGGCTACCGATGATCCATCAACATTAACAGAAAAGTGTGCCGGGTAAGCGGCAGGAATTGTATGATGAGTACTGATATTGGCCATTTGAAATGCCAAAAGGAATGATGAAAGGAGATGAGCCTTGTAGCTGAAGGGTAGTTGTAGTTGGTTGGTTATTAGGGCCTGTTTATTTGGACGGATAAAAGCTTATATATAAAACAGTGGATTTAAATCGTTTTATATTATTTCTACATTATTCTATTTATTATATATAAAACAGAAAATAATTACTTATTTGTATTTTTAAGTGTATTTGTAGAATGAATTAGGCTACGTTTGGTAAGGGGTAACCAACCTTGTAATGTAATCAGGATTACATTATAAGATTGATTACTTTGTTTGGTACAGTTTTAAATGTAATCTATATTACAAAAACTAGTAAAATGTTGTAATCTGGATTACAATACCAACAACATGTAATCTAGATTACATTATAGGTTCTATTATATTATAAACTGAATTACATTACCGCTAACCAAACGTAGCTGATCCGTCTTGCCTACATGTAGTACGGTCCGCTTAGCCAGCCCGCCTGGTGCAATGCCGGTCAGCAGATGGACCACCTGAGACCTCATCCGGGGGTTCCCTGAGCCAGAGAGCTCCCCGGGGCGCTAGCGAGCCAGCTTTGCACCATCCTCAGCGATCTCGCGCTCCCGTCTCGCCCTTAGAACCGCCACCTCGCTTCGCGATAGGATCAAATTTGGCGCTACCGTCGAGTACTGACTTGACGTCGAAATGCCTGACCGAGACTTCTCCCGGCGGGTTTAACGGTCTCCGTCTTGCAGGATAGGAGTGAGCCAGCTTCGCAACCATCCTCAGCGATCTCGCGCTGCCCGGAGGACCGTCTCACCTTTGGACCACCACCTCACTTCGCAACAGGATCAGTAGTTTCATTTCTGTTTAATAAGATTGAGAAAAGGAAGCTGGTTGTTCTTTTTTTTTCTTCCAAGTAAACAAGAATGACCTGTCGTTGTCTGGTTTTTGGGCCTTATTTCCGTCTAAATAAACACAGAACTCGAATTCCACGGGTTTCCGTTATGTACGGAGCTAGTTCTTTCTCTCTGATCTCCCGCTCGGATTCAGAGCGCTAGGGTTTGCTTCGACGGAGCCGAAGAGCTGATCGCCATGGACGACGACTACGAGGGGTCGGAGCAGTTCGGGAAGGAGAATGGCTACGAGGGCGTCCAGCGATTCTGACGCCGATGGAGGAGAGCGCCGCTCGCGGAAACGCCGAAGAGCGACCTGATCTCCAAGCCTGTCAGGAGATCAAACGGGATCCCGAAGAAGAAGGTGATCGATCCGCTGGCGTTCCCAACTCCAACCAGGGGTTGGGATATGGACTAGGCTTTCTGTCTAGCAGAAAGGAGACCGCGAGAAGGAGAAAGAGTTGGTGAGGAGAAATCGAAGTCTGCCAACATGCCTTCTGGGAGAAGAGATGCATCTGGCGGCAGCGACATAGGGAAGTTTGAGGCACGCTTCAAGGGAATAGGCTTGAGGCTGATGAAGATGATGGGCTACAAGGAAGTTTGATGGCTCCATTATTAGGGCAGAGGTTGGATAGTTTTGGCAAGCAAGTGATGCATCAACATATGCTATACTTTCTCCATGGAAGGATGTTTTCGATGAAGCTAGTTGGGAAGATCTGATGGTATGTTATATTGTTCCTAAGTTGAGAATTGCTCTTGGCAGCAAGTTTTATACCATTGGCCATGCTCACGTCCTAATTTTAATGAGGTTGTGCAGTGGTATATTGGCTGGAAGGGCCTCTTCCCTGCAGAATTACTTGCCAATGAGAGGATTCGTTTGCTTCTATGTTCAGGTTTGGATATGATGAACCGGGCTGTAGAAGGCATGGAAGTTGTTCAACCTGGTGTTAGAGAGAACGTCAGTTATCTGAGAGCTACAGAAAAGAGGCAATTTGAAACACAGCAGCAGGTGAATGGTGTTGATGGAGTTCATGAAATGAGCATCAAGGAACCCGTTGAAGCTTATGCAATGGAGCAAGGCTTGCTGTTCATGCCAAAAGTTGGTAGATACTACAATGGTCCTCCAGTGAATGGATTTGGCAACATAAGCATTTGCATAGAGTCAGTGAAGAAACTGCCTTATGCCCATGTCCATGAGGGCACCGAACACTGGAATGCTGTGTCACTCACAGTTACGGTAGATGCACTGGAATGCACATGACATTGAACATTGACCTCCCGATGCTTTAGTGGTTATTTATGAGGTAAATTCTTTCATATATTCTTCTTGTAGCCTTTCTTTTGATACACTGTTTTTATATCTAATATATTTGCATAATAATTATTGGTTGTTCCATCATTTTCTGAAGTGGAATTTTGTTGTTTATTCACCTTCTGATTATTGTTATACATGATATACATTTTTGTGGGTGACCTGTAGAATTCAGTTAGCTATAATTTGCCGTCTGCTGTTGTACTTTCAACCACATGAACATCCAAATTAGCTGCGGATAGGGAATTTGCTGGCTTTAAATTTGGAGCACATCGGTATAATGGATGCTGAATCCATTAACGAACTCCTTTTGTTGTAAAGTTTTTGGTTTGAATCAATTCGTTTCAAGGAAAATCACATACAGAATGTGCTGCCTTTCATCTCCAATTGCAGTTGTTTTTCAACAGGTGGTTATCTCAATGAATCTAGGAAAATCACATGTTATCTTCGTCCAACTTTGTCTTTCCTTTACTGACATCTCCTATAGTCTAATCCCAAGTACCTCATAGATCTTCACCCTTTTGTAATCCAGATTTTCGCCGTCATGTCCAGAATAATCATTTCACACCTTGACAGTTGTACAAAGACAAACCTGCAATGGAATCTCTGTTGATGCTTAAGACATGTATAAATATTGAGTTTACTTAAGTTTGGAAGCTTTAAACCGTTTGTATTCTAAATGCCATGCATCATAATTTATTTATATTTCTGCATGTAGGAGTGGTCTTGTATGATTTGGCATGCTTAATTTGCCCCTTTTGGGTCATATGGCCTCATTATCTTGAGAATCTTCATGTGAATATTCAACCTCATCATTCTGATAGCATGCTAATTTTCAGAAATGTGAATAATTTTTTGCCTTCTTGAGCATGCAGCACAATAGATGGCAGTGATAAAAGCCTAATGAACACATTTATGTGATACTCTTCAGAAGATATTTGTATTTTGGTGTTCTTAGTGCGAGGTCCATCCTTGGGTGTTCTTTAGTGTCATGGCTTTTTGCTGTCCTCCGACCTCGATGCCCTTTTGCCAGCAGCAACATGGATTTAGAGGCTTGAGGTATTGGGTGCCGTCCACCTTAAGGTCGTAACAGAAAAAAAAAAATCTAGCTGGTTTTGATTTATGCACAAATAATTCAACAGATTGAGTATTTTTTCCCCAACTATAGTTATTTTTCAGAAAACAAAGATAAAGCCCTAAAAGGCTTCTTGATCTTGTAAAAAAAACTTAATAATTGTACTGTTATAAATTCTCAAATTTAAAATGTAAGTTATTTCTGCATTCCAAAACATAAGTGCCCTTAAATTGCATTAATATTACAGTCAGGCTCAGACACTCAGAGAGAGAGAGAGAGAGAGAGAGAGAGTTGAGTGGTCCATCTCATAATTGAAACTTGTCCAGAGTTCCAGGAAAGAATCATCAAAACAAAAGTTGTCCTCAAATTCTCATTCATAAATCTTATGCTTCAATTCAAACTAAAGCGCTAGAAAGCATGCTTAATGACCTTTATTTTTCATGTGTAAAGTGGGAAAGCATGAAAGAAGCTTCAGAATAGCGGTGGCGGGAAACTTGATAAACTCAGGGAAAATAAAAAGAATTTGTTCAAAAAATACCCGATAATTATGTCATCATCATTGCACTGAATGAAGCTGAAGAATAATAATCTCCATCCTTAAGCCATAATTTGGTCCTTGTGCCTGCACAGAGATAATAGCAGCTGCAAATCTTCATCATAAGCAAGAGAAAGATGCAGAAGAGATGATTAAGTGATAAGTTTGAGAAGAATTCTCCTTCCAGACAATTTTTAGGACCACTGAATTTTGTGCTTTTCTTTTCAAAGTCTAAAAGGTAGTGTCTTCTAGTTCCTGTTGCTAAAAAACTTCAACACCAGAATTCAAACAAGCATGCCCTTTTTAGCTGCAAAAATCAGAGGCCCAATAAGCTTTAGCTCAAAGAAAAGGTTTTGCAGTCTCATGCTGGCTTAAATATTTAAGACAATCGCAGCTTTCATTTGCATAAAGTTATCAAAGTTGAAGTATATGTTTTCTGTTTCTGTGCTACTTTATTCTCTCTCCAAGTGATGTTTGTTTTCAAAATTTTCTTTTTTTCCCCTTTCTACAAGCAAGTGGAGATTATGCTGCGTGAAGTTAAAGTTTATGCATGCGACAGAGGAAAATGAAATCATTGCAAAGTTCACTGCAGGCAGAAGATAACAGAATAGATTGTGTAAAACTAGTTCTCAAATGGAAGAAATAACCTTGTCATAGGAATATAGGATAGCAAGTGTTTATCTTTATTTATTTAAGATTTTCTTCCATAATTGTAATCTAATTTAGCTTTGACTATTCGCTTCACATGCTAAGCCTATTATTAGATATTCGTGCACAAGTTCAATATAATATCAACCACTCTTGTTTGACTCACTGATCAATAGTCATAACATGCACAAGCATCAAAAATCTTTTATTTTTTTTTCATGTTGAAATTGAATAGCTCTTTGTCATTAAATTAGAACCTAGATCTAGAAACATCTGCTTGAGCTATGAGAATGATACTTGCTTAAGCAACTCAATCACTGTCTTAAACTCATCCTCAGGAGAAGGGAACCAGACACAGAAGCCTTATTACCTGCTCATATGCTTCCAAATAATGTGTCAGCTGCAGTCACAGTAGTTGCCCTTGTTCCAAGATGCTATCCTGGTAAAATCATTCAGCAGCCAAGCTGACCCAAGTAACAAAACAAGGTACATGCAATCCCACCAATTGCATTGGATCACACAAACATACATAAATATATCAGTCATTTATAGGTGCAGTTATTAGCTGTGGAATCTTAAAGAATGATATTTTAGTTGTGTGATCTACTGTGTTGAGATGCTATCAGGCCTATTTCAATGTAAAAAATTTTAGAGTGGTCATCCATTCCTAAGCTTATCATCTATTGTTACCTGCTAGCTGTCTCACCAAACAAGCTAGAAACCTAGAAAGTTATTATTTGATGAACCGCCAGAGGAAGGAGTTGACTGAAATCCATGGCCAGTGGATCAAAAATAGTCAGCTAGGATATTCTTTCTTTGAGAGACTCAAACTCCACTCTATTTAAAGCAGAGATGCAAGGATATTTTTATTCATTTATCAACTGTGTACCACATACTTCTTCAATTGTATGCCCCACACCATCAATTACTTGGGAACAAGTTTGATGATGCCACAGCCTATGAATTTGCTTGCCCGTGAAATGTTAAACAAAAAGAGTGACTTTCCTTTGCTAGTTACTAGGTAGAGGACCCATTCATCATGTGGGAGCCAACCTCACCAAGTTGTCTTCTTCAATAATCTTTTAGTACGGTCCTTGTACCATACATTTTTCACTCTCAATTACAGATCTAGAATCACTCTTCATTACTTGTACCCCAACGAAGAAACAAGCACAAGGGCAACAACAAGCATAGTATAGCCTTTATGGACATTTGCCACTTGTTTTTGTTTTTGGTCATCAGTGAAGAAGAAAAAACTAGGACAGATTTCCTGCAAATATATATATATATATATATATATATATATATATATATATATATATATATATATATATATATAAGAATGTGCGCGGACCGCCTTCGGACCACGTGGATGCCCGATCAGTCTGGTGCCGATCAGGCCATGACCTCGACTCCGAACTAGGGTTATCGCCCCCCCCCCCCCGATTATAGGGGGGGGGTGAACCGGTGGTGTGAATCCGTCGTGGCCTGATCCGGGGCTCGGGAGCGTCTCGACGGTTCGCCCACCCGACATACTATAATCATCGATGATTATAGTATGTCGGGGCGCCCGAGCCCCGGTGCGATCAGGTCAGTCCGACGCGGTCCGATAGCGTCATTATATATATATATATATTATATATATATATATATATATATATAAAGCTTCTCACATTCTACCAAAAGTGGTAAGTAAGAGTAGTAAACCAATCAAAATCTACCAATTATTGTAGTTTACTGGATGTTGTGCCAATGTTAGTTCATCAACCACGAGAAGGCAACATCAGTTACTAAGGACACACGAAGTGTGATAAGAAACTATCTACCACAACCTTCTCTCTAGTTGGTAGTGACGAGTGAACAGTAGTTGCTGAATTGAATGATGATGGCCATTTTCATAGCATTAGTTTTGTGTTTATATCGCCATGATGGTGGTGGAAGCTCATTGTCTCACAATTAATGAACAGAGATCTTAACCCTGTGTGTGTCTCGACTAGTATGTTAAAGAAACACTGAGAGGCAGAGGTTGATTAGTACTACCATCAAATGTGAAATGAAACAAGATGTCAAATCTGATAGTGGCATTTAAGGTGTAATTCAACCGAAAAGCTTGAGCTGACCTACCTTAGAAAACCCCAAACGTCCCAGACAAATGCACACGAGCTGCAGTGCTTGCTCTCTTATTACCCTAAACCGTCTAATAGGAAGTCGACGACCTTGACGTGGCCGTGACGACGGCGGAAGTGCTCGGCGTTATGACCTGCTGCTTCAGCATAACTACAGGAACCAAGCTCTTCTTCCGCTTCTCGTCCTCCTTGATCAGCTCGCCGGCGAACCACTCCAGCTTCTCGCCGTTTGTTTGCTCCGACACCTTCTTCCCTCGGAACAACAACGATTCGACGTTCCTCTGTGACAACTTCTCCTCTAAACAATGCATCAAACATTTAAGATCGCTTGTTTTTGGAACAGAATTGCTCGATCCAAACCCGATGTCCTAACATAATTATCAAAAAAAAAAAAACGGTGAGAAGCTGCATTTGATCACTACATAGAAGATATTTTTCTCGATTTTATTAAATTCAAATTTATCTATTATAATAATATCTCAACTGAGCCCTTTTATTCAGAGAGAATTATTACCTGAATCCGTACGTAATTGTTCATTCGATTCTGTTCAAATGCCATGGCAATCGCTTGGTCCACCTGAAACAATTTGCAGGTATCATGAGCAAGTATGGACGGACGGATTTCAGCCACGTAGGAAAAAAAAGGAACAACCCGACATTATTATCAGTTTTTGCAGTCGCGAATAGGAAATAAATGAAATGGGTTTTTAAAAATTTGGTGAAAATGCCAGCTGGATAGAGGCAGGGGGTTTAGGTTTCTGACCATGTCGGCGGTGCCCTCGACGGCGATCCTCACAAGCTCCGCCGTCGATTTCGCCGGCCGCTTCGGTGGCGTCTGAGTGGCGGAGAAGTTGGTTCCTAAGGAAAGAACTATGAGATCGGCCACCCCAACGGCGAAGGGGAACTCCTGTTTGTTGTGGAGCACGTGCGTGATGGCGGACACCGCCGGGTTCCCCATCGCCACGCCGCCTCCGACGGCGGCGATCCGCGTGCGGCCATCGGTGGAGCGAATCTCCACCGAGGAGGACGCCGGGTCCGCGCACGTGGCGGCGCAGACCTCCCGGATGCGGAAGTCGTAGCCGTCCGCCTCCATCGCGTCCGCCCTGGAGAAGAGGAAGGCGGCACCGGTGGCGAGGTCGTAGCAGGGGATGAGCACCGGCTTCACGGTGTCCCTCAGCGTCGCGTCGCCGAACACCCGCCGGAGCCTCCGCCAAGGTCTCCGCTGGAGCAGCCGCTCGAGCACGCTCCCCCCCTGGCCGGATCCGAACGGCGAGCGGCGACTCCAGGTCGCGAGGAGCCGTAGCGCCTCATCGGCGGCGAAGAGAGGCCGGCCGTCGGGGCCCCTGGAGAAAAGCATTGCGGCGAGGAGGCCTCCTGCGCCCGATCCGGCGGCGACGTCGAAGAAATCGGCGACACGAGCGGAAGGATCGCCGGAACGGCGTTGGAGGGAGGACTCCAGGCGGGCGAGGGAGGCAGCGGCGAGCAACGCGTCGGAGGGGCGTCCACCGCCGTCGATGGATAGAATGCAGACCCTACCTCCGGGTCCAGTTGCGAGGGGCAGGGATCCAGCTGGGGAAGCAGAGGAGAGGAGCGAAGGTTGGGAAGAGTCGTCGTAGCCGAAGAGGAACTTGCTCTCGAGGATGGAGAATATCTCGTAGCTCAGCCTGTCTACGTCCACCTCCATTGCAGACGGAGGAGCGGTGGCTGACTGCTGGCCGCCGGGCAGTGGAGGAAGACGGCGAACACCCCGCGGCTTCGAGCTCTAAATAAAGCCGTCGAGGCCGCGCAAGTTAGCACTCTCTCGTGCCGCGCGGCAGCGAGCGAGGCGACGGGAGCCGAAGGATGCGATCGTGATGGTCGGACGGACGGATGATTTACGGTCAGGATCGATCTCACGACTAATGTTTCTTTCTTCAGTTTGACCCTCTATTTACTTTTATTTTACTCATCGTAGTTCGGAATTTACGTTTTACCCTCACAATTCATGAAAATGAGAATAAAACCATCACGTCCCGGGACGCAGCATAAGAATATTAAATTATCACCTAAATATTTACAATTTGATCCTCAATTATTACAATTTATAAAAAAAATCTTCAAATAGAAACACGTCTATGAGATGTTGTGATTCTGAATCGTCTGTCGTGAGTACTTTTCGATTTAGCGGTTGATAAAATTTTTTTATAAAACTGAATCAATAATTTTATATTGGACCTAACATCATAGGAGTAAAATCATGTTCCTCTAAATTTAACAGATAAATTTTTTTAATGGAAAATTACTTTAAAATGTTTAGTTAATAGGTTTTCCGTTACGAATATTTTTTAATTTATCTTAATTATTAGTAAAATATTTTTATGGGACCAAATAGATAATTTCAAAATTAATGGATATTTAATATCAACCAAAAAAAACAAAAAAGTAAATACCTTCGTAATTAAAAAAGTATTAAATACCTTCATAGTTTAAATTTTTTTTTGTATGCCTTAATAATTTATTAATATCAAATGCTTCACAATTTTTTTATTCGCTATTTAAGTACTCTTCGAAGAATTTAGAATTTTAATTACTTCTATTTGAAATTATATCCTCTCGGAAATAACCTATTATAAAAATCATTATTATTTATTAATTTGGTAAATTTTGAAAGTTTCAACTTTGCACTATTAATAATTTTTTCATACATACATTAGGAGTATCATTGGCTTCCTTTTTTTATTTGTATATTTTATTAATCTATAATGATGATATTTATATTTTTCACATTGAGAAAGTATTTAATTAATTTTTTATCACGATATTTACCACTCACATTAATTATGATCTTTAAGTTATCATATATATTTGGTTATGTAATTATTTATCATATATAATTTTGATGATGTGATTATCAAATAATCACATAACTAAGATAATGGGGAATGAAACATAATATGATATTATTCGTTTAATTTAGAAAATCAAATAAAATCATATTTGTTTAGAAGTATTAGTTTATAATATAATATAATATTTTATCGTAATACTTTTTAGAATTTGTTTAGATAATTTTATTAAATTTTAAATTAAATTTATTTAATTTAATTAAAATATTAAATTAAAAAAATATTCGTCTCCAACATCGACATCGGCGTCGACCATCGGTGTCCGTGTAGGTAGTCGGTGTCCAACACCAGCGACTGATGGCGGTTGGTGATCGACGGTCGGCTATCGGGGTCAGTTGTCGGCCGATTGCACCGATCGCCGATGGTTGTTGGCTGTCGGTGTCGACTGCCGGCGATCGACGCCGATCACCGACTGTTGCCATAAGTCGTCGGTCGACGGCGACGGTCGACGGTCGATGGTCGCCGGCGGTAGTCGTCGGCTGCCGGTCGCCGACCATGGTTGCCGACCGCCGGTCGCCGACCATGGTTGCCGACCGTCGGTCCCCGACCATGGTTGTTGACCGTCGTTGTCGGTCGTCGGTCGCAAATAATGCTTCCAGAATTTAATAAATTGTAATGATTATTTTTGTCTTAAATGTAAATATTGAAGGATAATTTTATAACAATAAGTTTCATAATACGGGAATAAGTTTTATAAATATTTACCGGCGTTTGGTTTGCATTTTCTAGTCTATTTTTCATTTTCTTTTCTTTTTTTCCTTTTTGTTTTTTTAGAAAATGCGATTTTCTGGAAAACATGTTTGGTTTACATTTTCCAGCTTTGTTTTCCAGAAAAAAACATAGCGTTTTCTGAAAAAACTGAAAAATGAAAAAAAATCATTTTTCAGAAAATTAAAAAATGTAATTTTCTGGAAAATGAAAATGATAGAAACCAAACGCCCCTTTCTTAAATTTTTCCGATTTTGGATTACACGCTCATTTTGCTGACATGTTAGGTATCAATTATTACTTGAGAATTACTGATTATGTAAACCAAACAAGATATCAGGCCCGGCTCAAGGCACAGGCCACTAAGACCTGTGCCTAGGGCCCAACAAAATTAGGGGCCCAGCATTATTATATATATAATATATAATATTAAAATTTAATTAAGTTTTTCAATCTATTGGCATGCATCCATGCAGCCATTATTATTTTTGTTGCTGCATTAATCGCGCATGCAGCGCGATTTTCGCAATAACAGCGCGATTTTCACAGCAATATGGCATTCCGCTGCAACTGCAATCAATGAAATGAAGCAAATCACAATTCACATTAATAATCAGCATTTAATTTCCCAAACTTCCTCATTTATCAATCTTGCATGGCATTAATCATGCCAAACCAACAAATCTCATTCCAAAACTCAACGGGCTGATCACTTTATTCTATTTTATATGTCATTGGACATTAGCTCAGTTTTTTCAAGAGCCAAGTAGCCAACAAGGTGAATAAGCATTAGTTTTCTTCCTTCATCAGTGATTTTTTAAGAAGGAATCCATCTTCTCAAGCCTCAAGGCTCAATCCTCCCTCGCTTGGTATTCGGTAATAATTGTTCACTCTTTTCTTCTTCCAATCTTGAATCTTCTTCGAAATTGTTTTTATTATTCTGTATAAATGATAAATTATAGATGGAATGAATAGAATTTTTTTTCTATTTTTTTTCTATGCATGTAAATTATTACCGTCACAAATCTAATTTATGCTCTTAAAAAATCATAAAATATGATTTATAAAATTTTAATATCTTTACTTGTTCTTGTTCTCATCTAGGCCATCCATGCCAACTTTATTTTTTAGCTTTTCTATTTAGCATAATGAATACTACTTCAATAATAACTGATGGTATATCAATCTTTTTATTCAGGTTTTATTTTTATTTGGAAAACTATCGATCAAGTAGAGACTTATATTTTATTATTATTATTTTAATTTAAATATGTCTGCTAAAAAATATGATTCCGGGTATACAAAACGTATGAAGAAAAGAAAAATAGAAGAATTTATTCAATCTCAAAAAGGTGCACTCGATAGGTTTATTATTAATAATCAAAATGAAAATGAAAATTTAGAAAATAATATAAAAATTTAATTAATAATTTTGCATCTCAAAAAGCTAGAAAATTAAATTTTAAATAAAAATTTATTTTTAAATTAATATTTTATTTTAAAAAAAAAATTTAAACCCACTATTGTCGGTCCCAAGTCCGAATGAAAAAGGATGAGGGAAAATTTTTATTTTTAAAAAATTATTAAAGATTAAAAAATAATTTAGCCTAGGGCCTCATAGAATCTTGAGACGGCCCTGCAAGATATAATCTTAGAGGAATAACCAAGGATAACCAAACAAGATATAATCTTGGATGAATAATCAAAATAATCCCCAACGAAACATACCCTTTCAGTAACACGATTACATTTGTTTACGTTAAAAAAAGTACGTAACTAATCTTTTCCAAAACTTGACTTTCAAGTTATATTAATAATATTTTTTTTCTTTTACCAAATATGTTGATGCGAAACAAGACGATTCGCTCGTCTGCCACCTCCGTCCAACCATCTTAGGATCAATAAAACAGACATAAATCGTTAAAGTTATTAGTCCAAATATCATAACTAATGGGTAAAAAAAAATAGACATATTAATTTTATTAAATTTTAATTTTTAAAATTTAAATTTTAAAATAATAATATCTATATATTAATTATCAATTTATCCCATAAGAACCTTATCAAATATGTCGATGATCCGAATAAGAGAGGCAATTAGCTCTTTTAAATAGCTAATCAAGTATGTCCAGGTGGAATAGTTACATTTTTCACGTGACTCAAACGATCATTTTCAAAATTAATTAATTCAAAAAAAATTTAAAAAATAATTTCTTCAATCTTCAAAATCTAACGTAACCAAATACTGAAAGCTTTGCAACTGGAATCCACAAGATTCCAGGCTCTTGGCTGAAGAAGATAGATAGTACAAGTGGCACGGGCAACACGTACTCTGTTTACAAAATCCCACAGCTGTGCTAATCAAGAACTAAAAAACATAAGAAGATATCCGCACCTCATAACCGAATGAGGATTATCATTGTTCGATCTATACATAACCACGAAATAGCCAACTACCAAGAGATGTACATAACCAAGTTGATCGCGCAAAATAGCTCACAAAATAGCTCAAGCTAGTCGCTTCTCAAACGCGAACCATCTGCACAAATGTGAGAGAAATGAGAATGCCTCAAAACAGTTGATGTCAAGAAAAACGGCCAAGAGTGCCAAAGAACTAGCATTAACCAAGCAGATATCACTTTCCAATATTTCTTTGAAAAAAGACAGATGGTTCAGTAGGTCATGCTGTTGACTACAATAAGCAATGGAAAATACTTGTATTCAGACGATACGATAGCATACATTGGTAACAGCTTAGAATACAAGAGAGTCTTCAAAAAATCATCATCTGACAATAAATGCCAGTATTGAATATTTATTCATGGGAAATAAAATACTTTGATGATTATGGTTGCAACACTAGCCGTGGTGGCCGCTTACCCAAGCTTTATATCTGTCTTTTGCAGGAAGTGTCACTTGCATATTCTACAAGACATGGAGGGGGCATACGTTGTACGGAACTTTTTCTTGAGAAATAATAAAATCAGAAGGAAAAAAATATTGAGATGATATACATACTGATTAAAGATGAATAATCGATTTCCCTAAGAATAGTTGAATTTATTAGGGAGGTGTAAGAGTAGAGAAATGCTAAAGAGAACACTAGCCATTACAATAAAAATGATAAAATTAATTTGAATATTAATATTGTCTAGCATAGAGCTAGCTGTGACCGGCATGATTTGAAGATGATGACGACGGCCTGGAAATTTTGACCTTTTGGGTTCTGTTGTAAATCACACAAGAAGGAATTTCCCTCCCTCACTCCCAGGTAAGCGACAGAGGCCTAAGAATAGTAGAAGCAGGATGACAGATTCATAAAACACTAAACACTTACTTGCTTATGAACATTGCGGTTCTTCAGAGTCAACATTGCTGCCTCTGCGAAGGCTTGGCTGCTTCTGCATCCGCTTCAGCGGCTTCTGCCTCCCTTGCTGCTGCTTCAGCTTCTTCCATTGCTGCTTCTGCCTCTGCAACTGCTCGAGCAGCAACAGCAGCGGCTTCCTGAGCCGACATATTTCGCATTTGTGCTAATTCAGCATCTATTTGAGATTTCGCGAGGGGTTTGATTTTGGCTCTAGGTTCCTCTTGTTGTCCTTCAACAAGAAATTTGGAGCTTTTCTCCTTTGAATAAGCAGAAGTTGGTGTTATTCTATATTTGTGCTTCACCTAAAGATAGGGAACAAACTGTTAATACAATGTCGTCAGGTTAGGCATTGCCTGTAAGGCAAATTACAAATAATAATAATAATAATAATGGGATATCTTGAATAAAAGTTATGCTGACAACATTTGTCATAAAGCATCTGCATTTTCATATGATAAAATTGAAATTGAAAATTGTGAAGTGCATTTATCTGGTCAGAATCCATGGCCATCAGACATAGTAGTGCGTAGACTGACATAGGTGGCAGCTTGAAAGATTAACGAGGCAATTGCCTTACATTAGCAAAAAGAATTCAATTAATTCACATCATTGCAGTTTATATGTTACTTATGTAACAAACATAGTAAATATTATCATATGTAGGTTCGCCTGCTGAAGTACTAATAGTGCAAGGGTTTCTAAGATCTGAACGATGTCCCATCAACATCACCATCAACCGTGTTTGTGGGTTGGCCATGTGGTTTATGTATCCCTCCATGGAGTTCTATGTAAGGCTATTACTATAGCAATATTTAAATCAATTAAATTATTTTTTATTATGTCCAACATTACTCATCTTGCTAAAGTATACATATCCATTGTTGCTCAACTTATTACAGAATATATAGCAGATGAATCCACATTTAAAAAAAAAAAAACTAACAGAGATGCTAGACAAGATATCAACGACACTAGTGTAGCAGTTTAAAGCTTCCCATAAGCTTTGATAGTGCGGTGTTAAAGTCTACAACTTGATTTGTCCTTGGATATACTCTTCTTCCTTAGTTTTCCCTCGAATTGAAAATAATACAGAATTTTGAAGTTTGCAAACATGGAGAAATATATGAAAATTGCATAGAAAAATAGAAGACATTGTTCCAAAATCTATACTTGATGATAGTAAAGGGTGATTACAAGCGCTCCTCACAGCCCGTCCCCAGATTATGTGAAGGGAGATAAATCATGAGCTCAACTTATAGCCGAACATCAAGTGGCTAGGGTAGGAGTTTTTTTCCCAGGGCATGAGTCCATCGGGAATTAATCCGTCTCATTGTAGTAAATCTGCTGCCCTCTAATTATCTGGACACTCCAATGGGGATTCCAAAATCTATCCTTGAAATTTAATAGTGGGGAGAGAGAGAGAGAGAGTAACAATCTAATATTATTCCACAGAACCAGAAAAAAAAAATGCAAGAGTAAATCTCCAACATCAAGATATTAGAAAAGAGAAAATGACTAGCTTATATTTTAAGGTGTTTATGAAAGGTGTAATCAATCAAGAGAATAGATAAAAGTATTGCAAAAAAGTGAGATTAAAATTCCAACATCATCCTAGGAGAAAAGTAAGTTAAGACGAGAATAAATTTCAAATCATTTTATTTGGGACCATAAATGATCATAGTTCTTATGACCAACATAGATAATTGGCTAGATAAGAACTTGTTTATATTCAATATAATGCAATATATTAAAGTTTAATACTAGTGAATTCAACTCGTTAATGTTTGTTAAAAAGGTTCGTGAAAAGTCTATGAACAAAATTATTTACAAACTTGCCTAATGCTCAATTATGATATTCCTTCCTTAGTTTTTTAATTCAAACTTATAAACAAGATAATATGTGTGTGTTCTTATAATTCTCTTAATATCTATTTCTTTCTATACGACAAGTACCATGTCTTATCCTACTAGGTGAGGTCGGCTATATGGATCCTTCTACGCCATTGTATCTATTTCTTTCTATCTTACAAAATTTAGAGTTTCAAATGACCTATAACATTTTAAAAATGAGTGATAAGAGAGATTTTATTTATTAGAAATGTAACTAAATTATAAGCATGAATATCCATACTTGAGCTAGACCTTGGCTCAATATTTATAAGGTTTTTAATAAATAAGCTTTAGCGAGTTTGATAAAATAAACAAACAAGCTTGACATCATCAAGGTTGGCTCGACTCAGCTTACTTGCAACCCTCATTTTGCTTCAAAAAAGAGTAATTTTAGATGGATAAAGAGATGACATGGAAGTAGTAGTCATTTTGAGTGAACATTGTTTGAGATCGTGTATGATTCTCTTCTTACCCACTATACAAACCAAATAAATCCTGAAAAAGTAAGACCCCGCAGCTGGTCTGATTGAAGAAAAGATTGAAAACAGGCAAAAGTGATAATCAATTGGTCATTTGCAATTTTATTTAGATTCAGCACTAGAGAATCACGACTTAAAACTGATACTCATAAGTTTGGCGATCCTCAAATAGCCTACAATCAAGTATTGATAGAAAATATTGCTGCATGACAAAAATTAGTCGATACTACCTTGATCAATCTTCGAGATGCAGTCAAAGCCTTCAACTTTTCTGATAGCAACTCTTTAAAATCAGCTGGAGGACAGTACTGATCCTAGATGAGCCAGATCAAAAATAAAAATATATCAGCCATTGAAGGACGACAATATAAGATGCAAGAAGAAGACAATAACAGGCTACCCAAAAGGTCACTAATTTGAAATTTGTAGAAAAATTTATGGCTTCTATTAAAATTTTAGTTTTAAAATTTTAAGACGATTGTTTAGGTTTTAAGTTATTTTAAATCTTCAAAGTTTGTTATGATTGTAGAGATAAGTTGGGTATTTTCATATGACTTGCTACGATTACTGATATTTTCCCTCTTTGTTCTCTGTGCATCAGTTAGCCTTACTAGGAAACGATTTCCTAATTGGTTTGAATCCCAAGAAGTTGTTGAAGCCAATCCAATTACTCTAGCATTAACAATGTAAAATTCAAGCTTTTGATGAGCAGGAACAGTTTTGAATAAGATGAATTAGTGGATCTTAATTTTAATGCCAGCTCATAGTAGGAATTCAGTAAATGATGGAGCAAACTCTAAAACGATCTAGACAAATAGAAACTACTCAGAGAGCATTTTTAAAAGCTTTAAGAAAGTCTTCAATCATCTAAGAGAGTAAACTGAGCATATGTTTTTTAATATGAATAAGAGATAGGACAAACTTCAGAATCAGAAATTAAAGAAAAAATACGAAACTTAAAAGGAAATGATCAAACTAACTCCAACATTTGAGAACTGATATAAAAATCATTATAAAGGTCACCAGAAAAGGCTAAAACTTGTAAAAGAAAGATTAACATTGTTGAGTAAGGTCAAAAATAATTTTTAGTCACATATTATCACAGAAGAGTCTTCATTATTCAAAATTAAAACAGAAGAGAACAACCTAGCAAGCATATGTAGGTTAGAAGACAAGGAGAAACTACACAAGCATGCTTAGCTGAAGAAAATAAGTAAATATCAAATAACCACAAAGAAATAGATCCTGACTTGCATTTTGACACATCTAGGAAAAGTTAATATTTAATAAATATAGTTGAATGATAACTGTGGCACGACTAGGGAAAAGATACATAAACCATTGAAGAAAATACAAGTATGGCATGTGAATGGAAACACAAACTGTAGAAGCAACAGTCTATCATATGGACTAGAAGTATCCCCTTTTAAGCAAAGGGATGAGAAAAACCTCAATATACGAAGAAATAGCTGTCTTGTTTGATCCAGTAGGTTCCTTTAAGTTGATTATAGCTTCCAGTATGAGGTTGTCAAGCCTGCATATTAGGAGGAAGATCCAATCAGGTAGCTAATAATTTTTTAAAAAAAACAAATTGAGGCAGATATACACTTATACAAGTAATATAGATTGCATATCACACTTTTTTAAAAAAAAAAATGCACCTTATAGTTAAAATATGCACAAAATAAGTATTATTAGTTGAAAGTGTTAGATAAGGTAAACCAAATTTCAAACTGACAAAAAATTTCCAAAGACAACACTCAATAATCCCAAGCAATGCTAAAGAATAAATCAACACATTTTTCATGCATTTTTTTACATTCTAAGTCCACCATATTCCTGCCCACTGACTCATTCTGCTGGAGGAGAAAATTGTTACCAGAAATTATGCATTTTCTTTATTGTATTTGTGGATAATTATGCTTGAACCCCATTTATCTAAACTGAGTGAAAATTTACTACTTGGCTCATGGATCCATTGCAAGATAGATCCAACTTTTATTTACTTATATCTTTTGTTAGAAATGATAACACAAACAAATAATATATCTTGCTAGAATTTATTAGCACTGAACAAAAATTTGTAGAGCAATAACCAAACCAACCTGGAGACAGACTTTTTCTGACAGGAAATTTGAGGAGGCTCACTATATGCTGCAAGAGGCTCCACATCAAGAACTTCATTTTCATTATCCTTTACTCCAACCATCGATGTACTATCATGCTTGGTGGTTTGTCGACTGTTTTTCAAGGCAATCCTGGCTTTTTCACGTGATCCCAATCCATGTGCAGTCACACTCATGTTTCGCCATTTGTCCTGCTCATTGTGAAATGATGGATATTATTGGGAAACAATTGGATTAACTGTTACTGAGAAATTTCAAAATATTATAATACCAGTACAAATTAAACATGTATCCATATAAAAATAAACCTTGAGATCAACATTAGATCGATTGCGTAACATATTGCTAAATTCTGGATCTTTCAAAATTGTGCGCCATTTGCCGGCCCCATGCTTATTAACTCCAGCCTTGAGAGCTGCTTCTTCGTCTTGAGTCCATTTTTGCTTTGGAGCACCCATTGGAAAGTTATTAACACTTCTACTATTTACAGATATACAAACTTTAACCTGATTTCAAAGCATCAAACAACAAATCTATCAGGGGTCAAATAATAGATACTAACTAACCATAATGAAGTAGAAAATATATCATGCACCAGAATAAAATTTCATCAACAGTATAAAAAGAAAACATTAGTAGATAGGACCAGGAATGAGCACCTAAACCACAGCATTTTCTAGGGGTTTTGTTTATTCTTATTGAACCAAATAATTGAACTAATCCAACTTTGGAAATTGAATTGGATTGTTTCTTCTCAAGGTGATCGATTAAAATATAAATTTAATTTCAATTTGGCCAATAAATACCGTTTTAAATAAAAATGAGCAAAAAAATAAAGCGGCATCTCTCTATTTTAAGAACTCATCAACACCCAAAGGGTGATGATGATTGCTCCATTTGGACTTCTCCCCAATAAAATTGATAGAAATTTTAGTTTCTTAAAGAAACAGCAATGAAATAAAAAGGGGAATGTATCATTTAACTTGAGATGAGACCAGCCAAGTAAAACAAACCCTTTAACTTAGACTATCTCAGTTTTGTTGATAAATTTATAAAATCAGAAAATGAAGGTACAATTTAAATATCTCATTTTTTACTGCTTGGACTTTGTTCGAACAAAAATAAAGTTTGCAACCCTTTCATACTACAGAGGAAACCAACTAACCAATTGCAAGAAATTATAAATTACAATAAAGCATCCAGACTACATATGACTGATCGGCCAGTAATAGCGATCTGACTGGCTACACCTCGTAAAGATATCTCTTTAATCAAAACAATTACATGAACAAAATCATTCAATCAAAGATAGTTTTGATCGGGAAATAAAATGGTGCAGAAGTAGTCCCATTACTCTGTCATTAGGAGAATCGCCTGGTGAGACCAAAAAACAAAGAAAACCAAACTATTGTCAAGTAATCAAAACCCTAAACCACAGAAAGCCTGAAACCAATCAAATACGCAATGCAAACAATCCCATCAATCAGACCTAGATCTCCGACATGAAGAACAAAAAGCAACTATCAACCAACAACAGAAAACCTCGAACTAGCACCGGATTGTCCAAAATCAGATACATAAATACAAAAATAGCAGAGATGCCTACAAAGCATCAATCGGATCGAAAAGGAAAGTCGAGAAGGCGAGAAGGGTGAGGATCATACCTCGGGCGATCGGAATGGCCATGAACGGAATCGGTGGGACAATGATCGGGCGTGAGGCTGATGAACTCTCAACTCGAGGTTGAGGGCTTTCCATTTAAAGCGCAAGGAAATTGAAACAAAAGAGGAAATTACGGAGTGCCACGTGTTAAGCTCTTCGATACGGGGCGGTTGGTGTTTTGGGTCCCACAACATTGGTCTCTGCCAATCGTCAAGAGAGGAAGTCGAGGGTAAGATGCTTTCGGGTATACGTAGGATTATAGAATAAGAATGTTCCAGATTGATTTTTTTATTAAAAAAATTGTATTTGGCAAAATTTCATTTATCCCCTGAACTTTTCGTATTTTTAGAAGTTGTCCTAACATTTCTTACTATTAAAATTTAAAGTAAGATAAAATAAAGACTAAGCTTCGTTTTTAGTTCCCTAGCTTAGAAGGCTTTGCGAGTAAATTTTGATTCTTGATTTCCAAGATCAACTCTAAGAAGGTAGTTTGCTAAGGTTGAATAAGTCTCAATAATTTTTCCCCTTCCAAAATATGTAGAATCATTCTAGAGACCGTTAGGATGACGGCTTCACCTTTACCAGCCGCTAGTTCAACAAAGATTGACATTTAGGAAGATTCTGAAACGCAGCTGATCATGTCGCGAAGCGAGGTGGAAGACCCAAGAGCGAGAGGATCACCCGAGTGCCACAAGCTGTTGACCTGGCGCCGACCTAGCTCCGACCTGCGAGAAAATGACCGTTAGTAAACCCGTCGGGAAAGATCCCCGGTCAGGCCCTCCGACGGTCAAGTCAATATCCGCAAAAGTATAGTGGTAGAGGAAAATAGTAGAGGGGAGGAGCACAAATGCGCATACCTGTGGAAGGAAGAAGGGAGGGCTTATATAGCCGGGGGAGCTGACAACCCCTGTCTATGTCAATAGGACAGGGGTATGGTGCTTGTCAGCTCGTGGGAGAGCATCGATCGGCGCCGCAGCATGGCACGGGATGCTAGTATAGTACAGTAGTACAGTGTCATCGACACATCTGCGATATAGGTCATAAATAAATAAGGCTCGCGTTGACCCCCTTGTTATGATTGTACCTACGATGTCCTGGAGGTGGCATAAGGAATGATTGATCCGGGGACCGCTTATCGACCGACAGGCCCGAGTGATATCGGTCGGGTCGGGTGTAATATCGCTGAGTAACGCGGGGGTACATCATGAGTCGAGGGTCACTAAGCTATAACTGTCTTGCCCTCTTTTAGTTCTCTTAGTTGAGTGTCCGACCTACGGGACGTTGAGGACTGGCCTGCCTGCCCTAGCCCTGGGTCGGGTAGCCGGCCCCGTTGACCGAGCCAAGAGACGGTCGGCATCTACCCGCCCGACCCGCCCCAAGGCGGGCAGTCGGGTCTCAGGGGTCCCGTGGTTGGCCCGGGCCGCCTCCCGCCGTTGTGGTTCATGAGCCCCTCGTTCGCCTGTACTTCACAGGCCTTGGCCTCAATCCCCTCTAGATGCGGCGCCAGACTGGCCGGCTGAGCCCCCCGTGGGCTAAGCCGGGATCAGCAGCGCAGGTATGATGATCACCGCGTGAATTCGTCTACAATCATCTTCTGGACAAAGCCCTTATAAACGCCAGATGCATGTGAAGGAAGAACACCTATATATGCAGCTGTCAAATATTGTTCATTAAATCTTAACCACTTAGTCGCAAATGATCGAGATTAGATGGAGCTAAATCTGGTGATTAGATCAAGAGCCTTCATACAGATATGTGTGAAAACTATTTCAAAGCTCAGCCTCTGGGAGCAACAAAAACTGCCAAACTGAACTCCAGTTAGAATCACACGCACTCTGGGAATTGCCTCGGCTTCAGAAGATGCTGAGTTCAGTATTGAGTATTTACTCAATAGGACGTAGCAATAGCCATTTAAAGGATAAAATATTGATTAAGAAAAATTACTCTGCAGTTACAGCACATGAAACAACATTGAACTGGAGTTCATCGGCTTGTAGATGAGAGCTCTAGGGAGAGATCAAGCTCGCACCTGCCTTCACTGATCGACCAACCAGCAGTAGAGGTAAGAAGAGCAGGAGCCCATTGAGAATTCAGCAAATCAACAGTCTCTCCGGTTGCCAAGAACCGGCTGCCAGGACAACCAAACATGAAGCGAGGTAAGGCAGGGCAGAGGGTATATTTGCATGAATGAGACTTCAGAAAGAGGAATGGAGTTAGAGATAATCAGGGTCCAGCCGATGCTCCTCTCCTTGTGTGCGTTCTGGTGGCCGCCGAGGGCCTGGGACTTGAGGAACTTCTTGTTGCAAAAGAGGCAGGTGAAGAGCCTGAGGTAATCACTTTGGCAGCCTGTGGCAGCGAAGGGTGAGTGTCGATTCGGCAGTGACAAAGATGACACTGAGGGAGGAGATTCCATCTGAGTCTTGGAACTCCTACATCTCTACTTTTTCTTTTTTTTCTCTGTCTTTCTCAAGGGAGGGGCTTGGGGGAAGACAATGGCAGAACGTCAGTCATGTAATAGAGGTAATTGTAGCATTTGACGGAGGAAACTGCCAACAAACACCTGGGAGCTAGGAGGTTGGCATGATAGGATTGGATGGGAGTGTTCCCCTGAATCAAGGAAAAAAATGGTATTTTGCTGAAGAGCATTCAGTTCAGGAATGGATGCATCTATTTTCCAAAACCCTTCACATCTTTGTTAGAACAGATGAAAAAAAAATTAGCCAGATGCAACATATAGAACAGAATATAATGGCCAAAGGCCAGAACTAAGGTTCTCTGTTGTCGTAACAATGAATCAAAAATTAACAATTTATAATATTCTTTGCCTTCGGCCCAATTTAGTCTAGTTTCTTGGATGTATAAAGAGAAAGAAGTCCCGAACCAGGAAGATCATGTTAACAAAAGCAAGACACAACCAGATAACAATATGGTAATGAGATAAAATAAGATATGACAAAGGGAAACATTACTGTGATTCCTCTTATCTTATCAAATTATTTAGAAGAACCTAGCTTTAATCAGAATTGCCCATTGCATTGGATTAAGTGGGTACAAAATGCTTTGGACTAAGTATCAGCTTGGCCAATGTATAATCATAAAGATGTAGCAGTCTGTTGCCCCCACCGCATTTAAAACCAGGATGAAACATCACCACCAGGCACAGAAACTCATTAGAATCATTGACTCTTCAGTTGCTACAAGATAATCTCTACAAAATGATGATCATAAAAGAACCAGTGTGTTTTCAATAAAATTACCTGCTATCATCACTTGCATCTTCCGGTGGGATGCTATGACACTGCATGTCATGAACACATTAAGACTTGTAATTTTATACATCAATGCAAATATTTTATATTTAAAAAAATATACTCACCCTTGAACAAAGAATTTATAAGGAAAAAAAAAACCAACCCATATATATAAAGAGAGAGAGAGACAAGGATAGATATCCCAAGTAAGATAAACCTAGAAGGCAGTGAGATCCCATCCTTTGCTGGTTCTTATTAGTGAGTTTTAAACAAGCAAAGGAAAGAAATAGTTACTGGCATACTATTAAGTATGAACTTTCATAAGTATGTAAGTAATTTAACTCGAAACCTAATTTATCATTAACAACAAAATGAAACTAAGAACATCATATTGCAAATAATCTCATAGTGAGGCCAGTTGGAGAAAAGATCTTTTATATCCACAAGTTATCAGGGCCATATTCTCTCACGATAACTGGCACACTGGTAGGAGGGAGCTGCATAAGAAAAAAAAGTAAGCATTAAATAAACATTGGACACAAAAGAAGTAAGCATAAAATAAACATCTATTGAAAAATTCATCATAACATAGTCTGTTGTTGTCCATTTAATATCAAAGAGAAAATAGGACTGTCTCTAATAGATAGATGATAAAATATATAAATAAGAGAAAATAGAATATGATGTTACAAACACAAGTTAAAAGGCGTCTAAAAGATTATATAGCTAAAACAACGTATGAATCAATTAGACTTAAGATGTAGTAGATAGAGAGAGACCAAAAAATCCTTTAGTCAATGTAATAAAAAATAATTCAATTGATTTGAATATTAATAGTGATATAACGTTAAATAACTTGATGATTATGATACAGGCCTTTACCTTATAACATGAAATTAATAGATGATACTGCCACTTTAATCCTTGCAAACAACCTATATGTCATCAACATATTTTGTTTTTTTTTTGGTAATTCAGGTATTTAGCTCTTCAAACAGATTAATTTTGGAAGTGATTGGCGAGCCCCACGGAAATTTCCCACCGACCATCAAAGTAAATCGGGAAGCGCTCATGGAGGCTCATCTAAATGGGCAATATTCTTAGGCCTTGGCCTGCTTTTCACTGGAGGGAAAATCCCCTGTAGAACCTCCCTTAGTTATCGCTTCATCATCAGCATATTCTGGGTATCATATGTGGCAGCAATAGTTAAGACTCAAAATATGATGGTAAAATTGAGCTAACTGCCTAATATAAGAATATAAACAACTTTTCATTTAATATAAATGCTAGATCTGATTTAACTCTATAGATCCACCTCAAGATCAAATTATTAGATGGAATAATCTCATTCAACTTAAATGGATACAAAGTGAACTGAAACGAGTGTTCCCATCCACCAACCTTGGACATGAATGTCCTTGCCTTGTCGGCAATGAGAGAGTCAAAGAATATCTTCTAGATAAAAGTGTTTGGTAACTCCATTATGCAACTTTAAATACTAAAATTTGCTTTAGCATTTAGCCATTTAGATATGACCACTATTTGCAATTTATGATAGCATGCCAGACACCCTTCTGTGTAGCTACTTGATGCAAGAAACAATATCAAATTGAAGAAATAAACTTAAGAGTGTTGCATACTCTAGCAATATGGAAAAACTTAACCATAAAATACCATTAAAGTGCATCTCACCATTCCATAATCAGTGATAATCATTGACACATAATCAGATGGTGTGGCATCGTAGCTGTCAATAAAAAAAATTAAGGTTTTCTTTTGCACCTATAAGGAACCAGATACTTAAATTATTGGCAAGGCAAAATATTTCCTACTTGAGATTTAGAAGCTGCAGATTGCCATTGTCAACACAACCTTCCAGGTAATTTGATGCAACATGACCAGGAACTTTCAAAATTACATCTGGATCACCTGCAAAGAAACATAAAAAACAGTTGCGCATAACAATTTTGCAAGATAAGTAAATTAAAAAATCCAAGTAGCAAATCCAACTTGCAAGTATACCTAGCTCATTGAAACATATAGAATCTAGCTGCACTCTTTCATGAAATTTATATGCCTCACAACATACTAAAACAGGAACATTGAATGCCTTTGCAACCATAGCTACACATGCTGTCCCCACTCTTGAGTAAACTGTTCCATTAGATAGTACTGATGCAGCTCCTAGAAAAACCCGCTTGACTTCATGCATGATGTATGAAATTGCATTTATATGTGTATATGTGCAGTTAAGTCCCTTGGCTATCAGTCTACGGAGCAATACCTGCCCTTCAAGTTTGGGACGTGAATCAACTATCACAACACGGAAATCTTTACCAAGCTCATGGGCATATACTAATATCATTTCAACAACAGAGGATAGTCCATATGTTAGAAGAACATCCCCATCCCTGATCTTGGCAACAGCATGCCTAACTATAACCTTATCAGCAATTTCTATTTTCTCATTTATGAAACGATCAATATCAGATTGGAGACTGGATTTAGCATCTGATTCTGACATAGCAAGTGGTAATTTAGCAATCCTATGCTTTAGAAACTTGATAGCATTTCCCATGCTAATTGAAAGAGGCCTACATTCAATCAGAAATGAGATATAACTACTAATTTTTGTGGTCAGATCTCGAACCAAGGCTTTTTCAGGAGGTGTAGAGTAGTCATTAATTGCCTCTTTAAATGCTAGAAGCATCGCAATACAACGAGCATTGCCACCAGATATCTTTCCAGACAAGTAATGAAGTCCAACCTGAGGACAAGTGCAAGCAGCCAGATCAATGAGAGACTTCTGTACATCATTGCTCAAAAGAAAATTCAGTGTGTTTGAGCACTCTTACAGGATAGATTTAAAAAGAAGTTAGGGCAATTCATTATATGTGCATAAAAATAACTCATAATGAGAAGAAAATTTACATATAAAATATCCATAGAGAAATTACTGACAATATTTTAAAGAGACAATATGGTTGGGTTTGATTTAATATAAATTGCAATGTTCATTATGAAAACTGCATTGCATAGCATTTGAGTTATTTATTGCTTTTATAAAAAATGAGGAAAATTTGATTTCTTTTTCTCTTCTTTCAGAATGGGAATACACAGTATTATATACAAAATTACAATAGATAAAATAGGAAACTAAAAGAGAGAATAGGAGACTAACTTATTCCTAAATATAAGATATCTTTCTAACTAAATCCCCTTAATTTAAGAAATTTTCTACTCTGTACACATCCGTTTATTTCATTCTTTGTACATAGTTGTTTACAACTCAACACTCTCCCTCAAGTTGAGAAATAGATGTTTTCCATTCCCAGCTTAACTATAACATCATGAAATCTTGAACTGTTGAGTCCCTTTGTTAACACATCAGCCAATTGTAATTCCGAAGGGTCATATAACACACACACTAATCCTTCCTCCAATTTTTCCTATCATGTTGAATAGAATTATAAGCAATATTGATAATTGATTTATTGTCACAATCCAATTTCATGGGACATTCCCATTTGATTTTCAAATCATCCACAATAATCTTCAACCAAAATAATTCGCATAATCCTTGAGCAATGGTCCTAAATTAAATGACCTTGCCACCACATATTACTTCTTGCTCCTCCATGTCACCAGATCACCAACAAGGAGAGTACAATATCCTGTAGTTAATCTTCTAACCACTAGAGAATCTGCATAGTCTGCATCTGTGTAGGCTTCTAAAACTAGTGTCCACTTTTCTTGAACAAGATTCCATTTCCCATAGTGCCTTTCAAGTAATGCAATAGCAAGTAAGCAACTTGAAGTTAAGATTCTCTTGGATTATGCATGAATTGACTGATTACATTCACAGCACATGCTATGTTTGGTCGAGTGTGAGCAAAGTATATGAGTCTACTAGCCAACCTCTGATACATCCTTTTATCAACAACTAGTTCTTCCTTAGCTTCTCCTATCTTGTAATTTGGATTCATTGGACTAGAAATCGGCCTACACCCAATCTTCCCTGTCAACTAACAGATTAGTCACATACTTGAGAAATAAAAATTCTTTTAGTAGAGTAAATACCAAGGAAGTACTTCAATTTGCCAATTCCTTTATTTCAAACTCCACTAATTTTTGCTTTAGATCATGTTTTTCCTTTTCATCATTTCCAATTACAATGGCATCATTTACATAAATTAGAAGAGTCGTCACCTTCCGTACAGTTGAGTACTTAATGAAAAGAGTATGAGATCATGTTTTTCCTTTTCATCATTTCCAATTACAATGGCATCATTTACATAAATTAGAAGAGTCGTCACCTTCCGTACAGTTGAGTACTTAATGAAAAGAGTATGAGATCATGTTTTTCCTTTTCATCATTTCCAATACAATGGCATCATCTACATAAACTAGAAGAGTCGTCACCTTCCGTACAGTTGAGTACTTAATGAAGAGAGTATGATCCTCTTGGCTTTGTTTATATCCAGACTTGTTCATGACTTTTGCAAATCTTCCGAACCATGCCCTAAGCGATTGTTTTTTACCATAAAGAGTCATCCTCAATTTACATACTCTGTTGTTACTAGTATCCCCTGCAAATCCTGGTGGGATGTTCATGTAAATTTCTTCATCTAAATCTCCATGGAGCAATGCATTTTCACATCCTCCTGTAGGAGTTGCCAGTTGAAGTATGCAATCAAAGATAATAAAACTCTGACAATATTCATTTTTGCAATTGGAGCAAAGGTCTCATGATAATCAACCCATAAGTCTGAGAATATCCTTTGGCCACCAACCTAACTTTATATCTCTCAAGCGATCCATCTGCTTTGTATTTTAGTGTGAGAAACCACTTTCAATCAACATTGTTCTTCCCTTTGGTTTATCAACAACCTCCCATGTCTTATTCTTTTCTAATGTATCCATTTCCTCCCTCATGGCATCCCTCCATTCCCTTTTTGGCAATGCCTCATAAACATGTCAGGACCAATCATGATATTTTGATTCACAATGAATTTTTAGTGGGTTGGTGATAGATGTTTGAAACATAGTGAGATAGATGGTAGAGAGGATGTTTGACGCATTCTCTAGCAACAATGGGAAGGTCAAGGTTGTCCGGTAGGTCAATGGATGGTTGAGTAGATTGTAAAAATGGGTCAGATCTTACCATGATCCAGTATCAAGTCAGAGGTTTGTGGGTGAGGTTCTTGAACCTGTATCACTTCTAGAACAACCTTTCTCCTTGAATACACTTGAGGAATCCTTGGAGTATCACGAGGGGCATTGGATGGAAAGGAAGATGGAGGTGAGGTACGGATTTAAGTAGGAGGAAGATCAAGCACGTTAATGGGTTCAAATAACTCACAAGTGTTATCTTTTGTAATTGAAATCTTCCCCTGAGGATAGGACTTGGAGAAGAACAGATATGTTCAAAGAAGATAACATAGGTCGAGGTGTAAACTTTTGAGATGAAGGGTGGTAACACTTGGACCCTTTTTTCAGTGGATGGGTATCTAAGGAAGACACATTTGATGACACTAGGGTCTAGTACCCTGTAATGGACCATGGATATAGACAAAGGCAATGCATCCAAAAATCCTAAGAATAAGCCCATTTATGATTCAGAAATGAGGATAGAAATTGTTGAGAAGTTGCATGGGACTCTTATTGTCTAAGACACATGAGATAAATCTATTTATCATGTATGTGGCATTAAGGACAACCTCTCCCCAATAGGATTCAGAGACATTATTGTGGAAGAGAATGACTCGAGTAGTGTTGAGTAAATGTTCATTTTTTCTTTCTACTATTCTATTCGGTTGGGGTGTATAAACACAAGATGAGTCATGAATAATCCCCTAGGATTGGAAATAAAGGGACAAGATTTGGTTGAAATAATCTCTAGTGTTGTCGAACCTAAAGTTTTAAATTTTCACTCCAAATTGATTTTGAATTATCGAGTAGAAATTAGGAATAACAATGCTAACATCAGAATTTTGTTTGAGAAACAATCATGTAACCCAAGTGCAATCATCAATTAAGGAGACAAACCATCGAATCCCATAAACATTGGGAATATTAAAAGGACCCCATATATCACTATGAAACAAATGAAAGGGAGTAGAACTTCTTTTATTGCTAATAGGAAAGGGTACACGAGAATATTTTGTCAATTCACAAACATCACATTGAAACTCAAAAACACCCAATCCTTGAAAAAAATGAGGAAACATGACTTTTAAAATCCTAAAAGAGGGATGACCAAGACGTTTGTGATACAACCAAATGTTGTTTTTATTGGAAGAACTATAAAAAGACAAAGACAAATTATTCCTAATCTTCTTAGTGTATTCAAGGTAATAAAGACCACTATGTTCCTTTGCAAATCCAATCCTCCTACCCGAGTCATCTTGGAAAACACAATAAGAAGGGGGAAATGGCATGACAGTGAAGTTCAATAGTTAATTTTTGAATGGAAACAAGGCTTTACAGACGGTTTTGGTACATGGATGACATTTTTAAGGATAAGGCTAGGAGTAAGGTGAGCGTCTCCAAAACAACAATAGCTAAAGATCTATTGGCCACTACAATTTTTCTATTACTTGGGTTGAGGTTATAAGTGTGAAAAAATTAGGAATTGGGATTGGGAGTCATGTGGTACGTGGCACTAAAGTCTATTATCCATGAGTCATCAAAGAAGCTCTTTGAGGTATTCATACAAATAGGGAGTGAGAGAATACCTGAGAGAGTCAAAGAGCACGTGCCAGACTGTTTATTAAGAGAACTCGATAATCGTCAAAATTTCTCAATTTCTACACTGTCGAAACCACCTAAGATTGGGTTGTCTTCAGTATGGGATTACTCGGTCAGGTGTGCCTGAGGTCTGTGCTACCCCCACGACTTCCATATTCTCTGCTTGGTGGTTTACCAAGTAGTTTCCAACATGTCTTTTTGGTGTAGCACAATTTCTTACCATAGCTGCACTAAAGATGACCTTTATTATCTTTAATCGTAGGCAAACCACCCTTATTTTTCTCCTTAGCGGCGAGGGTTGATCCAGCCATGGATTAGGGCTCAAGCATCACTTCGTCGACTTTTCTCAGCCCAGAGTAGGGAGATTGTCTCTGCTAGGGACGATATGCAATCTTTGCCAATGATTTAGATTCAAACCGGATCAAATTCAGGATCTATGCGAACCAAAAAATCATATAGACTCTTTTCAATAAAACTCTTCAAAACAGCAACATCTGCCGCCCATTTCATCTCAATTACTTGGTAGTAATCCAGTGTTTGCCACAAATTTTGCAAAACAATGACATATTCAGTGACTGTTTTATCTCTCAACTTAGTAGCATCCGTTTTGACTTTTGAGTTCACAAATTTGGGTAGCATTACAGACTTTTGAGTAAGTGTGGGTAACGCAGTCCCAAATTTCATTAGCAATAGTGAGAAACATACATGTATAAAGATAGTTCCATGAAATCCCATAATAAAGACATAATCATGGAGTCTTCTTCATCTTATGCCTCAAAGGTTGGATCAGTCTTGGCAGATCCCGTTGCTAAGTTTCCCTTTGCCCTTGAGGTAAGTACGGACAACCTAAGACTATTTCAGGTAGTTCTTCCCATAGTTATTTAAGGCGTGAGGCGCCTAAAAGTGCATAAGTGTTGTCGGGCCTAAGGCGCAATGCACAAGGTGAGGTGTACGACTTACCAAAGTAAGGTGCTCTAGATATAAATTTTTACAATTTAAACAACTATAGAAAGGATATTGTTTTGCAGGTGAAGGGGCGCATCCAAAATACACCATAGATAAAGTACCATGGTGTATGTTGTTTGCAAATGATATTATTTTGATAGACGAGACACGTGAAGGAGTAAATCTTAAACTAAAATCTTGGCGTGAAACTCTAGAAATAAAAGGTTTTAGACTTAGTAGAGCAAAGACAGAATATATGGAATTTAAGTTTAGCAATATTAGCGTAATGAGAAATTGTTAATTATTAAGATGGGAGATGACGAGTTGTCTGGAACTGAGAACTTTAAGTATTTAAGATCATTTTTGCAAAATGATGAAGGGATTGAGAGAGATGTCTTACATTGAATACAAGCAGGATTGTTGAAATGGAGGTTAGCGTCGGGTATTTTATGTGATTGTAAAATACCTCTAAAACTTAAAGAGAAATTCTACAAAACGACAGTTAAACCTGCTATGTTATATGATGTTGAGTGTTGGGCTATAACTCAGGCACTTGAGCAGAAAATAAAAATTGCAGAGATAAGGATAGTAAGGTGGATGTGTGGGCATACGAGGATGGACAGAATAAGAAATAAGAACATTAGAGAGAAAGTTGGAGTTGCATTTATTGATGAAAAACTTCAAAAGATACGTTTAAGATGGTATGGACATATACTCAGACACCAATAAATGCCCCAGTTAGGCAATGTAAAACTATGGCAAATGCACACATTAAACGAAGGAGAGGAAGTCAAAAAAAAAAAAGACTTGATTAACAACAATAAAGCAAGATAAAATTTATTTAAATAAAGATGATATAATAGGCGACAGAGCCCTAAAAGGATACATATAGCCGACTAGTGGGATAAAAATTGGTTGTTGTTGTAAACATATATATAGGGAATTTCTACTAAAATATTTCACTAACAAAACAATAGTGGATAAAATATTAAATAATAATATAAATATAAAATTCACTAGTAAATAAATACACTATACACATAATTCAAATTTATAAAAACAATCAAATATCTAAATCATCAAAATATTCATTATCTTTCTCAATCATATCATTATCAAGTTTCAATTTTGTATAGCTGAGTTTCCTAAGACCAAGCGCCTTAAGTGTGCCTGGAGCCTCTCACAAGGCGCATGCTTAAGGCGACGAGGTGCAAAAAGCTCGCCTGGCTGCGCCTTGCATCTAGGCACAGCAAGGTGAGCGCTTTTAATAATTATGGTTCTTCCCATTAAGTCTATTGGAGGCCCAAATATTCTTCAGATAGCCAATTTTATGGACTAAACTGCAGTCATTAGACACAATAGATTGGCTAGGATTGCTGAAAATAGTTGTTTGGGAATTGGTCATGATGAAGAAAGGCAAGAGACGAAAAAAAGAGAATTAGCAATGAAGGTTAGGGATCTAATACCATATCGAAAAATTGATTCTCTTTCTCTTAATTCAGAATGGGAATACATAGTATTATATACAAAATTACAATAAATAAAGTAGGAAACTAAGTGGGAGAATAGGAAATTGACTTATTCCTAAATATAAGATATCTTTATAACAAAACCCCTTTAATTTAGGAAATTTCCTACTCTGTACTTCATTTTCTTCACTATATATAGCCTTTTACAACTCAGACAAAATTTCCTTTTTTGTTATAAATTACCTGATCGCATTTGTATCAAATTATCAATTCATTGTAAAATTGTATCGGTAAAAGATTCCCTGTCATTATAGATGTAAAAATGTTTAACAACTATGGCATCACTTGAGATGACAAAGTAATGAACTTGAAAGAGATTTTACAAAAGTAGGAATAGGAAGCAACACAGAATAATGGATACTTCAATGACAATAACAACCACCCAATATTATCCCAGTAGATGTGGGTATATGATCCTTCTATGTATTAGCTTTTTTCTTATTATATCATTTCTATTTTAAATTTTTTTTTTTTTTTTTAACCATTTTTTCTTTTTTCTTTGTTTTGTATTTTCATGTTTATTTTTTTTGTCTAAGTGTATTGTATCATCCATTGTTGTATCCCACTAGGACATGGTAATGGTACGCTACGATATGGTATCCTTCCTACGCCTAGCGATTTTTGCAACCTTGGTATCATCTTCAACGTGTAGAGTTTTCCCTCAATAGATACAACCCTTTCTCTATAATACTCTCATTTCTTATCATATCCATATTGAATGTCCCCATATCAATCTTAACATCTTCATCTCTGCAACTCTCATCTTCTGCTCATGTGCTCGAGTCATAGCCCAATATTCCACTTCATACAACATAGCAGATCTAACCATCGTTTTATAGAACTTCCCTTAAAGTTTTAAGGGTAATTTAAAATCACATATTACACCTAACACTCTCCTCCATTTCAACTAAGGTTTAAAATCTCAACTCGGGCTAAGGTTTCGGTCTAGGCTGAAATGATATAGTTTCGGTATCATATCGTACCACGCCAATACAGTTTCTATATTTTTTTATTTATATATAGTAATTATTTGATAAATATATTTATTGTGTATAATTTAAAAATAAATTGTATATTGATTTTATATAAATTCTCAATAATTGAACTTAATATTGTTAGATATTACAGATGTACTTTATATATTTATATTCTGTTTATTTTTTTTATTTTTTTATATATTTTATATATATAATACATTATATATTATATCTATCTAATTATTTATTTTTTTGAATTTACCATACAATTATTAAATAAATATAGAATTAATCTGATTTATAATTTTTTTTTTTTAGATTTGTAATGAATTTTAAAAATACAAATAATTAAAAATATTAATTATAAAAATAACAAAGCTTTATCGATGGGGTCGCTATATAGATCCTACGTATTGGGCTTTGTCCCATATTATATCATATCAATATTTAAATAAATTGTCTTATTTTATTGTTGTTAACCAAGTCTTTTTTGGCCTTCTCTCCTTCGTTTGATGTGTGTGTGTCATAGTTTCACATCGCCTAACTGAACATGTCCATACCATCTTAAACGTGTCTCTCGAAGTTTTTCATCAATAGATGTAACTCTGACTCTCTCTAATGCTCACATTCTTTATTCTGTCATTCTCGTATGTCCACACATCTACCTTAACATCCTAGCTTGCAACTTTCATGTTTTGCTCATGTGCCCGATCTCCAATATTCACACCATATAACATAGCGGGTCTAATTGTCGTTTTGTAGAACTTCCCTTTAAATTTTAGAGGAACTTTACGATATCACATAAAACACCTAACGATACCTCCATTTCAACCATCTTGCTTGTATTCTACGTAAGAGATACCTCTTAATCCCTCCATCATTTTGCAAAAAAAATCCTAAATACTTAAACTCTCAGTTCAGACAACTCGTCCTCTCCTATCTTAACAACTGTCTCATTACGTCTACTATTGCTAAATTTAAATTTCATATATCTATTTTTACTCTACTAAACCTAAAACATTCACTTCTAGTGTTTCCCTTCAAGATTCTAGTTTAGCATTTACTCCTTCACGTGTCTCGTCTATCAAAACAATATTATCTACAAATAACATAAACCATGATACTATATCTTGATTATGTTCAATGAATTCATCCATGATTAATGTAAAAATATTTAGACTTAGAGTTAGATCCTTAATGTAACCATATCCTTATTAAAAATGCTTCAGTTAATCCGCCGAAGTCGTCACTTTGGTCATTACATCTTCGTACATATCCCTAATTAGTTCAATATATACTACGCTAACACCTCTCTTTTCTAGAATTCTCCATATAATTTCTCTTGAAACCTAATCATAAGTTTTTTCTAAATCAATAAAATCATATGTAGATCTTGTTTTTGCTCCCGATATTTTTCAATTAGTTGTCTGAGAAGATGTATAGTTTCTATTGTCGACCCTCCAAGCATAAACCCAAATTAATTTTCGGTCACCGTGATATCCTTCGTTAATCTTTTTTCCATTACTTTTTCCCAAAGTTTCATAGTATGACTCATTGGTTTAATACCCCTATAGTTTAAACAATTATGTACGTCTCTTTTGTTCTTATATACGAGAATTAGAGTACTTACTCTCCATTCATTAGGTATTTTTTTCGTTTCCAATATCAAATTAAATAATTTTATAAGTCATTCAATACTTGTTTCCCTAAGCACTTTCATACCTCTATTGGGATATCATCTAATCTCACGGTTTTTCCATTTTGCATCTCTTTTAATGTTTGTTCTACTTCTGAAGTTTTAATTCTACTATAAAATTTATATTTTTATACTCATTTGACCTACTTAAATTGTCTAAGTTAAGTTGGTCACCTAAACTTTATTAAAAAATTAATGAAAATATATCTTCTACTGCTTTTTTATTTCTCTAACATTTATTAGTATCCTATTGCATTCATCTTTAATAAATCTTATTTGGCTAAGATCTCATGGTTTCCTCTCTTTCACTTTAACTATTCTATAAATGTTTTTCCCCTTCTTTTGTATCCAAGTTTAATATAATCGTTCAAAAGTTTCATTTTTTGCTTCATTCACTATTTTCTTAGTCTCTTTCTTAGTTATTAGATTATAAATTTGATTTATTAAATAAATAGAATTTTTAAATAAAATTTAAAACAAGTAAAAAAACAAATTTTCAGAATATTAATTAACAAAAAATTATTTATTTTTTAATTTTAAATACATTTTTTATATATTTTATTAGGATAATTTAATTAGGATTCATAAAAACCTCTTCTTCAAAATATCACCCTTAAGTTGGGAATTATTTAAATTAAATAAATCAAAATTTTAATTTATTTCGCTGGTCTAGGGCTTCTCGGGGGAGTCCGATGGCACCGACGGCTTGCGGGACGCTTCCGGCGACACTTGCAACGCAGGCAATGCGTCGAAGCATAGGCATCTAGGATGCTTCCAGCTAACTACGAAGAAATCATACTTGTCCGGAGAGTGGTCGTTGCTCGTGCTGCTACTTACCATCGCCTCACCACTACCGATGCCTTCACCGCTGTGACCCATAGGTTTTTTTTCCATTTGCCGCGTGTGTTGTCGTGCGACGATCTCTCTGATTCCATCTATCACACGTGACGAACATGATGACACGCAAAATTATACGCGCAGGGTGTTGGTTTTGTTCCCATCACGGAACAGTCCATCCATACTGAGCGTCACGAGATTTTAAACGTTGATTTCAACAATCCTGCTTATATTATATGTAAAATATCACTTTTAATCTCTTCATCATTTGCAAAAATGAATCTAAATGTTTAAAGCTTTCAGTTCCAGACAACTTGTCATCTCCTATCTTAACAATTTGTCTCAATATGTCTAATATTGCTTAACTTAAATTTCATATAATCTGTCTTTATTTTACTAAGCTAAAAATCTTTCACTTCTCGTGTTTTCCGTCAAGATTCGAGTTTAGTATTTACTCCTTCATGTGTCTCATTTAACAAAACAATATTATCTACAAACAACATGCACCACGATACCGTGTCTTGGATATGTCCTGTGAGTTCATCCATAATTAGTATAAAAAGATAAGGACTTAGAATTGATCCTTGATGTAATCATATTTTTATGAGAAATGTTTTGGTTAATTGGTTTGAAATCTTCACTCTTGTTGTTACATCATCTTGCATATTTTTAATTAGTTCAATATATACTACGCTCACACCTCTCTTTTCTAGAATTCTTCATATAATTTCTCTAGGACTCTATCATAAACTTTTTCTAGGTCAATGAATATCATGCGTAGATATTGTTTTTATTCCTGATATATTTCAATTAGTTGCATGAGAAGATATATAATTTCTATTGTCAAGCACAAATAGCTTGACTGACTAACAATCGATTCTTGTGGGTGATTTTCATTTCTGATTTTTTTCCTAATCAAAACAAAGTGATGGTTGCTAATCAAGAATTCCTAAGAGATTCGAAGAAATAAAGGCACTCCAATTAACAAAGACATAAAGCTTCAATCATATTACTAACCCTTCTCATATAAGAAAATGTCTGATAACAATGAGATAAGGTTTATAAGCAATTTTCCCCGTTAATTATGTTCTACATCTGCTTCTTTATTAAACCTCCCCACAAAAATGCACGTAATCATTAGTTTTACCAGCCACTCTTGGATGCTCAAACAACTACCAAATCTAAGTTGAAAGTAATTTGGATCTTTACATGTTACACCAAGCCTAATGAAACAACAGAATAGTTGACTTGATTAGCATGAATCATGATGCTCAAATTTTCTAAGCTTAATTAATGGTATTGACATCTGGGAATTAAGAACCAATACAAATAATCAGCAAATATCAACAGATATATTGAGGATTTAAAGTCTCCTTGAGGCTTGAATCTCACATCAAATCTAACTCAACCCGATATTAATTTGACATGTATGGCTGTGCTTCCTACCAGGGAAGGAAATCAAAAGGGAGATAAAGTGACAGAAATACTTTCCCAACAGCACTTTCCCTCCACCTAGGCAGAAAAATATAAGTGATTAAATATCCTGATTATTACTAGAGGTGTAACCTTAGATATAACTTGCTCATGAAATAAAATATATATAGCCAAATTGATGCAGCAACGGAACCTCAGCTGTAGCCTAATCACAAACCCTCAAAAAATATCATAAATCAAAGAAAAAATATTAGTTAGGATCCTACACTCTTTTCATAATCTCAAAATGCAACCAAGTCGTCTCTAAAAATTCCCTAACTTATCTCTAAAAATGATAAGAAATTTTGAAATTTAAAACAACCTTTTAAAAAGTTAATATATTAACAAAGATTTTAAACTCTATTGTAGCAAAAGGTGATTGCGCTCACCCTAAACGCCCCTCACAATCCGTCCTCAGGTTATGTGAAGGGATTTCATGGGGTCTGCTAATAGCCGATCGCCAAATGGCTAGAGAGTGGGAGGAAATTTTACCCAAGGGCATGCGCCCATAGGGAATTGATTCATGTCCCATTGTAGCAAATCTACCGCCCTCTAGCCAACTTGGCACCACCGTGAGGACAAGATTTTAAACTCCAAAACTTCATAACAATCCCTAAATTTAACTAGATTTTTTGGATCACATCGTTTTCCCCAACCAAGGAGATCTTGACTCCAGGCGAGCTGTTAACATTTTTATTAGTTCTTTTCAAGCATAAGCAACATTGCGTCAGAAAGTTTGTTGAGTATCCTTTCTCAAGTGGACCTTCTAATGAGTGAGGAATTAATATAGTTTCTTTATGATACTCGCAAAATTAAGCATCGACTTTGCGCCCTTCTTGTTTATCACCTATTCAAATGAGTCTAAAATCACTATCTTTGGCCTAGCAATAGAAGTACTTTCCTGTGGTTCTTCTGTGACAAAGTTAACATACAAGTTAAATAAAGATTTTTTTTCTCATAGGAAGAATAAATGTAGATGTCCTTGTAGGACTAATAAATGCATATATAGATACCTTATATTGCTATCTTTGCATCTACCCAGTGCATCAACATAAAGGCGAGATACAAGTGGAGTGGTGTGGGAAGGAGGTGATGATGGAAGAAGTTCCTTCCAAAGTTCAAAATCTCGAGTGATGGTTCAAAATATCGAGTGGTACCGATATTTCAGTTTTGGATTGTAATAATAGTGTTTTGATATCGTGCTAACGTTCCCATATAAGGTGTCGATAGCAAATTCGAGGTTAAAGAAGGGATGGGATGAAAAAGAAAAAGAAAATAAGACAGCTATAACAAAGTATTTTTACCATCTAGAATGGTACAATTTTGATATTATTTTGTATGGAGAAATGTACAAAAAATAACAATATTATCTCAATTGACTTTTGTTTTAGCATGCCAAGGGTTGCCAAGAGCTAATATGGAACAATATTCATGAACGTGATTGACATAATAACATAGGAGACATTATTAGTGTCGAGTAGTATTGAGTTTCAATAATTTATTGGAACTATATGTTTCAACTGTTTGCCTGGTATGAGATTTCAATCATGGTTTTTTCTAAGTGGTAGTAGAAGGCCACTTGGACAAGGGGTTTCTCCATACAAGCAATGAGTTGAGATAAATGTTATGACTTTATCGTGGAAGGTTCCTGTAAGAAGATAGAGAAGGAAATTGTCATAGGGTTTTGGCAAAAGACGGGTATGATAGCCTAACAACAAATGGCATAGGCTTCATTGCGAACAATAAATGAAGGTGAGATCTTTCTTAGCTAGATTTATTCTCATGGTTTGACCTCTGCATCGGTGGAGAAAAGCACAAGGACAACACTTCGAGATGGATAACTAAATCACTCAAGGTTGGTATCAAGAGGAGAAATTGTGTTCAAGGAAGCAATTGGTTGTTGTGCACAAGAGGAGGGTAAAAGAACGAACTTAGAAAATTTTAGCTTTGATGTCAATTCATGCAACACGAGAACATTAAAAAATAAAATTGAAACTAATCCCAAACTCAATGTCACAAAGGAAACCTATTACATTGGATCATAATCCTCTTTCTTTTTTTTAATTCATAATGCAACCAAGTCATCAAAAAAATGCCTATCATTCATAACAAACTGGAAATTAAAAAAAACTAAAAGTTAAACAAATTTTTTTAAAAAAATATCACTTTAAGATTTTAAAATAAATCCTACACTCATCAATAATTTTTAGACTGCATCACAAACCTAGATAAATGGGATACCCATCATATTGCAGATTTCTCACTAATAGATTAATATCCATGGTTTCAAATGTAGTAGCATGTTTAATACTGTGTAAAATTTGAGGGTAAGATCATTACCATTATATATATAAATATATAGACTCATAATAAAACCCTAAATCTAGAATTTCTGATGAGGTATTAACCCACTACATAATACTGTATTACCCTAATGCTCTTAACAGCGTTGGCTACCCTATTAAGCAATACTATACTCCTAATGGCCTTGGCAAAGTTAGAAAGAACCTCAATTTTCTACTGATCACAACAGTGAAAATGTGTATGGTACCTTGTAAACAGAAGGATGGACTGCATCAAGTTGAAAAAACTTTGCTTCAAGATCTGGAAGCTGAGTTCCATGTATGTATTGAGGCAGATGTCGGAACAATTCAACTCTATTTTTTGCTTCAAATTGATTAACCATTGCTCGCCGCTTCACTTTCTCAACCTTATGTTTATCATCAAATTGCATACGTGGAGGAGGAACATCTTTCTTGCGATCTTTTTCAATGGGGCGATCGACAACCTTCTTTTCGGAAGTTGCAGATGAAGCTGTAACTTGAGGGACATCCTTCTTTTGTGAAGGTTTAACTGATTTACCTTGCTGTGCGTTAGCAGGAACTCCACCTCCTATAGAAGTTGAAAGCTAGGCATAGTTTAAGTTCAAATATGCAAATAGAAAACCAAACAAAAAGGTAATGACAAGAAGATAAATTCTATATTGGGAAATTAACAGTCCCTAATCAGAGAAACTACTCAAATCCACTTATTTAGGCAAACAGGCAAACCTTAAGTACCAATGATTTCTCTGTTAACACAGATGATGAGGGTACAAAATATCTTGAACTGCACATCTTTTATGAGAATAAATGTAACATGTTTGATAGAAAGGTAATGTTGACTTCCTTTATTATCAAAAGAATTATAATGGAAACATCTATATCAGCAGGGTCCAGATATAGCAGCGCATAATTTACAACTAAGAGTTCTAGACTGAAATTACAGTAGATAAATCAGAAAAGTGGTGGACTTCATGTCCCAAGCACAGACCAAAGTGAAATCATAATTGAATCAGTTTTTATACCTAGATCAAAACTGATAAGTACATGAAAACATCATGAAAGCCAAATCAATGAACTCATTGATATTTACAAAGAGCAAAAAGGCAGCTAAGGATTAATTAAACAAAATAACATCATGAATCCATGATATGAAGTAACAATGTAAGGAACAAAGTGTAAAATTCAGTTCTAGCTTTGATAACTATAAAACTCAATAATATGAATCTGTGCCTCACCAGCCTCCTTTGCAGCAGCTTTTGCAGCACGTTGGGCCTCCTGGAGAGCACGCCGCTCAGCTTTTGTTGTTTTCTCCTTTGGTGGCATTGGTGCCTCTGCCAAATCATTTTGTATCCCCAATGTTCCTCCTTGTTTCTCTGAAAGATGCACTAATTGTAAATAAAGATAGCAGCGAAATTCAGTTTATACCATCAATAACAAACAACTACGCTAAACCGGGATTTGGGAGCAACCAGTGAGGATGCACAATGGGAATGTGTCGAATAATATAAGGACGAGACAAGGTAATTCTGAACATATCAACATGGAAACAATATTATAATATGATGAGGTCAAATCAAGTAAAGTATCAACTGAACCCTCAATAGTGAAACATAAAAGATGAAATTTGATATCATATCTTTAGTGCCACTATTCTTTCCTTTAGAATTACTACTTCTACCAGTCAACAAGAAGATGGTAGTTGACTTTCAAGTGTGGACCGTGATTTTGGTAGTTATTTACAAGATATGAAAACTCAATGAATAGAGAGATCGACAGCAGTTCTTGAAGTCTAATTTCAAGTATGGGCCATGATTTTGGTAGTTGATCACAAGATATGATCTAAAAAAATAGAGAGAGAATTGCAGCAGCTCATGAAGTCCTAGTTGTTACTAATGCTTAGAACCTCTAAATTCTAATCCATCCTGCACCTTCACTAGGTCAGCAACCTCAGCAAGAGCTAGGCAAATTGTGCCTGAGTGAGCAAGCTGGACATTATCATATTAGCTTTCTTCAGCTCCAAGATGATTTATATTTATCTACAAACAGAACTTGCATTAGATTGCTTCCCTCAGTGCATGACCAAAATGCGTTATTCAAATTGTGCTTATGCAAGAAGGCTGGATCCGAAGATGTTGTATACCTACTATCATGCAATTCCACTAGATTGCGCAGGGCCTTCCAACAATATATAATCGAGGTATAGA
The DNA here is from genome assembly GCA_024364735.1 of Boesenbergia rotunda. Taxonomy (NCBI): domain Eukaryota; kingdom Viridiplantae; phylum Streptophyta; class Magnoliopsida; order Zingiberales; family Zingiberaceae; genus Boesenbergia; species Boesenbergia rotunda. Next base: position 180,720 of record JAGFNQ010005710.1, read on the forward strand.
TTGTTTGGTTGGTAAAAATAATGAGCAGATGAAGATAACAGTTGTTTAAAATAAAAATACATGTACCTGAAATTCCAGGCAGTGTCTTGACAACCGATGCAGTCGTCAGTGGGCTCTTAGGAGTATGACCACCGCCACCCGCACCACCAGCACCGACAGACTTCGACATCATTAATTCACTGTTTTTCCCTGCTAAGGACGAAGTAAGCTTGTCCGGATCGCTCCTACCATACCACGGAGACATAGAAGCATCGTCAGAGAACTCCGAGACTCCGTCGTGGATCCTACTGGAAGGCGACGTCATCGGCGGCGTCCCAAGAACAACTTCCGTCTCGTTGTGGTCGTGGACACCAACCAGAATCTGAAGGTTATCTCGGCGGAGCATCGAGCCGGAATTGGGGACGCCAAGAGGGACGGTGCCGCGAGCGGGGAGTCCGTCCGAGGCGCCATGGCGGGGCAGTGGGATCATGACGGGGGAGAGAGAGGTCCCGGTGGGAGGAGAGGACGGAGCAGCCGCGGAGGATGAGGCAAGGGCGTCGGAGACGGAGCGTGGGGGCGGCGCTGTTGCGGCGGGGGTGATGAAGCCGACCTGGCGAACTTTGGGATCGCTGACGGTGCGGTTGGGCCTCCTTGGATCCATGGGATCGCCGGCTACAAGCAGCGGCGGCGAAGCGATGCTGAACTTGCTAGGGTTTTCAAGGAGCTCCGGCGGTGCGGTGACGGATTAAATGGCGTTGCAAGTGTGATCTGCCCATTTTGTTATTTATCCACTTCGCCCGAGCCAAAGTCTCACACTTGGCCCTCAAAAACTAAGCTGACATCTCAACTATTTAGGTGGCGATGCGCTCATCTCAGACACCCGGATCACTCTCCCATGCAGTAACGAGATTTTTTTCAATCCAGATGGTCTATCTCACAGAAACAGAAATTTTTTACCGATTGTTAAAATAAATCGAAAAATACTCATGACGGACGATCCAAAAATTTAACGTTCCAAAATTCACGCTCCATTTTAAAAAAAAACTCATGTAAAATATGTCATAGTTCGGATTGAACTGCGAATGTCTGAGATAACAACTGGTCGCCCTTTCGCTGTATCATAGCCCCAGAGTGCCCCCCTCCCCACATACTAGCCACGACATCCGAACTAGTAGCCCCCATGATTTATCTCCTCCGTATTGACCCTGGGACGGATTGGCGAGAGGACTGGGGCGAACGAATCACCTTTTACCACCATGTAATAGAAGGGGTAATTAGTTATCTTTTAAATATTTACTATTCGATCCTTAACTACGATAAATTTTATTAGAATTTTCTTTCAAATGGGAACCGTCATCATAAGATATTAGGATTCTGAACTACCCACCACAAGTACTTTCTGATTTACATTAATGATCGATGGAAAACTTTCGTAGGATCGGACCAATCGCCCTAAGTTCGACGTTACCCAACATAATTAATCATTTCTTAAGACATTCATAAGGAACAACATCCAGATTAGTAGCTTTCGTGATTTATCTCATCCGTGTTAATTCTGAGACAGGTTAACAAGGGTGTCTGGTGAACAAATTGTCTTTTATCACCTAAGACATTCATAAGATCCCCAGTAACTAATATATGAGACGTTTCATCATAAAATCTAGGTCAAATATTGATGAAATTAGGTATCTGCTCTCTCGTATGCACTAGTCGTTCTCGGGCAAGTAGTCTTTGTGTTTATCTCCTTCTTATTCGCCCTGAGACTGATTGACAGGGATACTTAGACGAGCGAATTACATTTTACCATCTAAAATGTTCATAAGAAACTTAAATCATGATAATCATCAAATAATGTCCTTTAATTGAATGATGTCTATGTAATAAGAGATTTATTCTCCAAATCTAACCTCTATTTTCATATGTATCACCCCCGATCATAGTGAAGTGGAAGGATAATTAGTTGTCTCTTAAGTATTCATGATTCGATCCTAGTTATCATGAATTTTACAAAAAAAAAATCATCCAAATGGGGCGTGCAACGATAAGAGTGGGATGTTAGATTTCTGGACCGCTTATCATAAATACTTTCTGATATATCTGACGGTGAAAATTTTCATAGGATTAGACTAATCATCTCAAATTTGACGGTACCTGTTTTTTTTTTTAATTTTCATATGTATCAACTCGACACCTCATCAAAACAATATCTCATCTAATTATAAACCATGTTTGGGTAGACTCAAGTAATTGGGCAAAATTAAAAAAAAAAAAAGACATCCATGAGATGAACATCTTATTTTCAATTAAAATCAAATTGACCTGCCATTTAATATTACCTGTTTAAAATATTGTTGCATTATCTAATTATTTGATCGTATAGCAATTATCAATTAGCTTCTGCAAGACGTAGAATAGAAGATAATAGTTCATGTAATAGTGACTTTATATATTTTAATTTTACTCCTTATAAATGATAATCCAATTAAATGATATTTTAATGGCAAAATAAACAATGGGACTCTATGATATTTATAGTATAGAAATTAGTTACTAGTTTTTGCTTTGGAATTATGATACAATAGAAGGATAATTAATTATTTTTTAAATATTCACATTTTTATCCGTAACTATGATAAATTTTATAATTTTTTTAAAAATGAGACGCACAATCAAAGGATGTTGGACTTATGGACCGTTCGTCGTGAACACATTCCGATTTACTCTGGTCGCTGATGGGAAAGTTCCATAAGTTGACCGATCATTTCAGATTTAATGTTACCCAACTTGATTAATCATAATTATTAATTTTTACAACTATAACTTTATACCATTTTGATTTGTTTCTCAACAATATCTAATTGAAAATAATATATCAATCAACAGAATAAAAATGTAGACTCCATGATATTTATTATATTTTAAATAAATATAATTTAATCATCATCAAACAAGTAGAAGTTATGTAATTTTTACAATTTAATAATAACAAATTGCTTATTTCTACGTATTATAAAAGTTAATGATAGCTTTTACAAATCTAAAAGTATTTTTGAAATATTATAGAAGTTAATCGATAGCTTTTACAAATCCAAAAGTATTTTTGAAATAAAATTAGGAGAAATGTCAGTCTAAATTTTTGGAAGAAAAGACTAAGATAATATTTCTCTTAATTTGGAATGTCTTTTTAATTTTATCAAAATTAATTCAAATTCAAATTACTATATTACATATTAAAATATAATATTTTATTCTATTATAAATTTTTATTATATGTAAACTATTCGTTGTCGTATATGATTTATCATAATTTTTTAAAATATTTCTTTATATTTAAATTTCATTAAAATATAGCAGGTTAAAGTGTTACAAAGAGATTAGATCAAGTCATTAAAATACATGCTTGATATCTTTATATATTCTTAAGTGCACACTTTACATATATTTTAATGCAAGTAACATCATAATAATATGTGGTCTTGATTTTTTTTTCTTTTTACATATTTAATTTTAAATTAGAACGTCCTACATTATTTTCTAAATAACTTTATCAGTATTTTTTAAATAACTTTATTGATGAGTTAATGGTTTAAATTTATTTAATTATATATATTTTTAATATTAAATGAATATAAAAAATGGATCTTTATAGATATTATATTCATCAATTAAACCTCGTTTAGAAATAAACAGAGCAAAAATTAAAAGAACCAGTTGGAGGATTACGTCATTACGATCATCCCGACATCTTTCAAATTCATCTCCCACCCAGACATCTTTCAAAATCCATCCCTACATTATCTGAAAAAAATAAATCATGAAGTCGCCCACCTAAGTGGGATGGGAAATTTTTTATTATTATTATTATTATTTTTTTTTTTTTTTTGCTAGAGGGCACACACCTACTATGAATTGATTCTGATCCTGACTAGTTCACGTATAGCTCGATCAACCAATCTGGTATCACATAAAGATAAATCGGGGCCACGAGATACAGGTAGACCCATCTAGCTGGCTGGACCATAAGCCCGAGGCCCACTCGGTCCGGATTGCCCGATTGAGTGGTCAGGCAAATGCACCCCGACCTAGTCCCACCTAAAAAACGTTGTGCCCGACCCCAGTCGTCACCGGATATGCACGTTACATTGGTTCTTAGTGAGAAATATCGACTGTCGAGCCTAAGGACATCCGAGCAACGTCCGGTTGGCATCCAGTCGGCGGTCCCCTTATGCTCTGATCACCCGACCCTGGTACAAGTTGGATTGACCAAGTCCGAGCGCTCCTTGACTCGGAGAGTATCCTATTTTAATCTAGGGGGTATTAGCCACACAACCAGGTTTCAACTCGGGATGGTCGGTTGGCTCTCCAGCTCGAGATTTGTCATTTTCCTAATAACACCCACTCTCTGACACTATACTGACAGACGTGGTACGAGAGTCGGCGGAGGCCTGACACCATTCATGCCTGAATCGTGAATATCCCGCTGACACCGTATGTCCCTGACATACCCTGACACTCCGTACCACGACAACCCCTACTTGTGTCAGACTAGGCGGCGTCGGTCGGCGCCGGTCGGAGAGCTTACAGCCCTCCCGATCCTATCCCCGCATAAGACAAACAGGGCGTCAGACGCAGGCAGAAATTGTCATCTCCCTCGGCTATATAAGGTCATCTGCACTCCGTTCGCAGGTACATGCATGAGAGTTTTTTGCACCGTTCTTCTGTTTTCTTCTCTTCCACCAGAGACTAACTTGATCGTCGGAGTACCTTGCCGGGGATTCTTCCCGGTGGATTGCTGACGGTCGTTTTCCTTGCAGATCAGAGCCAGCAATCAGCAGTGCTCGAGTCCACTTCATCCTTGGGAGTCCACCTCGCTCTACGACAGGATCATATTTGGCGTTAGAAGGAGGGGCAATTCGCCTGATCGAGAGTGCAAGATGGAAGATTCCAACCGAGTGACAGTGACCATCACTCCCGAAGAGTACGAGATCTTGTTGGTTGCCCGAGCTCAGAAAACCCCTCAGAGGCTTGTGCAGACTGGTAGCCCGGCGACTCGATTTCCTGAGCCTTCGGCGATTGGCCACTCAGAGGGTCGGGGAAATGTTGTCCGAACAGATGGCGGCTCGGTCCCATTTCCTGTCACTTTTTACCGGGCCCGGGATGACGAGGCTTATTCGATTCCCGTTGAGGTATCTACATCCAGCCAGACGCGCAGATCCTCAAGGACCTGGTTCCCAAGCATCTCCGGTTCTTCACCATACCGGAGTATTCTGGAATGACCGACCCCAAGGAACATCTCATGAAGTTTGAGAGTGTGACCCTGCTGCACCAATATCCCGAGGGCATGAAGTGTCAAGCTTTCTTGACAACGCTCTCGGGTCGGCTTAGCGATGGTTTGGCCGACTCCCCAATGAATCCGTGTTGAGTTTTGAGGAACTTAGGAGGATGTTCCTGCAACACTTCACTAGCAGTCGGAGGCATCACAAGACCAGCCTCAACCTATTTGCGTTGAAGCAAGACCCGAAGGAATCACTTCAGGCCTACGTCAAAAGATTCAACGGAGTGGCACTGGACATGTCGACTGCCACGCCCGAGGTATTGATCAACGCTTTCTCCCAAGGGTTGCAAGAGGGAGATTTCTTCCGTTCGTTGATCAGGAAGCCGCCGAAGGATTTCGACAGCCTGTTAGGAAAGGCTATCAAGGATATTAATGTGGAAAAAGCATAAGCCACTCGGAAGAAGGAGGCGGTTAGCTTGTCGATCCTCGGGCGAGCCCATTCGCAGCTCTTGGGGAGCAATAGACCAAGTAGAAATGGAGCGCAGACATGTGCAGCAGGTGGCCAAGGGGTGTCTGCCGACTCATTGGAGACCCTATTGTGCATTTCACCAGAGCAACATGCACAACACTGAGGAGTGCCAACAGGCTGGAAGAGGTTGGGCTCCTGCCGCGCGAGGATGGGGGTGTCAGATATCCCCGGGACGCGGCTCGGGTAGAGGAAGTCCGGCGACTATCCCAGCGGCAGGGGAGCCTAGACGAAACCCACCGGCTGCTCGTAACTTATTCCCATGGGAGGAGCAAGCCGAGTTCGAAGAAATGGACGAAGAGCAAGCCAACCAACAGAATGTCGTATGAGGAGGCATCCACGTGATCTCAGGTAGGTCGACCGGGGGAGACTCCAACCGAGCATGAAAGGCACAAGTGTGCCGACTGGAGATCATCAAGTCGGAATGAGTGTCGCTCAGGCACAAGGGCCCTAGATCAGCTTCGGGCCGTTGGACTTACAGGGACTGGAGGTCCCGCACGACGATGCATTGGTGATCACGACAGTGATCGCTAATTATCAGGTCCACCATACCATAGTGGACACGGACAGCTCAGTCAATATCTTGTACAAAATGGTCTTTGACCAATTGCAGATCGAGCCATCCCAGCTAGAGTTGGTAGCTACACCATTATTCGGGTTCATGGGGAATCAAGTACAGCCGATCGGACAGATTCACCTGGCTATTTCCTTGGGCGAGGAGCCCCTGAAGAGAACCAGATAGTCTACTTTTTTTTATAGTAGATGCCCCCTCTACCTATAATGTGATATTGAGGTAGCCAACTCTCATCGAGTTTCGAGCTGTGGTCTCAACCTTCTACCTCAAGATCAAGTTCCCGGTCGGTGACAAGGTCGGAGAAGTCAGGGGGGACCAGAGGGTGGCACGCCAATGCTACATGGATGATGTGCGAACCGAGAGTCAGAAGGCTCAACGAACATCCACTAGCTGCAATATGGTACAGTCCTCTCCATGGGCTAAGCTGCACGAGGACAAAGAAAAAGTTCTGCTGCTCCCCAACCGGGCAGAGTCCCGAGTCAAAATAGTTGCAGGGCTCCCGAGTGAATTGAGGGTGCCACTGCTGGAGTGCTTGACAAAGAATCAAGATGTGTTCGCGTGGTCGGTAAAGGAATTGCGGGGTGTCCGACCAGAGGTGGTCGAGCATCACCTGCATGTATACCCTAATGTTAGGCCGGTCAAGCAGAGGAAGAGAGATTTCAGCACGGAGCAGAACAAAGTCATCCGAGCTAAAATCGAGAAGTTGCTAGAGGCCAGACACATCCGAGAAGTCCAATTCCCGGCCTGGCTAGCCAATGTGGTCCTAGTGGCCAAGCCCGACAACAAATGGAGAGTCTGCATTGACTTTCGGGACCTTAATCGAGCTTACCCAAAGGATTGCTATCCTTTGTCCCGGATCAACCAAATGGTCGACTCAACTGCTGGGAGTGAACTCATCTCCATGTTGGACGCGTATCAGGGCTATCACTAGGTGCCCGTGGTGGTCGATGATCAAGAGAAGGTCAGCTTCATCATGGAAGATGACACATATTGCTATAAGGTCATGTCGTTCGGACTGAAGAAAGTCGGAGCCACCTACCAGCGGATGATGAACAAGGTCTTTCGGTCGTAGATCGGGAGGAATATAGAAGTATAAGTTGACGACATCCTGATCAAGTCTGGGCGAGCGATTGGCCTGGTGTCAGATATGGAGGAGACCTGTCAAACCTTGCGCAAGTATGGACTGAAACTGAACCCGACCAAGTGTCTCTTCGGAGCCCGAAGTGGAAAATTCCTCAGGTATATTATCACCGAGAGGGGCATTGAGGCCAACCCGAGCAAGGTCCGAGCCTTACTTGACAAGCCCCTACCACAGAACCTCAGGGAGGCATAAAGGCTCACCGGGCGAATCACGACACTATCCGCTTCATTTCCCGATCTGTCGAGCGAGGATTGCCCTTCTTCAAGACCCTCCACCGAGCTACTAAATTTCAATGGGACACTGACTGCGACAAGGCGTTTGAAGAATTGAAGACATATCTAGCCGAGTTGCCAGTTTTGGCTAAGTCAGAGGTTAGAGAAGTGTTGTATGTGTATTTGGTGGCCTCAGATGAATCGATCAGTATGGTGTTAGTTAAGCAAGATAAGGTCGAGCAGCAACCGGTGTATTTCTTTGCTCATCTATTAAAGGGTGTCGAGTGCCGCTACACGACACTTGAAAAGTTAGCGTACATCCTGTTATTGGCTGCTAGGCGGCTTCGACCATATTTTCTAGCGCACCCGATCGTGGTCCTGACCAACAGTAATCTGGGTCGAGTAGTTTTAAATCCGGAAGCATCGGGGCGACTGATCAAGTGGACAACCGAGCTGATGAATATGACATCCAGTATCAAGCTCGACCGGCTATCAAAGCACAAGCCTTGGCCGATTTTCTAAGTGAATTACGCTCGGAGGAAGTTGAAGAAGCTTGGCACATTTATGTGGATGGGTCGTCGGCTCGACAGGGAAGTGACATTGGCATTCTGATGGTCTCTCCAAGGGGAGAGCAGTTGCATCTGTCGGTCCGACTGGAATATCAGGCCACAAACAATGAAGCCGAGTATGAAGCACTCATCGCTGGACTACAGGCAACTAAGCATGTAGGCGCCGCTCGAGTAATGTTATACTCAGATTCACAGTTGACCACTCAACAACTCACCGGTCGGTTCGAGGTCAATAGCGATTGGTTACAAGCATTCGTGGAAGCCTATAAGAATCTAAAAGCTGGGTTCCAGGAAGTCCAGTTACAGAAGATCCCGAGAGAGAGTAACCTTCGGGCGGACGAGTTAGCCAAGTTGGCTAGCTCGGTAGGCTCCTAGGTGCTTCCCCAACCAAGCAGTGAGACCATGATGGTGATGCACATAGAGCAACAGGCCGAGTTAGAGATCGGGACAGACTGGAGAGCACCACACATCGCCTACCTAACAAGCGGGACACTCCTGATCGACCGAGAGGAATCTTGGCTCCTGAGAAAGCGAGTGCCCCAGTATTCCTTGGTCGGAGATGCGCTGTATAAGGGGGCCTTCACCCGATCGCTACTCAAGTGCCTGGGCGAAGAGGACGTTGAATACGTGTTGAGAGAAATACACATGGGGATCTGTGGAAGTCATATTGGAGCCAGGGTTGTGGCTCGAAAAGCGCTGCTTTCGGGATATTATTGGCTAACCCTGCAGAAGGACGCCAACCGACTTGTCTCTACCTGCCTATCATGTCAGAAACACCACAACCTCCCTCATTGGCCAGTTGAAATGATGAAGGTGTCAGTGGTTTCCTGCCCGTTTGACCTGTGGGGCATGGACATAGTGGGGTCTTTCCCGACAGCTATTGCTCAGAAAAGGTTCTTATTGGTGGCCGTAGATTACTTCTCCAAGTGGATAGAAGCCAAGGCCCTAGCGCGCATAACTGAGCAGGTCGTTATCAAGTTTCTGTGGCATAACATCTTGTACCGATATGGAATTCTTAATAAGCTGGTTTCGGACAACGAAAAACAGTTCCAGGGCAGGAAGATCCAGGAGTGGTGCTCGGCGTATGACATTCATCAAGCCTTTACATCTGTAGCGTATCTCCAGAGCAATGACCAAGCAGAGGTGACCAATCGGGAAATCTTGAGAGCTTGAAGACCAAGCTCGACCATGCGGGTGGCACTTGGGTCGACGAATTGTCGAGCGTTTTGTGGGCTCAGCGAACCATGCCAAGAGAGACCACATGTTACACCCCTTTCCAGTTATTTTATGGAAGTGAGTGATAGGATCTGGGATAGCTAGAGAGGGGAGGTGTGAATAGCCACCCACTAAAAACTTACTTCCTTCTTCCTGCACTCAGGTTAGCAGCGGAAAAAAAAACAAACAGAAAGAAACAAACAGAGAATATGACACAGGATTTACAAGGTTCGGGGATATCTTGCCCCTACTCCTTGGCGTGTCCGTGAAGTGGGCGATCCCTTGATATTCGGTAGATTAGACCCCGGAATGAAATCGGCTAAAGATTTCTCCTTCTCGGTGGAGTAACCTCTCCACAAACCGTCTCAGATGAGTAACAAGATAAGCACAGGAGACAACGAGAAGGATCTTACAGATGCACCCTTAAGCACAAGCACAAAAAGATCAAGCACGAAGAAGCTGAATACAGAGTACAACTCAACACCACAACCCTAATCACAGTTTGCTGTTCGTTGTCTCCTCTGCTTCGTCAGGTTCTTCTTAAGCCTTTCTTCTGTATACCCAAGCTACACACACACAGGCCACACATACAGACGTCGTCACCTACTCTGACCCCTTCTGAGCTCTCAGCACACTGAAGACATCTTTTTAGCTGAAGCTTCAGGTCAAATGCCCAGATGCCAGACGTCGTTGAAACCTGCAAACATATACCAAACAAAATAGTCGCAGCGAAAGTCACCATTGACCCTTCTTCTTGCTCCTTCATTTGAATATCACAGCTCTGTATCATCTGCACACTCACAGATTTATTAGCGAAGCAAATTAGAAGTAAATCAAAAATCTAACAACCATTTGAATTAAAGTTCTGAGGTGTTGATTGGTCATCTGGACCGATCAGACACCTTCCTGACCAATCAGACTCTATTCTAATCGTTCCAGTGAAGTTCTGATCGGTCTCATTGATCAATCAGAGACTAGGGATCGGTCTGACTCCCTTATCTTACTGGGATTTCAGGCCAAACTACCCTGATCGGTCTTACTGACCGATCAGGGGCAGTGCTGATCGGTCAAACTGACCGATCAGCCAGGTGGTTGACCGATCAGGGTCCATCTTGATCGGTCCAGCCTGGTTCTGATCGGTCGCACTGACCGATCAGATAACTCTCTGTGACCTCACAGAATATTTTCTGATCGGTCACCAGATCGTTTAGAAAGCCTTCTGTTTCCTCAGAAGCATTTTGGATCGGTCAATAGACCGATCAGACATCCTGGATCGGTCCTGTGACCGATCTAGAATCAAGGGAGTTTGTGTCAACTCCCTGATCGGACTTCAGACCGATCCAGCCACTCATTTAGACCCTAAGTCCAGAGAACAGGCTCCCTTGCCCTCTCTGACTTAGTCTGGTCCGAAGAACGAGCTCTGAGCCCTCTCCGATTTATCCCGGTCCAGAGAACGAGCTACCGAGCCCTCTCTGACCACAGTTCGGAGAACGAGCTACCGAGCCCTCTCCGACTCAACCGGTCCATAGAACGAGCTATCGAGCCCTCTTTGACCTAAGTCCGAAGAACGAGCTACCGAGCCCTCTCTGACTCATCCTGATCCAGAGAACGAGCTATCGATCCCTCTCTGACCTAAGTCCAAAGAACGAGCTACCGAACCCTCTCTGACCTAAGTCCGGAGAACGAGCTACCGAGCCCTCTCTAACTCATCCCGATCCAGAGAATGAGCTACCGAGCCCTCTCTGACCTAAGTCCGGAGAACGGGCTACCGAGCCCTCTCCGACTCATCCCGGTCCAGAGAACGAGCTATCGAGCTCTCTCTGACCTAAGTCCGGAGAACGAGCTACTGAACCCTCTCCGACTCATCTCAGTCCAAAGAACGAGCTACCGAGCCCTCTCTGACCAGTACACTCAATCCGAACTTAACTATCCGATCTCAATTCTCACTCAACCGAACTTAAATCAGTGTCAACATCAAAATAACAATCAGGTCAGACTGCATCAACAGTGAGTATGGTAGTCGTTGAAATCGATGTGAGTCCGACCGGCAAAAGACATATCATGAAGAGAACTCGGAAAGAAGGCATTTAGAGCTAGACTTAGTTGAAGAAATCCGAGAGAAGGTTGCCGCCCGGATGATCGACTATCGCCAAAGAATGAAGCAAAGATATAATCGAAAAGTGCTGCCAAGGGTGTTCCAGGTCGGCGACTTCGTATGGAAAAAGATAAAGCCGGTCGGAGATGTTAGCAAGCTGGAGCCCCAATGGGGAGAACCTTTCAAGATCATTCAGAAGTTGGCGCCTGGAGCATATTACTTGGAGAGCGACCAAGAAAAGAGACTGGATCGACCCTGGAGTGTCATTCATCTCTAACCTTATAGAGAGTCATAGTGAGATTCTGTGAGGTGGTTATATTTCATAACTCTGTAATGATAGTGGAAAATCGAGATTCTCACTCAATTTATAGGCACTCCAGACTCTCGCCTCTGAGCGAGTTATAAGTGGGCATGCCCCCACACACCCCTCGGTTCGGCTCCCCGACCGGACATGTGGTGACCCACGCACCCTGGGATCAAGCCGACCGAGTGTCCAGACTCTCGCCTCTGAGCGAGTTATAAGTGGGCATGTCCCCATGCACCCCTTGGCTCGGCTCTCCGACAGGACCCGTGGTGACCCACGCTCCTTGGGATCAAGCCGACCGAGTGTCTAAACTCTTGCCTCCTAAGCAGGCAACGTCACATGTGGCTCGGGTTCCTTCGTCGGGCGCGTGGCGACCCACGCTCCTTAGAAGTGGACTGACTGAGTGTACTTAGTCCCACTGAGTGGGTTAACGTGAAAGCTAGTTCCATGCCTTAGGTTAATTGAGTTTTGTGTTCTTTGGCCGGGATAGCCATTGAGTTACCCAAATCAACTTCGCGAGGAATGGAATAAGTCAGGGCCCCCTGAGTATCAGTCTGGGCCGCTAACACTTATAAATAAAAAGGCAACAAACACACATGACAATACACAAACAACAGAAGTAAATTTGCATTAAAATCATAAGTTCAGTACAAAATGAGGCAAGTCTCTACAAAAGAAAAAAGAAAAAGAAAAACCCGACCCTTACTTGAAGGGTCGGAGAGCCTCCTCCTGTATTTGCTGGGTCAAGCCGGACAGCTTGACTGTGCTGAGTGGGAGGTCGGAGGGAAGGTGTTCACCCTGCTTAAGCTGCTCAAAGGTCCTGAGCAGCTGCTGCTTAAGCATAGGGCGTAACCTCTGGGATAGTTCTCGAATGAACTCTAGAGAGTTGATGTATTCAACCCTCCGAGCATCCCACCGAGCTACCTCCCCCGCCTTGTACGCCTGAAGTTCTTCGAGCTCCGACTGGGCGGCCTCCCAAGCAGATTGTTGTCCCCGGAGTCGGCTCAGCTCCTCCGCCTGGGCGTTGAGCTCTTCATCTCGACTTGCCAGTTGGGTCGCCAACGAGTCAGTCTTCTCATCTTGGGCCAACAACTCCTGCTCCTTGGCTGCCAGGTCGGAGCACAGGGACGTAGCAGATCGCGACGCCTCGAGGAGCTCGACCTTCGTCTTTGTCAACTCATCTCGAGCCTAAGCTTGAAGAACCTAGGCCTTGCGCTTCGTGTACTCCATATTGGAGACTCGGAGGTGTGACTGGGCAACCACCGTGCCCGCCAAATCAACTTGAGTCTTAGCGATCTCCAGTTGTTCCTCCGAGTAAGCTAGCCGGTCTTGCAAGGCGATAATCTCGGCTCGCAGATCGTTCAGGGTCTCCTCATTGGAGACCAGCTGAGCATGCCAGATCTGAGTCTCCAGCTGCTCCACCTGGCACTCGGCCCGCAACCGAGCCCTAGAATGGGTTATCATGGTCATAGCTATGTTATAACAAGAGCCCCAGAGCTGCAAGAAACATATATGTTAGTATCGAGTTAAGGAGAATATAAGAAAAAAGAAAGTATGTACAATAAGCATACCTGAGCGGTTTCGGAGAAAAACGTGTTCGCCCGGCTATTGGGGCCACAGTAGTTCGACTCCCGAACCCCCTGAATGAAGTGGCCGACCAGGGGTCCACAGAGATGGATTAGGGATGGCAATTTTCCCCGCGGATTTGGATATCCGCGGGGAAAATCCGAAACGGGGCGGGTTTGGGGAGATATTATCGGGTTTGGATTCGGGTTCGGGGATTTTTAAAAATCCCCGAAATAGATTGGGGCGGGTATGGGGATGCTATCTCCATCCCCGAACCCGCCCCGATATCTTAAATAATAATAAAATATTAATAATTATTAAAATACTTCAATAATATTAATATTAAAGATGTGTAAAAACCCTAATGAATATCGGTCACTAGTCACTCGCCGCCTTCCATAAGTTGAAAATCTCATTGTTTTTATAACCATGCTTGAGAAATCCCATTTTTTTTTTAACTTGGAAAAAAATGGATATTTCAAGCGGGGATGGGGACGGGGATGGAGATTTACTCCCCGCGGGTTCGGGGACGGGGATTCCCCGATTAAGTAGAGGCGGGGATGGGGACGGGTTCGGGGATGGAGATTTATTTCGGGTACGGGTATGGGGATGGCAAACCCGTCCCCGACCCGCCCCATTGCCATCCCTAAGATGGATCTCTTGGGACCGCTCGGGCACCTCCTCGGTCGGTCGTGCCATGCTCATGTTGAGGTCGACGCGGGAAGGCATGAGGAGGTGCACGGGCAGTTGGTTGGCTGGGCTCTCAGTGGGTGGTAGGTCCGAGTCCTGCTGGGGAGGCAGTGCAGGCGCACTAGAGGAGCCCGCCCGAGTTAGAGCCGTGGACGCGGAAGGCCTGACCGCCGTCTTCTTCTTTTTCTTAGGTCGAGAGTTGGCGGAGACACCAGCAGGAGTGGTAGTCGGGGGCGGAGGCTCGCGGCTGGGGTCTCGGTCCCGTCAGCGCCTTAAGATGAGAGATTGCTCCTCAACTTCTATGGGCTCTGGGTTGGCAGTCGGTGCCGCTTCCTGGCCCGAGGGAGACAACACGGTGATGGGAGCCAAGGTGAGCGGAGTTGCTTCTCGCTGAGTCAGCTGCTCGGCGACGCGCGACTCCAACTCGACATCGTCCATGCCGAACCCCTCCTTTAGAGCTGTCGCGAGCATCATAGTTGTTGCAAAATAACAAAATTTTAGTTAGCTATAAATATTCAAAGGACAAAATAGGGATCTTACCGAGTGATCTGGGCTGGCGAACTGGCACTTGGCTGAGCCCAAATACGTATATAATGTCTTCACTAAGCAGATGAACTCCGTGGAAATGTCGACCCTCGATCCTAGATAGGTCGACTGATAGGAAAGAAGGGATCGGTAATTCTTAGGGAGAGAAGGAGAAGGAGGCAGGTCTGAAATCCAAGCAGTAGGCCAACTCGAGGCCGGGGTGGGGTTTACAAAGAGCAAGCGTTCCTTTTAATCCTTATTCGAGGTTGGAAGTTTCACTAGGAAAGAGATTTTGGCTCGGGCTTGGAAGAAGTAGTCGTCCGACTCTTGTTTCTTGGGGTAAAAGAAATAGTAGAAGATATCGGGCTGGAAGGGAATTTTGTACAAAGAAAAGATAACCATTGACCCGCATATCAGGCGGATGGCGTTCGAGGGCCATTGAGAAAGGGGGATTTGGAAGAAGCGGCAGATGGAGGAGATGAAAGGATAGATCAGGAAACAAAGCCCGGCCTGAAGATGGTCCCGGGAAAAATTTATAAAACTGAGAGGAGCACTCTCAGGTCAGTTGGTCGGGTCAGGCGGACAAAGGCGATGGTCGAAGGAAATGTGGTAATCGGATTGGAGTTGGTCGAGGTCATGGTGGTGGAGGTCGGACAGTGTACCACGGGCCCGAGTGGGAAGAGGAAGGATCCATAAGGTGTTAAAAAGGAGAGGAACTAACCGAGTGAAAGAAGGCATTGTCGGAGGAGAAGAACGCGGGGCAGTCGTCGCCGGAGATCGCCAGAACCCTAGTAGAGAACGCACGAGCAGCAGGGGGCGTGAAAGTGAAAATCGAAGGTAAAAACAGCGAGGGCAAGAGGCCTATATATAGGGCTGAGCGGACGATGTCAACCGTCCGATGGTGATTCGTGGAAAAGGTGTGAAAAGATCTGTGCCGTCCGTTCGAACCATAAGTAATTCCCGAGGTACTGTGTCACACATGTGTGCCGCCCATTCGCTGTGTCAGGCGGTGGACATTTCGTTACTTGGGAAACCAATAGTTGTCGGGCGCGTGGCTCTGACATTTAACGAGGTAATTAATACGGGAGATTCGAATCGGCTTGGCGTGAGTCGGGGACAAGACAAAAAAGACAGGTGAAGGGGGGGGGCGATGTGAGCACGTAGCCAAGTAGTCGGGCGTTTGACAGTGAAGATCGGTCGGGCAAGCAACCTACTCGAGTGTGCCATGCTTGCTCTGGATTAATGGGTCATTCAGTCAGACTCAGTGCCTCCTTCGACTAGACTCGAAGAGAATGCTTATAATCCTGGCCTAGCTCACGTGTAGCTCGGTCGGTCAGCCTAGCACCACATAAGGATAGGTCAAGGCCACAAGGTACGGGTAGACCCATCTAGCTGGCTGAGCTCGAGGCCCACTCAGTCCGGATTTCCCAATTGAGTGGCCAGGCAGATGCACCCCCACTTGGTCCCACCTGGAAAACACCGAGTGCCCGACCCCGAGCGTCACCAGATATGCATGTTACATTGGTCTCTAATGAGAAATATCGACTACTGAGCCTAAGGACATCCGAGCAACGTCCGTTTGGCATCCAATTGGCGGTCCCCTTATGCTCTGATCACCCGACCCTGGTACGAGTTGGATTGGCCAAGTTCGAGCGCTCCTTGACTCGGAGAGTATCCTATTCCAATCAAGGGGGTATTGGCCACACGACCAGGTTCCAACTTAGGATGGTCGGTCGGCACTCCAGCTCGGAATTTGTCATTTTCCTAATAACACCCACTCTCTTACACTATACTGACAGACGTGGTACGAGAGTCAGCGCAGGCCTGACATCATTCATGCCCGAATCGCGAATATCCCGCTGACACCGTACGTCCCTGACATACCTTGACACTCCATACCACGACAACCCCTACTTATGTCAAACTGGGCGGCGGCGGTCGACGCTGGGCAGTGCCAATCAGCGAGCTGACAGTCTTCCCGATCCTGTCCCCGCATAAGACAAACAGGGCGTTAGATGCGGGTAGCAATTGTCGGCTCCCTCAACTATATAAGGTCCTTTGCATTCCGTTCGTTGGTACGCGCATGAGAGTTTTTGAATCGTTCTTCTGTTTTCTTCTCTTCCACTGGAGACTGACTTGATCGTCGGAGTACCTTGCCGAGGATTCTTTCCGGTGAGTTGCTGACAGTCGTTTTCCTTACATATCGGAGCCAGCATCAATAGTGCTCGGGTCCACTTCATCCTTAGAAATCCACCTCGCTCTGCGACAGGATCAGATTTCTACTCTATTATAACAAATTTACCATCTAGCCAATTAGGAAAGATATATTGGTTAAAAGATATAAACTTCTCTTGATTAATTATGGGAAAAAATTTATACACATATCATCCACATTCAAACTCTGATCTTTTTATTAGTTCCCCATCGTATTTGGAGGGCTATTATAATATTAGTTGAAAAATATGAAGCCGCCATATTAGTAGTATATTAGCAGTCTCCTACTAGTGACCTCATGCTGAAGGAGAAATGTTTAACAGGAACACATGTGTTAAACACACACACATAACGAGAACTCTACGGATGGTGAAACTTTAGGATTAAACCTTGTTTGATTTGGACACATTATCATATACTTATCATCTGTGTTAAACTCAGATAGCGACTACTATATCCATTACCATTGGGAGGGAGGTAAAGCGAGGAAGTCCAAGTGGCAAATGCCTGAGCAGAGGTTTACAAAGGAGATGAAACTCTCTGTCGAGTTTTAATTCCTGATTACTGTGACTGTATCCCAAATACTTAACATTAAATCATACCTAGGGTTATTATAATATTATTTTTAAAAAAATGAGTCCGCTATCTCAACAATCCCTAGAATTTGCCCCACGGATATAGAAGGAGGTTAATTTAGGTACATAAATGTTAGGCACAAGGTGGGATAAAATCAGGTCATCAGTTCCTAAGAATTAACCTCTAACTATTACATCAAAGATGTCCTACGCTCATCACCTATGCTGCGCCCTGGGGAATTATAATATTATCTAAAAAGGCAAGTCTGCTACCTCAGCAGCCCCTTAGAGTCGATTCCATGGATATATAGAGGAATGTACATTCGGATACATAGGTGGAACACGTATAGTAGGGAATTACTAGGCCATCAATTTCTGAGAATTATCAACCTTATGTTAGAAATGTCATGCACCCACCATTTCGCTACTTTAACAAACCCCTAGAGTCTACTTCACGAATACAAAGGGAGGTTAATTCAGATGCACACACGTTAGGTGCATAGTGGGGTAGAGCATGCAGATTGTCAATTCTTGGCTCACCTTTTGATTAACGAGGTTGGGTATCATCGAACCTTGAGCAACCGACTCGATTCTACGGAAGTTTTTCACCGATCGCAAGGGTAAATCAAGAAGCGCTTTCGGAGGGCAGTCCAGAAACCCAGCGTCTCTGGGTTCACACCCTATTTGGAGAAAATTTCTTGTAAAATATGCCATAGCTAAAGATCGAACTATGAATATTTAGGATGATTATTAGTCATCCTTCTGGTTTATCATAACCCTGGGGGTGCTCACCTAAATGATATGGTAACATAATAATGAAGAGGAATAACGGAGACTACTGAAGTTTAGATAATTAGATTTCAATAAAAATGAATATTCTAGAAATTAACGGTATAAACGGTGCTCTGATTTACTGGATAAATGAAGTAGGCGGACCGGGATGACTATATCGAGTAATTTTAATATTATTTAAATCATTTTAAAATTACTATACTAATTATTATATAATTATTATAGCAGTTATGTAATAATTTAAATTAAATAAAACCATTTTAATTATATATATATATATAAATATAATTTTGATAAATTAAAAATAATTTAAATTAATGTAATAATGTTAAAATAAAGACATTTTTTATATGAAAAAAATATTGATCAAGTAGCAGAGGAATTTAGGATGATTAATTCGATCTCATAGAAATTTTCCATCGATCACTAGGATAAATTGGAAGTGTTCGTAGTGGACGGTCTAGAAATCTAGTATTATAGGATTCGCGTCTCATTTGAAATTTATTTTTTGTAAAATATATTGTAGTTAGTGATGGAATAGTGAATTTTTTTTTTGTAAAATATATTGTAGTTAGTGATGGAATAGTGTATTTAAAAGAAAGTTTGTACCTAAATATTTGCTCGACTAATTATGATTAATCGGGTAAATGGCCGTGGACAACCCGATTTCGACTCTCGCGCACTCATTTAAAATCATTAACAAACCATTCAATTTCCTCCGCTCTTCTCTTCCTCCGTCGCCGGCGGCCAGCGATCCCTAGGAAATCGATTTGCTTCTCTTCGATTTTCCCCGGCTGCAAGGTCGATTTGTTCTCCTACGGCGAAGGATTAGGTCGCTTTTTCTTTTCCTTTGCTGTCGGTTTTGATTTCCGCGCTGTGTCCTTTTCGGTCGTGTTTGTTCTGATCTCAAGCAGGGATGAAATTTTGCGAGCATTAGAGTTTGACGGAAATGTAGCATTCCATGATTGTTCTCCTGTGAGCATTCTTGGATGGTGATAGATTTTGCTGTAAAGAAGAGGAAAGATGAAATTTTGAAGATCGGGCTCAAGTTTAATATTAAAAAGTTCCTAGAAACTTTCCTAAAAGAAATATAATGATCGACTTCTTGTTACTTTCCAAGAACACAATTATATTGCCATTTCATCGCCGTGCATATGACCCAAAGCTTCAGGTTTCTCGTCCGAGTCTCTGGATGAGGCGAGAGAGAAGTTTATATCTTGTTGGATTTGTTAATTGTCACTATGTTGAAATGATTGAGAGTATAACCTAGAGTTTGAATCCCTTAGCCTGTGATTTGAAGGAACCAAATTTGTTCATTTACTTGCTTCAAAAGCAAATGATGATCTCAGACTCAGGTTGGATTAACTTGGTTGGAAAGATAGGAGGGGAGGGGGAGAAAAAGCAACTCAAAAATCAAAATGAACACCAGTGATACATGTTCCATGTGCCTGCAGGTGTTCATTTAGTGTATCACAATTTGTTTAGACTTGATTTGTATGATTTTGTCTCCATATTTGGAGGTCAGTTTTATCCTCTTTGAGAGTTGAATATAAATCATATACTGTTATCATAATGCTGGGCTTGCAAGTGTTGGAATACTAGCGAGGTAAATTTGGGCAATCAAAAAGCAAGATTGCAGTAATACTCACCTTGTAGTACTTATTTGATTGCTGCTTTATTTCCTTGCGCCTCACCTCTGGCTACCAACTTCCTATCTATTGCAATTTTCAGGGGATGATATCAAAACAAAAATGTTCGACTGTGGTTACAGATCACAATACATTGAAGGCCAGAAGGAGAAATTTGTAAGGTGTGATTATTTAACTTTCATTCGAGTTCTTTTTGGATCAGAAAATAGTATAGATATTTTTGGCGCATGCTACATATGTTAATTGTGTGGTAGGTTGGAGGAGTCAAGTCCAAGGGTATCATTTGCTTCTGAAGCAGACAGAATGAACAAATGTGGGTTTCAGATTCAGGGGCTTGGCCACCAGTCTCATAATCCTTCTAAATCTTTTAGGGAAGGAGTGTGAAGGGATCAGGAGGGCTTATGTCAATTGGCAACGCCCTCCGATCGGGTGTTTCTAGAGCAGTTTTCTCTGAAGATCTCAAGACATCAGAGAAAAAGATATTTAATCCTCAAGATCCATTTCTCCTTAAAATGAACAAGATATTTGTGACATCATGTTTTCTAGCTGTAGCAGTAGATCCATTGTTCTTCTATCTCCCTGTAACCGATTCAGAATCCAGCTGCCTTGGTATAGACCACCATTTAGCAACTAGATCTACAGCATTACGGACACTTGTCGATGCCTTCTATCTCATTCGTATGGCTATTCAGTTTCGCACTGCTTACATTGCTCCTTCATCTCGTGTTTTTGGTAGAGGCGAGCTTGTGATCGACCCTACGCAGATAGCATTTCGCTACTTACAACGCTACTTCATCATTGATTTTCTTGCGGTGTTACCACTTCCTCAGGTTTGAAGAACTGATGCTTTTATAGTTGCCTCTTTTTTCTCAAAGACAATAGTATGTTATACAAGTCCAAAATCTGAATCTTCTTATTACGTCTTGAGTATTACCTTCTCAATTTCATACTAAAAATAGAGATACAAGGCAAGAGCAGCATCAAATCTTACTTATCAATCAGGGAAGTACATTTTTTGAAAACCATAGTGTAGGTCCCCCTCCTCCACACTCACTAACTATGTTTCACTATGAAGCATTTGAATTTGGTAAACATTATCGTTTATCATTTACTCCTAGTCTCATAAATATGTTCCATCTCCCTTTATCCTAGCTAGTTCACCTTGATAGATGGGGTCACGGCCCTATATCAGTAATAGTGGATTTCATTATTTGCAAGACCTCACTATTTCCTTATGTAATGAATCTCCTTTACCAGAACCTCCTAAAAGAGGATCAACATGCTTAGATCTAAATATGCAAAAACTCCAATAGTACAACAGTATAATATGTGGCCAAAAGATAATGAATTTGAAGATTGCTCTTGTTACTAAACAACTATAGAAAAACTCATCTTACAGCTACTAGTTATATCATTTGCAGTTCGGGGTTGTCACAGTTACTAAATTTATCATTTTCAGTTGAGTTGTAAATCAATTCATGCAAAAATCCAAGAAGTGTACAATATATTAGGGAATCTCCAGGGAAAGAATTTTTGTAACTATGGATATCTAGATATTGATGTTTCTTGTAATGTTGATTATGAAATGCCTATGATTGATAGAATGCGCACTACATGATTTTCTACATATGTTGGAGGCAGCTTGATAACATAACAAAACTTGAAGCAAAATGTTGTAACAAGATCTGGTGTTGAAGCTGAGTACTCAGAAATGATACACACCCTTGTGAAATTATGTGGATTAAGACCTTTCTTGAGGATCATGATCTTAATAACACTAAATTAATTAATAGACATTATGACAATTGGGCAACTATCTACATTGCAAATAATCTGGTATTTCAGGAACATGCTTACTAAACACCTTGAAGTTGACTCCCACTACTTCTTCTGTGATGTCATTATGTCCCAATATACCACTTTTAAAGAACAAATTGTTAATATCAAATCTGTTGTTATAACTTATAACTTTTTTTAAAGAATTCTATGTAATAACTCGGGCGTGATAGATATACACTCCAATTTACCCGGTCATCTTATTAGTGTGTCTAATTACCCAAGTATCATTTTAACTGGTTTAATTTTTTTTTTTTTTTTTACATTTAAATTTTGATTTTGCCAAGAATTTACAGTGCTAATCTATTGACAATTTTTCAGGTCGTGGTTTGGAGTTACCTTAATGGTTCAAAGAATTTGAGTGCATTAGATATAAAGAATTCATTACTATTCATTATCACATTTCAGTATATACCAAGAATGGTTAGAACTTTTCCTTTGACGACAGAATTGAGAAGAACTGCTGGCATCTTTGCTGAAACTGCTTGGG
Source organism: Boesenbergia rotunda (assembly GCA_024364735.1). Classification (NCBI taxonomy): domain Eukaryota; kingdom Viridiplantae; phylum Streptophyta; class Magnoliopsida; order Zingiberales; family Zingiberaceae; genus Boesenbergia; species Boesenbergia rotunda. Next base: position 202,947 of record JAGFNQ010005710.1, read on the forward strand.
CTGGTGCAGTGTATTATCTAGTATGGTATATGCTTGCTGGTCATGTAAGTAACTAATTCTATTTCATCGAACTTCTTTGTGGTTATATTTGGCAAGTCTACCAATTACTCTTCTATCTGTGTAACTTCTCAGGATCATTCTCTGAATTATTGTTTGTGATCTAAACATGATTGTAATATTTCCTTATTGAACAGCAGCCTCACTTGCTACTAATCAACTTTGCACGAATTCTGCTTATATTCCACTTTTAATGTTTTTGTCAATTTGCAGGTAGTGGGTGCTTTCTGGTACTTATTATCGGTAAACCGTGAAAATGACTGCTGGCAAACAGCTTGCAAGATGTTTGAAGGATGTGACGTGAACTATTTGTACTGTGGCAATGAATATCTAGATGGCTATGATCTATGGCTCAATTCCAGCAAGATAGCCCTTGAGCAGCACTGCTCAGTATCAGATGACAATGCAGAATTCAACTTTGGAATCTATACACAGTGTTTAACATCTGGAATTGTTTCGTCCACTTACTCCATCTCCAAACTTTGCTATTGCTTATGTTGGGGCTTGCAAAACCTTAGGTGGGCTTCTTTTCTTTTCTCATGACTAGTAGGTAATGAACTGACAATGCCATGCTGAATTATATTCACAAGTTGATCGAGGTCATCACCTCAATATCGCTAATAATTCAGTTTAAAGCTTTCATAACTTACATAGTTTAATAAACAAACAGAGCTATGAGTGGCTAAATTTTTTGTGATTCCAACTCCCCTTTTCATGCCTTAAGACACTGCAAGTTGAATCTAGAAACTAAAACTGATGCATCAATTTCCTTTCTTCATTCTCTCTTTTACTTCCAATTCTTATGTATACCTATCTAGAAGCTCCAGTTATCTAGTGTGCACTGCCTCATAAGTGTATTATGATGTCTCAAACTATATATATATGGGACTGCCTTCTAAATTCTACACTTACTCAAGTGACAACAAGCTGAATTGATTTTACTAATTCCATTTACTAACATCATGTGCCTGCAACAGTACTCTTGGCCAAGGTCTTATAACAAGCACTTATCCAGGAGAGGTCCTATTCTCCATATCACTTGCTATATTTGGACTTTTTCTCTTTTCACTACTAATTGGAAATATGCAGGTAACTTAAATGGCCAATCTTCTTCTTATTCACCTTTAATATCTTTCCCTTAAAAATTAGCCTGATGTTAGCTTTTGCTGTTTCTTAAGAGTGTTTGGACTACTTGCTTACCCTGTACTTTGATGTTTACCTTCTTCATTGCTGCAGACTTTTCTTCAGTCACTGACACTAAGACTCGAAGAGATGAGATTGAAAAGGCGCGACTCAGAGCAGTGGATGCACCATCGCTTGTTGCCACAAGAACTCCGAGAGCGCGTTCGGAGGTACGATCAATACAAATGGTTAGAGACGAGGGGAGTAGATGAAGAAAGCTTGGTTCAAAATCTACCCAAGGACCTTAGACGAGACATCAAGCGCCATCTTTGTTTAGGTTTGGTCAGAAGGGTGCGTAGCCTGCTTGTGATATGTTCAAATGACTTCCCGTAAACTTGCTAGATCACCTCTTGCTCATCCTCAGGTGACTCTGTTTGCCAACATGGACGAGAGGCTGCTCGAGGCGATATGTGAAAGGCTCAAACCAAGTCTATACACAGAGTTGACCTACGTCGCAAGAGAAGGCGATCCAGTTGAGGAAATGCTCTTCATAATCCGTGGCCGATTGGAGAGTGTGACCACTGATGGTGGCAGAAGTGGGTTCTTCAACAGGGGCATACTGAAGGAAGGTGACTTCTGCGGCGAGGAGCTGTTGACGTGGGCTTTGGATCCCAAGTCCGGAGCCAGCCTTCCATCCTCCACCAGGACTGTGAGAGCCTTGTCAGAGGTAGAAGCCTTTGCATTGATTGCAGACGAACTGAAGTTTGTGGCAGGCCAGTTCAGGAGGCTCCACAGCAGGCAGCTGCAGCACACCTTCAGATTCTACTCGCAGCAGTGGAGGACATGGGCAGCCATCTTCATCCAAGCTGCATGGAGGCGATACTCGAAGAGGAAGGCGGCAGAGCTCCGGCGGAGGGAGGAAATGGCTGAGATGGTCGGCTTTGGCGCTCCCAGTCTTGGTGCAGCCATCTACGCCTCTCGGTTTGCAGCCAACATGCTTAGAGGAGTTTATAGGAAGCGGAGTAACAGTGCCGTGAACATAGTGCCATTGCCCAAGCCTCATGAGCCAGATTTTGGCGCAGAAGATGGCTAGTGACTTGCCATTGTAGACGGGATCTCTTTGGAAGAAATTCTACCTGAGCATCAAACACACATAGGAGAGAAGAATAAGAAAAATATTTCTTGGTTAAACTTCCATTTCTTATTGAAATACTTGAACATGAGAGCTCATCGCTATCTAGTTTTGGGGCTCAAATTTTTTGACATTGTTTAATTGTGTTTTCTACTCCTTGTTTGCAACAGTCGCAATTCTATATTCATAGCTCTCCAATGAATAAAAATTTCTCCATTGCCATGTGTAATCTTCGTAGAGTTAAAATTTAATAGTAGTATTCCTTTCTTCGTATCTATCAATCTCAGATGATGGAGTCGTATCAATTATTTTTTTAATTGACATTGTATATTTAATTTAAATTGATACTCACATAAATTTTTTACTGACATGATAAATCAAAAAAATAATTAATTAGATTGAGTAATATTGAACTTAGTGATTGATTCGATCTCATAAAAAATTTTTATCGACCGTTAGATAAATCGAAAACGTATACGATAGACGGTCTAGAAAATCTATTCTATGATTGCGTCTCATTAAAAAAAATTCTTACAATAACCCAGCAGCGCTATGACAAATAAAAAACGCTAGATCTATCTCTTTATCAAAACTCAACTCTTAACTATTTAAAAAAATTAGAAGACTTTGAGTGTTACACACTTGTCCAACATACTTTATGAGTCCCTATACTAATCCTTCATCCGTCTTATAAATTTTTAATTTACAGAAAATAATCAAAAATTTTAATTTTATTAAATTAAATTTATATAGGAAAGCCAACTTTTAATAATAAAGTTCTATAGAAACTATAATATATATATATATAAATGATTTTTAGTTCTATGCAATTCATATTTGCTTACAAATTTATAAAAAATTTATAAGTCAAAATTCTTACAATGAATTTTATATAAAAAATCCGAACTCAATTCTATAAATCGTAATTTATAAAAACTTGACCTATATATTTTTAATAAAAAAATTATTATAAACTTTTATAGTTAAGTGTTTTTTTTTTTAAATTTTGACAACTAGGTCATACTATTCAGGTCAATAGCTAATGTAGCTGGTGTTTTAGGAATTGACGTACTTAATATGTAAATACTTAGATATGACTAATCAGGCTAAAGGATCGATCCTTAATGGGTGAGCAATACCTCACTGGTCACTTGACATTCTGACTCCATGTAAATGGCCGCTATGTTAGACGAAGCTCTCCTAAATTTTATGCTGGTCATTGATCCTATGTAAAAGACCGTTGTATTAGGTGAAGTTTTTTTTTTTGGGATATGTGCATGCTTTCAAATTGCGTGAGGTAGTAGACAGTAGGGATGTTAATTCAGATGGGTTGGATCGGGTTGAGTTGGATTCAAATCAAATTGATTTTTTTTTTTAATTTCTAGTCCGAACCCGAATTCGAAACTCCTAAATTGATTTTATCTTAATATTTTATCATTAATATATTAATGTCGATATTAATATATATAAAAATATCTTAATTTTTAAAATAAAATTTAATTTAATTTTAAAAAACTCATTAACTGTTAAATTCGGATCAACCCGAATCAAATTCGAATTCAACCTGAAAACTTTTTACTTGAAACTTTCCAACTCAAATCCGATCCGAACTTGAAAACTTCTAATCCCATACTTTATTTGCCTAAAAACTAATTTTAGAAGTAAAACCTTTGTATTAGTTGGCAGCCTAAATTTCAAAAAACAAAAAAAAACTAAAAAACTTTTTTGAGGTCGAAATTGTCCTCCTTCCCTCCACAAAATCCCGTCACATTTCCAGCCACAAAAAGAGACTTTAAATATTATCTTTATTTTTTAGTTTCATTATAAAGTCAATCGGACGGCCAAGAATTGATCAAGCTGTTGAAAATTAGAATACTTTAATTTTGTCCTTTTCATAAATTCTAGAAATTCCAAGTAAATATCCCGATGAGCCAGGGTAAAATTGTAATTCTGTAAATTTTAATCATATATATAAAGACCTGGACAAGGGCTTCTTCCTCCTCAATCCCCTTCGCTCTATCGAATTCGAACGATGGCGTCCGTAGCTTCCCACCTACTCTTCTCCGCCTCCTTCTCCTTCTTCTTCCTACTCCTCATCCCTCGGCACGGCGCCTCCACGGACTTCCAGTACTGCAGTGAGTTCCTGTTTCCCTTCGCTGCTTCTTTTTTTTTTTTCTTGCGTATAGTTCTTTCGATTCCTTTGGTTTGTTCTCTTTCACGATGACTCTTCCGTGTTGTTTGGATGCTATTATATCTGGACGAGGAGATCGATCGGTTCAATTTGTTTCGACTGGGCGCATTTTCTGCTTTTGCATTCTGGAGATGGCATTCCATTGTATATTTGTATATCGTTTTTAGTCCCGCATTGTAGTTGTTGTTTAAACCATTTGGTCGAAGGTGATGCAGAAAAATTGCTCCTTTTGGGTCGTAGTTTTGGTTTGTCCAGATGAGGTATTGGGATTGCCCTCTATCCCATCACAGAAACTAGTCTTAGAAGGAATTTTATGAATCGATTATCGGTTACAATATTACAGCCAAGTAAAAATGGAACCCTACAATGACTTCTTTGTGGAGGGGAAATCGTGCATTAACAGTTAGCTATTCTGTTTCAACTTTGATCATTTTTGGATAAATCCTTGTAATATTACGGTCCAGTACAAATGAAACCCCACGAGGCTTTGTTTATTAGTCTTCAGTACATGAATTTTCTCTGTTTCTTGAATGTGATTTCTATTTACGTGGACTCAACTTTTTCAAGGTCACTTTAAGTCTCTTGGTCATCGTTTTTTACTTCAGCCTTGGAAGGGTCTCATTTTATTTTTTATGTTTACCATAACAATTACATTGATTGTTTACACAATATTGATCCTCCAGCTATTAACTATCATCTCTTTTTCTGAAACATTTGCATACTATGCACAAAGTTTTTGCCAATAGATTTTTGTCATCTGCAGACAAAGAAGCTGACTATCCAGTGAAGGTCAGCAGTGTTCAAATATCACCTGATCCAATTGCACGGGGCAAGCCAGCTAAATTTAAGATTACAGCAAATGCTGGTAAGTTAGACACTTTGCACCGTGTAGAATTGCTAATTTTTGGAACATACACAAATGTGCTTCTTGACTTTACGTCGGGTATAAGTATTATAAGACAATGATTGAGCTGGTTTTAACATATCAAAAAAAGGATTTACCTTTGATATACCCTTCGAAGACAGTATAACACCTCAATGTTGATAATGAAGGATAGGCAGGTTCATCTAGAGGAAAGTTGTAGAAAGGTATGTAACCCCATGAGAATGTACATTGCCACATGCTGTTAGATAGGAGGAGGTGGATTCAGAAATATAGCAAAGGTAACAGGCAAGGTATTTCCGGGAAGCTTTCTTAAGGATAAAAATTTCTTGCTGTTGATGCAAAACGATTTCCTTGAAACTTTTTGCCCAAGATATATTGTCTAGCTCTACCACTATTCAAGCTTGAGTTGCTGGAAAACTTCTGGAACTTCCAGTAAAAAAACAGTAACTAGGGGAAAAGGAACAAGTTTAATGAGACGTATAACACATGGGACTAGAGGCTTCGATATACATTTGAATTTATCAAATTCCATGATTAATTCAGGTATACTTTTATCATTAGGAAAGGTATAGTAAATACTATAATCCTCCAATTGTCTTCTAATAGTTCTGAAAGACAGGTATTAGTATCTACAATGCTTATACAAAGCAGGTGATCAAGGCTGGAACCATAGGATCACCGTATAGTGGTTTTCATTTCTTAAGGGAGTGCACTAATGAACCTTCGTTTATTGTGTTTGGCAAGTATTCTCGGATTTTACCAAATAACTCTTAGGAAGCGGCCTATCACTTCCCTAAGGTAGTCTCAACACGACTACCCACAATTATTTTATCACTTCTCTCGTTCTTCCTGCCTTTTCATTGTGTGTCTCTATACAACACACACACACACATATATATATGGATGTGTGAAGAAAACGAAGAAATGAAAGGAGCAGATAGGTTAAATTGGAGGCTCTTAAACACACAACAGTAGAATTAAATCGACTTTTAAAACTCAAAGACAAAATGAAACTCAGGAGTTGCTATGTCCATATTTGGATTAGGTACTCTAAGACTGGGACGGCCATTCAAGCATGTCAGTTGTCTATAAAAAAAACAGTGAGGCTCTTGAACCATAGAATCGAATAAAAACATTTTAAATTTTCAAATCTTATTGCTCTTCTTCTGTGTTTTGAGTTTGAGTTTTGTTCTCATTTAATGATCAGTATACAGCGCATGTTTCATTATGCAGATTAAATTAAGAATACTTTGCCATGGTAGCTGTCATATGGTAATCTGATAACTGATGGATTTATAGCAGAAAGGTTATTTGTTGCATAAGCACAAGATCTGCATATGCAAGTTGCCATGCAGCTCCCTGTAGAATCCTGTTGAATGGGCTTGTTTTTTTAATTAAAATGTTGACTACTCGTCTATCATTTATATCTAAAGAAGCAAGAAGCAGATAGTAGTATGCTTAACTTGTGCAACTGTTTTGCAATGAATTGTAGTGCACATGAACCGTAAATTTTCATTGATAGCCAATAGAAATTGCTCTATCCTTTTGAAGCACAAGTTCATCACTTCAATATTCTGAACAGGAGCTCCAATCTCTGGAGGGATGTTGGTAATTGATGTCAAGTATTTTGGCTTTCTTGTTCATGAAGAAACTCATGATCTTTGCGAAGAGACATCCTGTCCAATCTTAAATGGCGATTTCATATTATCTCATCAGCAGACTTTGCCATCATTTACCCCTCCAGTAAGTAGCCATGTTTAAAGTTTTTGTGTGAGCAACTTAATTTTTTCCGATTACCGGTTAATAATATTGACATTAATTCTAAAATGTCCTAAACAAGACAACCTATCAACCATTAAAGTGTTGCAACTATGCACTACCTGTTTAAATAACATCAAGATTTATCTGAGTTTTATTGTTATGTTCACGTTTGCAGTCAACCTGTTGCTAATTTTTGCTCCATATTTGTCTTTGCTCATGTGTTTTTGTTGTAGGGTACATATACACTCACGATGAAGCTGATAGCAAACGCGATAGAGTTGACTTGCATCAACTTTGATTTCAGTATTAGATTTGCATCCGTTGCAGACATCTGAAAACTAAGCTTCAACTTTGTCAATGTGATATCAGATCTGGAGTCTTTTCATGGTTCCATTGTAAAAAACACTTGGCAAAAAAATGGCATGTATCTAAAACCCGTAAAGACCGATATGAATACTAGAAAATATGTTGATTTGATCTCTTTGCTGATTGCTTCTTGAGTCATAGTGGATAGGAGAGAATGCAAATGAATTGTAATGGAATAGAATGGACTGATGTATCGCAACTGACACTAATTTGCTGAATTTATGTAGTCGATGATGCTGGTATAAACACAAGCCAATTTAAACTTGTCAGCATAGATTGGTAGCATCTACACAAAACACAATTGGTAGCATGGGATTGAATTAGAACATAGATGCTAAAGATGAGGCTAAACTTGTCAGGGAATTTCCTGTTGTAACATCTGCCTAATTTGTCAAGGATTCGGTTCTACATTAATAGTGAATGATACAAGAACTTGTCCAAATGTTACTTTCCATGGCAACATGTCTCAGCTATTGAATACAATACAAGTTATTGGGAGCAGCTAGACTACTCAGCTCTAGCTGTCAATGAGTTCATTAGTACAGAAGAATAAAAAAGTTTCACCAAGGACACGGCGCGACGGGTCATAGTATGGCTCAACATCTAAGTTTTAGCAGTTAACAGGAGAAGCTTTGGGCAGATGCTGAGCTTCCCCGCAACTAGTCGAAGGGGGCTCCGACAGGACTGCAGCTTCAGAATCTTCCTTGTGCTTGCTATTACCTGTTGAAAACTCTCCATCATGTTTCTCTACTACAGGTGGTGTTGCTTCTTTGTGATTCTCTGAAACAGCCTCAGTTTTATTTTCGGCACTTCCATTGCTTTCCAGGACAGAATCTTTCTTTTCATTCGGTGATTCCACGGCAGCAACAGCCTCAGCTATGGCTTTGTTTGCATCACCATCTACTTCGGTCTCAACATCAGCAGGCACTTCATCTATGACTTTGTTTGCACCATCATCTACTTTAGTTTTGACATCAACAGGTACTCCATCTATGGCTTCGTTTGCACCATCATCAACTTTAGTTTCGACATCAACAGGTACTTCATCTATGATTTCGTCTGCGTCATCGCCTACTTTTGTTTGGAAATCAGCGGGTACTTTGTTTGCATCACCATCTACTTTGGTCTCAACATCAGCAGGCACTTCATCTATGACTTTGTTTGCACCATCATCTACTTTAGTTTCGACATCAACAGGTACTCCATCTATGGCTTCGTTTGCACCATCATCAACTTTAGTTTCGACATCAACAGGTACTTCATCTATGATTTCGTCTGCATCATCGCCTACTTTAGTTTGGAAATCAGCGGGTACTTCAACTTCTCGCATGGTAACATCCTCTTCAGCTTCTGCGACAGCACCCTCCTCTTTCGCAGGGGCAGCTTCATCTCCTTCAGCATCCTTCTCCTTGGCTTCTTTCTTTGAGCTTGATTTTCTTTCTCGCTTTTTAGGCTTTTCGTCTTCTGGGGTCTCGACAGCCTTGGTTTTCTCCCTGATTCTGGCTGAACGCCTTGGAGTGTCACCTGACGTCAAAGCAATTCAGTAAAAGAAGCAGAAGCTATTCGAAACACGTAAGCTAGCAGGTATGATGTGTGTGAGAAAATGTACCAGTTCTCCAGTCAAATTCAGTTGAAGGCGGGCCGCCAGGGTGCGCCTTCAGGTATTGCTGTAACTGTCTCTTGCTTTTAATCTCCTCGCCAGTTGGTGATATGAATACAACTCATTCCTTCTTGGTGTTCCACCTCACTCGGCATGAACTATTAGCATACATCACAAACATATAACTAGCGTGGCAATAAAAGAAATGGAAATTGTTTGATGATCAAGATAAGTTTATGACATAGTTTACTGTAGCAAATTAAGAGATAATTCCAAAGAAAAGGATTACTCAGATCAGAGAGGATAACAATAGAAACACAATTATGTTGTGGTGCATTCGGTTGTGAGTAGAAAAAAGAACCAAAAAGTTACACTATCGTAAATTCTCTATGTAAATTCTAGAGGAATAGATAGACAAAACTGATACTACTTTTGTCAATAAGAGGGAAAACAAGAACATTCCTTCCAAAGGGCAGCTAAGCATAGTAAATAGAAAGGGCTTCCAATGCTATTCGAGCCACAAAGCACTAGCAGTCCTCTTCTCGGAGCAGTTGGTACAAACAAAATCTATTATTCATTCTTTAAAGGAGAAAAGAAACAAACCATTACTTTTAACAGTGAAAATGTTCTCCTTGCTACAAAAAATAGATAAAACCAAGTGCAGATTTCTTTGAAGGCAATTAATAGAGAAATATCATGAAACACTGTGCATGGTTTCTATGACTTAAGAACTTTGTAATGAGTTCCTAAACAATTATTATAGTGGCTAGTGGCTTTTAAAAGGAAGAGGATATCTAGTTTCAGATTTCTTGAGGTATAATTATCACTTTTGTATGTCATCTTAATTTTAAGATAATCTCCTTAATGCTTGCTATTTGTAGATTGTGCTAATTAATGAGATTATAACAATAAACTTGAAGCTTGAATTGGATTGTGGGGGGAAAGCTAAAGATTTTAAACTAGCAAGAACTACAGTTGGATACATGAAATGTAGTTTCAACAACAATAAAGAACAGAGGATATTTAAATTGAATGAACAAGAATTCTGACAAGAGATTTAAATATCTTAAATTTATTGTAGTGGTTATAATAGAAAAAAACTTCCAGAATCTTGTGATTGTCGTGTGCTTCTTAGACTAAAAAGAGTTCATAAGACAAGAGTGCAACTAATCATCCTTTATGGTAAAGAGTGTTAGGGAATTATGAAACACCAAAAATAATGTACCAGAAAATAAATGTTAAGATGAATATGTGAGTTGCAAGAATAACTTTTACAAAAATAGTTAGGTGAAACTTCAATAGATTAGAAAATAAAAATTGATTAAGATCATATGAATTTATTCAAAGACAATCAATTGAGCTAATAATTAGATTGTTGAATCATTAAAGTTGAAGGAACTAGGAGCAGAGAAAGACTGAAGAAAACTGAACACAATTAAAAATAGCTTAAAAGATCTGGATACTAAAGTAGTAAGATGAGTTTGCAGGAAATTCAGTACGATGTTCATCGGCATATTATATTTGTCTTATCAACACCAAATAATTCAGATTATCAATTTGTTTGTTTGTTGTTATTGTTTACTACTCTTTCTTCTACTAACAAACTCAACTTGCACTTGTGTTATTGCCCGAGCACAAAAAGGTCCAGGGGGAAAAAGTACAAACACTTGGGTACCAACAACTTCCATGAAACTAGAGATTTCATTCTGTACAACATTGTGAAATATCTATTCAACAGTCAACTGTTTGGAGAAAACAAACAGTACACAGCTTTCAGCCTAATGAATGAAAGCAAAAGGAGAACAAACTAATGGCTTACATATCATTGCTTAAAAAATGGTAAGGGCAACAAACATCCATCTTCAATGTATTCCAAATAGATCTTTAAACTTCATGTTCATGGTGCTTCAACAAAACAGTATAAGAAGGCAATTATTCAGTCTGCTGCAACTAAAGAGTCAATAGGCATTTACAGTTTAGTAAGTTTGAAGAGAAAAGCCACAATTGAATGCTATGCTTTCTAGGAAATCGGAAAGCTGAGAAAACGCAATTCTATTGTCAATAGTGACGCTAAGTTATTCTGCAACCTGTCTTTGCAAAGTATGAACATGACAAGTGCAATCAAATAAAAAGGATGGCATAGCCCCAATAAATCAGAGTGATATACAATAGGAGGCGTTGACAACATTCTGTTTAGTTGATTTATAAAAAATAGATATTATATGATAAAAGAAAATATTGAACATAAAAAAAAGAGAAAATAGGATTTATCAAGCTAATATAACTAGGACAATTAAAAATAATACCATAAAAAAAAGTCACTTGGACGTACCAAAACATGACTAGAAAACTAATACTCATAATAAACGATTGAATCTATAGAATAAGTTGACTCAAATCATAAATCTCTTTTGTCAAAAAGATTCAACAGAGTTGTTAAATTGTTCACAGACTTATCTATTCAAAAACCAATATAAAATAAAAACAAGTCATGATCTATTCAGCTTATCAGCGATCAAGTTATATAGCTAAGTTATATCCCTATCTATTTAAATTGATTTTGGTTATGTTAAATATAGTTCTATTTGATCTCCATCTGTCCCTCTCAAATCCTCAAATCCAATTTATTCAACTTGTCTAGCTACATAGAATATATCTTTGAACATATTCATATCATATTAATCTCTTTTCTATTATTTTACTGCTCCATTGTTCAAGTAGTATAAATTGCATGGCAATCTCATTGTTTGTATAAAGGTTGGCAAATCTTTTCTTTATAACAGTATATATAGAATACCATTGCAAAATGAACAAAACATTTGGCATGCATCTAATAGATTACATGTGAATAATATGTACATGTTAATCTTCTTCTCCAAATCAATATATCTAATGCTTTGTCAAACTGAATCATGCACAAGAGGAAGTTTCACGTTGAACCATAACTTTCATTATGCATCTGTGACCAATGCTACAGTAAAAAAATCCAGAGTAGGTTAGCAAGAGATCAAACTTAGAAAAAAACTGAAGTATCTAACAGTGTTTGGAAGAACAAGGAACTCCTTTTTACCAATAAAACTAAAGCCATCCTTTTTTTACATGCTAATTCCAATATATCATATGAATCTTTTTTTTTAAAAAAAAAATAAGTGATGACGGCAAGCAAATCAGATATGCACAAAACCCTAGGCTATGTCATACCAATCCACTAGTCCTAGAAGAACAAGCTAACACCATGCTCAATCAGTAAATTCACCCTGCTCAAAAACCCTAAAACACCCTACTGCTAATACAAATAAGCAAGCCGCCATGAAGCGAGCAAACCCTAGAATGCGCACCGCAGAATCGACCAATTACCCGAGCACACAACTGCAACTAAAAGCAACAAGCAGAACAAATTAAGGGCACGAGAAAGCGGATGGATCAGAATTGCAAACAAGAAGAGCAACGCCGAGAAGAGATCGGGAGTCCCCCAAAGAGAGAGAGAGAAAACCTTCTTGGTCCAACCCGCGGGCGCCGTGAGCTCGACGGCGACGGCCTCCGCCTCGCCCGCCGCCTTCTCCGGCGTAACCTCTCCGCCTTTCATCTCCTCCTGCTCCGCCATCTCAATTCTCCTCACAGCTCTGGGATTCGCCGACGAAATCGCAACAAAGAAGCCGAAGGAAGAAGGAAATAGGAAAGGGGGGAAGATTCAACAAACAGCGTCTCGGCACCGCCCCTAAAGTCCAAACGCCGTCAAAGTAAACGGCGGAACACGCGTTGAATTCGAACTTTCGCCCTCGCATCCGATGTCCAATTCCCTGTTCTGCTTGGTCCCACTCCATCAAAATGTCACACATCATTGGTAATCATAGAGGACCCATATGTCCACCCAATAGGAATCAAGGTTACGATCGATCCTAAAATACCTCGTGCAGGGGATCGAAGGAACTACCGTGCCCGAGCACGTGGCGAGAAATAATTGGATGGATAGATGAGGCGGCAGTCGGCAGTCGTAACGTGCGAAGGCGGTATGCGTGACGGCGTTAGTTCAAGTTGACGGTTGACACGTGACGACTTGCGTATGTTGAGGAGGGATATCCATTTCTAGCATTATCCGGTCCATAAAAATAAAAAAAAAATAGAAGGGAAGATGAATTAGCACACGAGATGAGTCGCACGTTCCATCTTTGGGGGAACGGAAATGTTCCACGTGGAGATAAATTTAGAAATCTATATTAATTAATTGATATAATCTTCGAGAATTTACAAAAAGTCAGAATTTAGATTTAGAAAAAAATTTAATTATTTTTGTAGTCAATTAGAATGTTGAAAGAGTGTATTTATTTTGGTATCTTATCAAAGAACGTATTTGAAAATTAATATTTATCAAACAGTATATCAGGGTTTCATTTTTACTAAAGGACGTATCTATTTTAGTAAACTTCCTCTTATACTTTTCCCGCCAAGTATTATCTTTCTTTTTCTTTTTCTCTTTCTCAGTAATGAATTCCGAGACATCTGAACCTATTTTTTTACACTTTTCATTTTAAAATAATATATTATGGGAATCAGCTAAAAAACGCAAGGTAAAGAAAGAAAAAATATTTCAGTTAAAAGAAACATCTCTTCCAACTTATTTTCAAAAATATAAAGAGATAATTTTTTTTATTTGATTAATATAAATTAATATATTAAATAATATTTAATAAATATATTAATATATAAAAAAATCTATCAAAATACGTGATTTCAGATTCAAACGTAGGATCTAAAGTCACCTTAGGAGGGCCTGAAGTCAAATGACTTCAGGCCCTGCGTGCATTCAAATTTTTTGAGAAATCCTGTTAGGGTAATCTATAGTCCGGAGTGACCATATATTTTAATGTTTGGGCAAAGGGTTTAAGTCAAGTTTACCCTTGTATTCTAATATGTGTATATGAGTGTACAGGTTTGCAGGTTACACATATTAACTTAGCTGGACGATTTCAGGTATTGTGAAGGGTGGCATGGAGGCAAGCCGTGGCTTGTGTGCACCTGAGGGACCATGGATAGCAGGGACGATGAGCCGAGAGGCGCGGACTTCGAGGCATGCATGAAGGATGACATGGAGGCAAGCTGGAGGCTTGTGTGTGCATCCGTGGGATGGGAGCCGAAGACGAAGAGGGCGCGAACGCAACAGTCGAGGCTGCTGGTGAGGAGTCAGCGGAGTCGTGAGGGTACGAGTGCTGAGGGAATGTATTCGAGGAAATTCTAGGAGTCGAGTGCTGAGAGAATTGTACTCGGAAAGGAAACCTAGGTAGGGCAGTCGACTGACATCTAGGCAGTCGACTAGTAAACCCCACAGTAAGATCAGTCGACTGCTGTGGGACTAGTCGACTGGTAAGACTAGAAATTCGAACGTTGGGCTTACAACGGTCGAGTTTGAGTGGGGGCAGTCGATTAGCCTTGGGGCAATCAACTGGTAGTGGGTTTTTTTAGCCAAGAGACCTATTTAAAGGGGCTCGGTTTTGGCTGGGATTCTTTGACGAAACAAGCTTGGTTAGGGCTTGTTAGTAGTCTTTGGTGCTCAGAAGTGTGTCCGAGTTTGTGGCGAGGTTTCTCCACCCACAAAGAGCTACACAAGCTAGCCGGAGGGCATCTGGGGAGTGATCTGCCGAAGGATCGTCCACCTTACGGGCTGTCGTGAAGTAGGAGCGTCATCTCCGAACCATGTAAATAGGTTTGTATTAGCGTTGTTTGATTTTATTATTATTGTTTCCGCTTGCGCACGCTAACCTTGTAGGAAGAAAACTAAAAGTTACTATTCACCCTCTTCTAGCAAGACGTACACGATCTAACAAGTGGCTCAGAGCGAAGGTCCGCTCTTGTTGGAATAACCGCCAAAGGAGCACAAGCTAGAGGAAAGAATAATGAAAGATAAGTTGGGGGATGATATCAGCACTCCACTTCCCTATGATCAGGAAGATTTCGGCTATTGGAGGATGCGAATGAAGACGTGGTTTGACATGGATTGAGAGTGCATAATAATCATAGAAGAGCCATTTGAAATTCCAAGAGACAAGCATGAGAAAAGATTTAGACCTAGATCTTGGACTAAAGAGCAACAAAGTCAATCAAGGGCAAATGAGAAGGTAATTTCAGTATTAGTTAACATTTTGCCTACTAATGTGTTAAGTGGTGTAGGAGAGTATCACAATGCATATGAGCTATGAAACAAGACAGGAGAATTTCATAAAAACCTTACACAAGCTCAAGAGCTCAAGGAGACAAGTCAAACGGTTCAAGAAGAAGAAAAAGAAAAGGAATTGTCAACCTCATCAAGTGAAGAGGCACAATTAAGTGAGAGATCATCCACCCCATCAAGAGAAGAAAAAGAGGTGTCAACTTCAAGAATTGAGGGGGAGGAGAGACCCTCATCAATACCGGAGCAAGAAGAACTCCTACCTCCACCAAAGAAAAAAACAAAAGACCACATCATTTGCTTTGGATGAAATGAAAAGAGACACCACAAGGACAAGTGTCCAAATGGTAAGAAAAATGAGATAAATCCTATACCCATTTCAATTTCTTTTAAATCTAACATGGGTTGTAGGAATGGAGAAACCCAAGAGAAAAGAAAGAAAATTAGATGTTTCACATGTGGAGAGCTAGGCATTATCACACAAAATGTCCAAAAAAGGAGAGCTCAAGAAATTGGGGCATTTGAGAAGATGGGAGAAAGAGGAAAAGAAGAAAAGAAGCTCACATCAAGGGGGAGCTCCAAGGGTAAGGGAGGTAATACCTAATTCTAAGCATGTTTCACATTTATCTATGTATGCTAGAAATAATGAAAAATACTTGCTTGTGCATAATTTTGGATTTAAATATAATGATATGAATAGGGTTAACAAAGTAGATCGAAACCCTAGAAAGGTCATGCATCATGAAAAATCCAAGTCCTCTAGACTTAAGGATCAAGGCAAAAATCCCAAGAAGGGGAGACATATGCCTAGGAAGATGGGTAGGTCTAGGGATGTCAAAGGTGGACATGTGGATTCTAAGGTTAAAAGCCTAGAAAGGGGAAATCAAGGCTTGGCTTGATAAGTTAGAGAAAACCCTAGAGAGATTCACTATTGGATCTAAGGGTTTAGATATGATGTTGGGTGGTCTAAAACCCAACCATGATAGATCGGGGTTGGGATACCGGTCTAAGGTCTCCAATGCCAATGCAAATAAATGTGCTAGAGTAGCATATGATTATGGCAAGAAGGAGAAGTCCAAAAATCCAAAAATGGCAAGGGGGTGACATTTAAAGGTAAAAAGAAGAACTTAACTAAGGATAAGGTGTCTAAGGTTAAGAAGGTAAAGTTTGTAGGCCAAGAGGCACCAGGGGAACTCTGGTGTGGTCTAGTATTTGTTGAGTCGCCTAGGGAGGTGGCTAGGGCTAAAAGCTCAAGGGGAGCTCTAGGAGCCTTTAGAATATATGGTGAATGGATCTCGAGAGGTGTTCTCCTAGAGGTCTAGATGGACCATGGAGTGTGCCAAAAGAATTGGAGACGGACTTGAGTCTCAATTCTTGGGTTTTGGCAAGATGATTTTGAGTTTCATGCATGAAAATATGACATTGGGGTCATACTGCATGAAAATTAGTTTTTGATGTATAAATGTCATACAAATCAATGCTAGGGATGCATTGTGGATTGGTATGGGCAGAGACATCAAGGGAAAATCAAAACTAGGACTTTAGGTCATGACTTAATTGTACTATTTAGGTAGTTTTTGAGTTTTGTGTCAAATTTGGGAATGATGATAGATACATTTTTGAATGTATTTTTTCCAAGTGGGTATGAGTACCACAAACATCTCTATAAAATTTGGGAATTTTTGGAGATGTGTAGAATTTCTGACGCATTTTTAAATTTGGATTCAGAAAGCTGAAATTGAATTTTTCAGCGTGCCAGTAGACTTGGGGGCAGTCGACTGATCTGGGTTGTATTTGGGTTCAACAATTAGAAAGTGTCCAAATAATGCAAAACAAGTGTATAGGGGGTTAGTACACGTTGTTTATGATCATTAGGGGTTAAAAGATCCAATAAGAGGAAAATTGTTGGAGTCTTTTTGATGTTAGGCAAAGGGAGAGAAGTGTTGAGTTTAATTTGGGAAACCAAACACGTCTTTGATAGAAATCCTATGTCTAAGGGGGCTTAGGTGAAGGGGGAGCATTGTTGCTCCATTCTTGGCGTAAGGGGAACCTTGGAGAAGTTCTTAAAAAGCCTTTGTAAGTCTAATGTATGGGGAGCCTTGGGATAGGTTTTAAAAAGCCCGTTTTGGTAAAAGTCCTAACTTGGGAAGATTAGGTGTAGGGATGTTTTGGGATAGGATCCATGTTTGCAATTGCATATGCATTGGCGGTATAAGTCCAAGGTGGAGCCTTGGCAACATAAGTCCAAATGGTTATTTAGCATTGTTATTGCTATTTGTTGCTATTTGTTTTCCCTAACTTAAACGTATTGCCAAACATCAAAAAGGGGGAGATTGTTGGGGTAATCTATGGTCCAGGGTGACCATATATTTTGATGTTTGGGTAAAAGGATCAAGTTAGGTTTACCCTTGTGGTCGAATATGTGTATGTGAGTGTGCACGTTTGCAAGTTACACATATTGACTTAGCTAGACGATTTCAGGTACGGTGAAGGGTGGCATGGAGGCAAGCCGTGGGCATGTGTGCACCCGAGGGACAATGGATAGCATGGACGATGAGCCGAGGGGCACGGACTTCGAGACATGCGTGAAGGATGATATGGAGGCAATCTGGAGGCTTGTGTGGGCATCCGAGGGACGGGAGCCGAAGACGAAGAGGGCGTGAAGGCAACAGTCGAGACTGCTGGTGAGGGGTCAGCTGAGTCATGAGGGTAATAGTGCTGAGGGAATGTACTCGAGGAAATCTTAGGGGTCGAGTGCTGAGAGAATTGTTCTCGGGAAGGAAACCTAGGTAGGGCAGTCGACTGGTAAACCCCACAGTAAGATCAGTCGACTGCTGTGGGAGCAGTCAACTGGTAGGACTAGAAATTCGAACGTTGGGCTTGCAACGACCGAGTTTGTGTGGGGGTAGTCGACTGGCCTTGGGGCAGTCGGCTGGTAGCGGGTTTTTCAGCCAAGAGACCTATTGAATGGGGCTCGGTTTTGGCTAGGATTCTTTGACGAACAAGCTTGGTTAGGGCTTGTTAGTAGTCTTTGGTGCTCAGAAGTGTGTCCGAGTTTGTGGCGAGGTTTCTCCACCCACAAGGAGCTACACGAGCTAGCCGGAGGGCATCCGGGGAGTGATCCGCCGAAGGATCGAGGGATCATCCACCTTACGGACTGTCGTGGAGTAGGAGCGTCATCTCCGAACCACGTAAATAGGTTTGTGTTAGTGTTGTTTGATTTTATTATTATTATTTCCGCTTGCGCACGTTAACCTTGTAGGAAGAAAATGAAAAGTTGCTATTCACCCCCCCCCCTCTAGCAAGACGTACACGATCTAACAAATCCAAATATCCTAAATCCATCCGTGGGTTTTAGTGAAAACCCACTGATAGATCTAAAAAACTCCTATTGCAACATAATTTATAATCATTAAAAGTTTATGTTGGGGTTGCTCAACTCTAACTATTGATATTGGGTTTTGAGAAATCCAAACAACATAATTTATAATCATTAGAAGTTTATGTTGGGGTTGCTCAACTCTAACTATTGATATTAGATTTTGAGAAATCCAAATATCCTAGGTCCATCAGTGGATTTTGGTGAAAACCCACTGATAAACCTAAAATACTTCTATTGCAACATAATTTATAATTATTAGAAGTTTGCAACATAAATGATTACTCTATAAATAATTAATTTAATAAATCATGATTAAATATTATAAAAATATTTTTAAAATGAAAAGATTTTTGAATGCACACAGGGCCTGAAGTCAGGCCCTCCTAGAGTGACTTCAGGTTCTGCGTTTGAATCTGAAATCATGTATTTTGATAGGTTTTTTATATATTAATATATTTATTAAATATTATTTAATATATTATTTTATATTTATCAAATATAAAAAATCATCTGTTAGTATTTTTGAAATCACGTTGGAAGAAATGTTTCTTTTAACTGATATTTTTTCTTTCTTTACCTTACGTTTTTTAGCCAATTCCCATAATATATTATTTTAAAATGAAAATTTGAAAAAATAGGTTCAGATGTCTCGGGATTCATTACTGAGAAAGAGAATGAGAAAGAGAAAGGTAATACTTGGCGGGAAAGGTATAAGAGGAAGTTCACTAAAATAGATGCGCTTTTTGATAAAAATGAAACCCTATTATACTTTTTAATAAATACTAATTTTCAAATACGTCCTTTCATAAAAAGTCGTTATTGGATGGTCTTTCCTTCTTATTCCTCTTTTATCAATATTAAGTTTTTACATATCGATTTTTAATATATTGGAGTTATATTTTTAGAAAATTTAATTCAAAAGTAATTTTGTGATTTTGATGAATATGATCTCATTGTGTCTCTTATCCCTTCTCTCTGTTGTATGATATTTTGAGTTTAATGTTCATCATATTTCTTTATGCTATTATAAACTAATATCAAATTTTATTTATAGATTTAGACAGGTCAATTAAATTCATCTTAAGTAGTATGAATTTTTAAAATGATAAGGAGTCTAATGGTACCTCTATTATTTTTTTCGACTTCCAAAAGTACTATGCTAGAATGTGATCATGATTTTGAAAATCATGTCCACATAGAGCTTGATCTAAATTAGACTAGGTCCGAAGGATCTAAATCAACATTGTCATGGGTCTAGTATGATTCAGACCAAATCCAATGTGAGTTTGATTTCGGAGATCAAGATCATATTTTAACTTAAAAATTAATACAATATTACAGAACTTTTAGAGAATTTACTGATGAAGTTAAACATATCTGATTTGATTAATTTTAAATTTTATGAATTTCTAAAATTATCTGATTTGATTAATTTTAAATTCTATAAATTTCTAAAATTATAAGAAAATCAATGATACTCTCACTTGTTTATTTCAAACCTCGTTCATGATGGCATTACATTTATAATAGCAAAAAGATAAGGTTGTCAATTCGAGTGGTCGAGTTTGGATCGAGCTGGAAAAAAAATTTTAAACTCTCAATCCGAATCTGACCCGAACCTAAAATGCCCAAACTCGAACTCGACCAACAACCCGAATCCTGAATAATCCGAAAAAAAATCGATTCAAAACGATTTGTTTTTGTTATTTTTCCTATAATTTTTCATTTTTATCTCAATACTCCATCATGATCGTACTAATATTGATATTAATATACATAAAAACATCTTAATTTTTAAAATAAAATTTGATTTAATCTAAAAAAATTCACTAAACATTAAATTCAGATCAATTCGAATTCGACCTAAAAATTTTTAACCTGAAACCCTCCAAGTCAAACCTAACCCTAAAAACTTTCAATCCGAATTTAATTTTTTTCAGATCGATTCGGATTAGATAGTAAAATTAGATTTATTTTTGATACCCCTACACAAAATATATGATGAACACAGAATTCAACGTCACATAATTGTGAAAGAGGATGAGAGGCATAATGAAATAGAAATTATTTTCAAATTAAATTTTCATACATTGAAAATCAACATGTGAGAAAGAAATTAGCGTGAAAAATTAATATTAGTAGAAGTAGAATAAAAAGATCATCCAAATACATACATAATTTAATCCTTCTCGAAATATGATGGATGATTTAAAAATTTTCCAAATCTATATGCCCTCTTCAATAAATTCCCGCATAATCTTATATTTCATTTTAAATTTAATATAATAATTATTAAAATAAAAATATAAATTACACCAGTTCAATAATTATTAAAATAAGAATATAAATTACAACAGTTCATATAGTGCCCGACTCCAATTGAATAGTCTCCATAAAAGATCTAAGTACATAAAATTTAAAAATTAAAACTTGACAAAAATAAGTATATTTATCTTCCCCACATACTAAATATAATATCTAAATTAATAACATCATAATTTATCTCTTTTATATTAATTCTAAGATAAATTAATAAAAATATTAGAGACGAATAAATCATCTTTTACCTCCTCGTATCGTACTCCAATTAGACTCAGTACACACACAAGGCATTGAATTGAAGACTTCTACTCACAGCGAAAAGAAGTCCCTATAGTTAGTCGATATCGAGAGAGACATTGGCAGAGGAGATGTTTAGCGGTTCTTCGATGCCTTCGCGTATCGAAAGTCCGCAATGCGTTTCCAAACAGACCTAATGGATGCTATGCTATGCTATGCGACAACAAGTGGTGCAGGCACAAATGCCCCGGCTGGTTCAACAGGCCAAGGGAGCTGAAGGAGACTCTCCGGCGACAGAGGGGCCGATTCGGTGAAGTGGAACTCGATCTGGAGGCATTGATGCAATGGAGTTGACGACGCCCGACCTTTCTGAATATCGGCTTGCAGTTCCCGGATCGGAATTGCGGCCAGGAAGCTCTTAAGGTACTCCTTGCATGCCTCCTTTCCCCGGCATATAAGTTCCCCTTCACCAGCAGTGTTTCTCTTTTCTCGGCCCTTATTGCAGACTCGGTGGCATCCCCGGCCACATTAGAAACCAGGTTGATTCGTGTTCGGTCGTCGAACTTGAGGATGTAAGCCTGTCGACAACCCTCGTATAGACGCTCACCGAGAGTGTCGATTATATAATAAGCATCATGTTCCACCTTCAGGATAAAAAAGTGATCGTTCCAGCTTACAATATATAGCTGAGGTTCTGCATTGCTCGAGCAGTTCGATCCTGTTTCACTGATTTCATTCCAGATGCTGTCGAAAGTCATAGCTTCACTCACAAATTCAAAGTCACTGTTGTTATCGGCGCCTTCAGGATGAAAGAATCCAATAAAAGATTTCGTCGGCACCACAGAAAGTGGCCGAATCTTAGCTTGAAGAACTGTCTCTAGGTCGAAATGCTTGTCGGGGAAACACTCCTGATAGATGCGGTTTTCGCAAAGGTTTCTCCATTCGAGAGAGCCTTCTCGGATTAGGCTATCAAACTGAGACCTGATCAGCATCATGTTCTGGTTCTTATGAAACCAGTCGGCAATAACAGCCACAAGAGCTGTGCATGCACTCGCACCGGATGCTCGCTCACTTCTCTGATCAATGGATGCAAAGAAAACATCGGCGGTAAGCTTCATCTGCCCGTCTCGGCTATCTAGATCCTTTGATTCCCAGCTTCCTATGGCAAAGCAGTCGTCCCCAAAATCCGATACCGATTCTCCGTTCATAGCTCGCCCATCATCGCCATTGTGCCTCTACAAGAAAAGCACCACAACATTTTCAATTATTTTCAAACGGACTAAATTATCTAAAAGAGAAAGCAGATACAAATACAACTTTCTAGTCAGAGAATGAACATTTAATGTAACTAAATTGTCCTAAAAAATTGAAGTTTCGATTGACTGGAACGTAGGATACATGGAGTGAAGATATGGAATTTATGAGCCCCCATTGAGTTTTGATAAACTTTGATAGAGAAGTTTACGATCCAACGTGATTTACTATCAAATGATCCCTTAACCGGAACAGATAAAGGCAACACATATAAGAATCAAAAGAAACATAACAATGATTTATAAACAGATTACTGCAGTATGTAATGCTTACACTGGCAGAGAGTGATTCATCCGAGGAACTCAGTAGCCGTCGATCGTAGTCAATGTCATCCCCTCCCTCTTCATATGCTTTCTTGAGCAATGGTTCTCCTTTGGATTTAGGAGACCTGAAACTCAATTTCCTCTTTTTCCATGGAAGAAAACTTCTCTTCGACATGGAAAATTCAGGAATGGATAACAGTTTGTCTTCTGCATGAGAACAACCTACATCCGATCTCCGGTGATTGTAGTAAACGCACTCCTCATTTTCTCCATATAACTTCATTTCGTATCCAGCATTATTAACAGAAGCTAATGTGCCATAGCTGAACGAATTCCTGGCGTTAGTATCCTCTTTGATGTCTTCCGCTTCCTCAAGATCATCAAGAGAATCTGTGTCAAATGGATAACCGTATTCTACATTGTCACTCCTAGCGGAGCACTTACCCTCACTAGCATTGTCGTCTGGGAATGCCTTTTTCGACTTCCGAGCAGACACAATTTCTGTTAAAATTTTCACTTTTCTCAATCCGGCTTTTAGTGCAGAAAGCTCTTCTTTCTCAGGAGGAATAACATTGACATCTCCTGACTGAGGTGAGGTTGTACCCTCGGTGAATTCTGGACTGTATCAGAAGAATCTTGTGGAGATCTCAATTCCAATATACTGAGTGCCAACTGCAAAATGAACATCTTTGTGAGTTGCATTCTTGAATTAAGTAAAGATTCATAGTGTGACTTAGGTTTATGCCAAATGTGTGATTAAGTCAGGACAAACAGGATTTGTAGACAACAAAAAATGAGGTGTGGTTGCGGCCATGGCAAGGCAGTATGTTGAGAAAATGGAGTACATGAAGCGACAAAGTAGACTCAGCGGCACCAGGAAGTAACAATGGAACGTGGAGTTCAATCTCCTGCTCCGCAGATGTAAGTTCCGATACGTTGAGTGAAGCCACTCCAAGCACAGATTGTTTGGTCTTTGTGCCTTGGTTTGAACCCTACATCCGAATGAAATCAATTTACTACCTCCTTACAAAATGCAATAGAGCAAATAAGAGAAAACACTTTTTCCCAAACATTGATATATTGCCACTATAAAACGATCGATAGCCAGATAAAATAGCTACATGTGGAATAATCATACCGAAAAGAGCAGTTCATAGCATCTAATTTATCTAGTCAACTTTATCGCGACACATTTTCTTGTTAATCATAGAAGATAAGTTACCAATCATGTGGATCATTTTATATATCAGGACAGAACATGCAAAGAGGCAGATACACTTCTCATTAAGGAATAAATCAAACTAAAGCTACAATTGGAGATAGAACTAATGAAACAAATTGAGTTGACTTTTGAAACAAAACGATTGTGCATCTCTGAGATAAAAACAGAAAACACAGACACATTTATTTCTGCTAAAGAGATCAATAATCAAATAATTCATCAGGAAATGCGAGAAAGGCCACCATTGGCAACTGGTCTATGTCATACACCAAGTCAAATTCAAGAAAAACAACTTCTTCTTTTTTTTCTCAAGAGATCTACAAACAGCAGAAAAGCAAGGAAGTGGTCCAACATTCCTAGAAGAAAAGTAGTTACAACAACTACAGCCAAGAAAAGGAAGCCTTTATCCCACTAAATGAGTCGGTTTTATAAAATTGAACATGAAAAGTTTCAAAAGTACTTAAAATTTTTCTCGAAAGCAGATAAGAACGTACTTTCAGAAAAGATCGCAAACCTGACCAGATTAAACCAACAGTAATCAGAAGCTATTTGATGACACAAAACAAACAAGAAGTAAATCAACAAAAAAAGGCCAAAAAGAAGTCATAAAAACGTCAAGAGATCTCAGAGAGAGAAAAAAATACCTCCATAACAAATAATCACTGGCAAACAAAAAAAAAATGCCGATCGCTAAGATTCATAGCATGCGTACCGAGGTACTACTGCAGCAAAACATAAAACTACGGAAAAATAGGGTTTCGGTGTCCTATTATGACTCACATTGAACGCGGTGAATACGACCTCCCACGGATAGAAATCGTTCTCCCTGTGCGCCTTGAAGGTACAAAGGGTCAGAAACTCCTCATTCCACACCACCACGCCGCCATCGCCGACCTCCTCGTCCCTCGTCCGGTTCTTCTTCACCGTCCTCCGCAGCGATCTCAGCGCCAGCTTCGTCCCCTTCCACCTCACCTCCACGGCCATCTTCCTCCCCGCAGCCGCCTCCGCCTCATGCCCGCCGCCGACTCCTTCGACCCTCCTCACCACCAGCTTCACCCGAAACTTCCTCGACAGCAGCGGCGGCCAAGGCCGCCACCGCATCATCCTCGACGCCATCTCGATCCAACCAACCCCCTCAGCGCCCACAATCCAGCAAGCGCACAGGAAACGCCTCGACCGCCCGCGGGAACGTCGAATCGGCGACAAAATGAGCCCTCGGAGGAGAAGCAAGACGCCGCCTTTGCGTGGAAATCGCCGCGGGAACGGACAGACGGAGAGGACAGGGAGAAAAAGGAAGGATTTTGGATAAAGATTTGGGGAGAAGTCGAGGAAACGGGGGAGAGAAAGAGGAAACCAGAGCAGTGAATATGCGAAGCTTGGTGCGGGTTCTGGGCAGGAGAGGAAATATATAAATAAATGAAGTTAACGGCGACGGAATCGTGAGCTCGCATTTGACAGATTCGCCCCCTGACATTCGATAATTTCAAAAGGATACTCTTACCAAAATGTGCTCTCTATTTTCGTTTTTACAATCATCTTTGTTTAACAAAAATTGCTCTAGACATTTTTCCAATTACTCCCTTATATTTCATCTAAAATACTTGATGTCGAGCTTAGTCGAAACATCTTAGAATCTAAAAATCAATTTTATTTTTTTTCTAAATTTTTTATTTTCTGAAAAAAATTAAAGTATCTCAGTAACACTTCGTTAAATCACTTCGTTAAAGTGTGTGCCTTGAGGTCATTTGGTGCTTTCTACTTGTCTTCCCTCCATTTAGAGCATTGGAAAATGAGCTAGTGAAGGCCCTCATGAATGGAACATTAATTGACCGACCATTAAAGTAGATCGTGTCAAAAGTTCCAACAAAAAAAACACAGAGAATAAGTCGAATGCTAATAATATTTTATTTGCAAATTTTTCTATTTTTAAATCTATAATCTTGCAAATAGTTGACCTCATAATATAAATGGGAGAGAGACCGCTCCATTCAAAAACGAAGGGTTAATTAATATAACGATAAATTACATAAAACTCTCAATCTTAAACTGATTTTTTATTAACAGTATGACATTATGAAATTTAGAGTCAATCCTCTAGGATTATGTCCTAGGATAAAATTACTAATCGCTATTTTATATATTTATGGTTCGATCTCCAGTTATGATATATTTGTAAGAATTTTTCTTTTAAATGAGGTGCGAATCCTGAGACGTTGAGTTTCTAGACCGTCTACTGTGAACGCTTCTCGATTTATCCTGACGGTCGGTGGGAAACTTCCGTGGGGCGGGGGCGATCGTCTGAGGTTGGAAAAATCTCATTTATTATTTGGCCCTGGGGGATATGGTGCAGCGGTAGGGCGACTAGTCGCTATCTCAGATATACGCGGTTTGATCCCAACTACGACGTATTTGTTGGAATTTTTTCTCCAAATGGGATGTGAATCCTGGGACGATGGATTTCTAGACCACCCACCATGAACGCTTCCCAATTTACCTTGGCGATCGGTGAAAAATATTCATGGGGCCAAACCGATCGTCCGAGATTGAAAAAAACTCATTAATCATTAAAATTTAGAGTCAATTTTTAATTAATAATCAAGCTTTGTTTCCATATATATCACTGTTAATTAGTAATCATTCATTATTTATCTCCTCTTTATCTATTCGGAAGACCAACTAGGAATAACACATAGGGTCAATATTATTATCTTTTGTCGTCGTAAATGGAAGAGAAATAAGATGTAAAATCATAATTTAAGAATGAAAAATATGTGCCCTGGACAATGATATCGCGTTTTCATGGTGGTCAAGCCCTTCAAATAATTAATCAACTACTTAAAGAATCAAATTTCAATTACAGTATATTATAAGAATTATTCTTTAGTAGAATGATAACTCTAAGAATACATATCCCACGTGAATAAATTTCATGAGTACTTTCTGATTTATCTAGACGACTAATGAAAAATTTCAATGAGATTAAATCGATCACTTTCAAGATTAGTGAAATCAAAAAACTAAATACCTAGATTAAAAAAAATATAAAAATTATATTTTTGAGACAATGGTGCTACGATAGGTCAATCTTAAATTTTTAGATATGGATCAAATCTCAAATTAGAGACCCAATGTCAATTAAAAAAAAAATGAAGATGGGACAAGACTATATATATTATTACATCCCAATCCAATGCCTCAATATCCTAATTAACTATAACAAAACATGGGAGGCCTCCAATGAGCCACATGGCAACTAATTATAACTAATTAATTAGTTAATTAGTGAATTGATAAGTTAGTTAGACACCATAGCACATTTGCTTGGACGGTGCATCATTTTGCATTTGGTTAATATTTTGAATATTCCATGTAAAGATATTCTTTAATTTGTTGAATTTTAATTGGTGGATAATGAATCTAACTCCGACTCACTCCACTAGTGTCTTTCATTATATTTTTTTCATTTTTAAATTTGGATTATTAAATAAATCTAATCTAATCTAATCTCATCTCTACTTCAAATGTAGAGTATTCTTTTTTAAAAACACCATAAAATACACTTGTCACTCAACCCAAATAGATTGTAAATCCAGGATAAAAAGAAGGTTTAGTTGTTTTTAATGATTGTTTATATTTATTCAATAGATCAATCTACCTATCGATTTTTGGATTGTTGATTCAGCACTTCCTAATTTATACTAATAATGAAAAACATCTATATAATCTAATCTAATCGATTATCTCAAATTTGATTATTATATGATTCATTTTTTTTTAATCAACTAATCCATTAGGCCAATTTAAATTAACTGACGTACTAATTGGCCCTCCAATTCGACGGATCATATCAAATAATGACCGATTAACCTAATGGATTGATCAACTAACTCTCTGAATTAGGTAGATTACATAGAGCCCAATTATATTTTTTAGTAAATGCAAGAACAAAAATAATCAAGTTTTACGTCATTCAACTTTATCCCCTAAGTATTTGTTATCTTTTTTTCTCATTTAATATACATATTTATCGTCTAATTAAAATATTTATTGATCATTTAATTATATTTCTTCTAATTACAATTATAATGAATTAAATATTAATTTTTGTTTGCTATAAAAAGATGTGAATATAATGCTGTACTTTAATTTTTGAAACTGTGTGATTTCTGGGAATGAAACAGTGGAATTGAAATAACTCACTCCGAATCCCTTTTAAAAGATTACATGGTATTATTGAGTCGATTACATCTGTTACAAATAAATACTCAATTGTTTGTGAACCCTTTAGCTACTGTCATATTCAATATTTGCTTAACACCCTGTTTAGAAAGGAAGAAATTGGAATTCCTTTGGGAATTGGAATTCAATTCCATTGTTTTGTAGCAATTTTCATGAAGGAATTGCTAAGGAATTGAATTTCAATTCCTTTCAAACCCCTCAAAACAAATCACACCTAAACACATGTGATTTGTGAAAGGAATTCACTTAAACAAATTAAATTATCAAATCGTCCTCTCACAAAACAAATTAAAGTTGCTCCGGCTCCATCCTCGCAGGATAAAATCGTAAAAGTATAACAATTGAATTCAATTCAATTCTGTTTTTACAATTCATTCCAAACATGAGAACCGGAATTGAATTCCAATTCTTTACTTAACATGTTTCTAAACAGGGTGTAAGTACTCTTTTACCCGGAAATGCAATGGTTGCATTAGGTTCAATAATAATATTATCTTCTAATAAAGCAAACCTGATTGTTACTTAACCTATTGTAGGATCTATAAGAATTGCTAGCCCCGGCCCCCAAAGCGTAGGATAGATAATGGGCACATGATATTTCTAGCGTAATGGTCAGAGATCGATCTCCAGGAGGTGATGATCTATATTTTCGGGTCCACCGTACACCTGTTGTTTGTGTACCTGCATGAACCTCCTTTCATATCCGCGGGATCGACTCTAGGGAACTGTTAAGGTAGCGGATCTACTTTTTTTTATAAGAATTGCTACCCCCTAGGGCGTGGCACAGGTGGTGGATGTATGACATTTCCTGCGTAATGATCAGAGGTGATCCCCAAGAGGTGATGACCTATATTTTTAACGTCACCATGCACCTGTTGTTTGTGTACCTACATAAACCTCCCTTCATATCTGTAGGACCAGCTCTAGGGGATTGCTAAGGTAGCGGATCTACTTGTTTTTATAAGAATTGCTACATAACCCAGAGAACATAGCACATACGATGGGTGCATGACAATTCTAGCATAATGATTAAGGGTCTATTCCAGGGAACTAACAACCTGGTACCCACTATGTACATTTCGCCCATGTACCTGCATTTACCTCCTTCCATTTTGTGGGGTCGGCTCTAGGAGAAGGCAATGAACCTGCCTTTTTTATAAGAATTCCTACATAAAATAAAGCAATTTTTTTTTTGTCCAAATCATTTTAAGCGTATTTTCCAAAATTTTCTCTCAATGGATATAACTTTCTCTCTAATAATCTTATTTCTTATTCTCATATTTTCATACATCCACCTTAACATTCTCATCTCTTCAACTTTAATTTCAATTCATATGCTCAAGTATAATTCAATATTTAACGTCATATAACATAACAGTCTAAGCGTCACTTTATAAAATTTCTCTTTGAATTTTATAGATATTTTATAATCACAAATATCCAACTACCTCTTCAATGTCAACTATTCCATTAGTAACATAGGTGAGATATTTTTTAAAATCTCTCTATCATTTTATAAAAATGATCAAAACTACTTAAATGATTTTTTTTATTTAAAATAATATCGAAAAATAAGGCACAAAGAAAAAGACAATTTAAATTAAATCATAGATAAAATTTAGTCAAAAGTTTAAACGAAAAAATTTAAATATAGAAGAGATTTGTTCAATTATGAATTCTCTAATTACAAAATTCTTTATAAAAATATTATAAAATATTTATTTTAGCAAAATAGAATAAATTGTGCCCTAGTCGGCTGCCTAGGCGTTCAGCGGCCGACAATAGCCTTGGAAACCCGATGTGCGGCCAGCCTAGGTGGCACCAAGCGCCTCAGAAAATTCAAGTTTTTAGGCTTTCAGCGGCGTCAGACGCATCACGGGATGCTTCCGGCACGCCAGATGCCTCTGGTGACGCGTCCGGTGTCGTCGAAAGCGTCTCGTGACGCATCCAATGGCGCTAGACACATGGCCATTGGACGCGTCTCGCGACAATTCCGGCATTGCCGGACGTGTCGCGATGCCACTAGCGTGCGGCGTTGTTTTTTTTAATTTTATTATTTATTTAATTAAATATTTCCTCAAATAAATGAGATAATTCGAATAGACTTTTAGAAATCCTAATTAAATTATACCAATAAATTATATAAAAAATATATTTAAAATTAATTTTAAATAAATTTAATAATTTATTTATATTATACTAATTTTATATTTAAAATTAAAAAATTTAATAAATCTTTTAATTATATAAATCATATTATATTCCTATTTTATATTTTA
The DNA here is from genome assembly GCA_024364735.1 of Boesenbergia rotunda. Lineage (NCBI taxonomy): Eukaryota > Viridiplantae > Streptophyta > Magnoliopsida > Zingiberales > Zingiberaceae > Boesenbergia > Boesenbergia rotunda. The sequence goes on from JAGFNQ010005710.1 coordinate 233,483, forward strand.
AATTTCAAAAATTCTAATAAATTTTATTAATTCATATAAATCAAATTTATATTTTGATAATTTTATTTTACTAATTTATATTTTTTATTTATTGATTTCAATAGTGTTATAATATTTTTTTACTAATGTTATTATATTGAAATTATAATATGTGATTTATTATGTAAATTATATTGATATCGAAGAATCCGCTTAGGCGCCTAGCCCCACCGAATTATAATATATGATTTATTATGTAAATTATATTGATACTGAAGAATCCACCTAAGTACCTAATCCCCACCTAGGCGCTAGACGTTAGCCTGATATTCTATTAACTCTTAACGAATTTTAAAATCTTACTAAGAATCCCTTTTAAAAGATTTTGTGCTATTATTGGATCGAATAAATCAATTTTCAAAGAAATCTTATATGTTTGTGAAGCCTCGAGTGGCTACTGTAGTATTCCATGTTTATTTAATTACTTTTATACTCGCAAATGTAACCGTTGAATTAGGTCCAATAATAATAATATCTCCTAATATAACAAAATTGTTGGATCAATAAGAATTGCTCATAGAATAAAGTAGAAGAAATTTTGTCCATACTATCATAAATTTTTCTTTTAGAATTTTTACTCAATAGATACAACTCTAACTTACCAACTCTAACTTACTCTATAATATATTTATTTCTTATTCTTGCATGTCCATATATTCACTTTAACATTCTCATCTTTTGCTCATATGCTTGAGTCATAGGTAATATTTAACATATAACATAGCAGGTCTAACCGCTATTTTGTAAAACTTTCTTTTAAATTTTATAAATATTTTATGATCACATAAAATACTCGACGACCTTTTTTATTTCAACTATCTTGTTTGTAATCTATATAACACATCTCTCTCAATTCCTTAACTAGGATGTGCATCGCCGGTCGGTTGATCTGACCCTCTGCTGGCGGGGACCCCGACCCCTCAGGCAGGGGAAGGTCGGGCGCGCTCGAAGAGACTGCAGGGGCAGGGACCTCTCTTGGCGCTGAAGAGTTGGCTGTCACCTTCTTCTTCTTATTCTTCGGACGAGTGTTGGAAGAAGGCCCGGTTGGGAAAGACAGCGCCAAATTCTCGGAGGGGGCCCGACGACGCCTCAACATGAGGGGCTGCTCGTCGACATCATCAACTCCCGGTCGGGGTCGGTGGCGACTGTTGCTTCCTCCAGAGCTGGAGGAAGGGCATCAGTAGGAACGGCCTCGACTGGCGCGTTCTCCCTTTGCTCCAGCTGGGAGCTGACCCGAATCTCCAACTCGACGTCATCCAGCCCAAAACCTTTCTCCAAGACCGCCGCGAGCATCATGGTAGCTGCAAAAATAGCAGAATCTTAGTTAGCCTAAAATATTCAAAGGAAAGACAGAACTACTTACCGAAGGAAGCGGACCTAGGAGTCGACACCGGGCTGAGGCCAAAAGTGTAGAGGATCTCCTCCCATGGAAGGACCACCCCATGAAATCTCCGACTGCCGAGTTAGGAGATGGCCGACTGGTAGGCAGGGGAGGCATGATAGTTCTTTGGGAGAAGGGAGGAAGGAGGTAGATCCTCGACCCAAGCAGTGAGCCAGCTCGGGGCCGGGTGATGTTGATAAAAAAGAAGCATTCCTTCCGACCTTTGTTTGAGGATGAAAGTTTCGCTAAGAACGAGATCTTGGCTCGGACTTGAAAGAAAAAATCGCTCGACTCTTGTTTTTTTGGGATAAAAGAAATAAGAAAGATTTCCGGTCGGAGACGGATTTGATACAAAGAGAAGATGATGACCGAGCCGCACATCAGTCGGATGGCGTTCGGAGAAAATTGGGACAAGGGAATTTGAAAATAACGACAGATAGAAGATATGAAGGGATGAATGGGGAAGCGAAGCCCGTCCTCTAGGTGGTCTCGGGATAAAGTTATGAAACTGAGGGGTGCAATGTCAGGTCTGTCGGTCGGGTCGGGCAGCCAAAGGCGGTGGTCAGAGGGAATTTGGTAGTCCAAGTGAAGTTGGTATAGGTCATGGAAGTGAAGATCGGTCACCATAGTGGTATACCAGGGTCGGGATGGGAAGAAGGTGAATCCATAAGGAAATAGAAAATCGAAGAGACTAACCAAAGAGGAAGAAGTCGCCGGAGAAGACGAAGGCGGGACGCCAGAGGCTGAGGATCGCTGGAACCTTAGCAGAGCAAATACAGACAGCAGGGGGCGTCAGAAAGTAAAACACGATGTAAAACACTGGGGGGGGAGAGGCCTATTAGGGCCGAGCGGATGATGTCGGTCATCCGATGGTGATCTGGAGAAAAGGTGGGAGAAGACCTGAGCCGTCCAATCAAACTGTAAGTAATTACATGGCTCGGCATCACATGTGCATGCCACCCATTCGCTATGTCAGGCGGCGGACGTTTTGTCACCCGGGACACCAGTAGCCATCGGACACGTGGCCCCCGCAGTTAATGCGGTAATTAATACGAGGGGTTCGAATCGGCCAGACGAGAGTCAAGGACAAAGACGGATAAGATATGTGGATGGGACGAGGCCAGCGCCTGGCGGTCGGAGACAAGCGACTCAGATCGGTCAGGCGAGTAGCCCACTCGGGGGTGCCAGCCTCGCTCTAAATTAGTGGTCCAGTCAGTCAGACTCATCACCTCCTTCGACTAGACTTGAGGAGGACGCTTATGATCCCGACCTAGCTCACTCGTCGCTCGGTCGGCCAGCCTGGTACCATATAAGATTAGGTCGGGCCCTCTAGGTGTGAGTTGGTTAGTCTAGCTGGCAGGGTCATAAGCCTGGGGCTCGCTTGGCTCGGATAACCCGACTGAGCGATCAGTTAGACGTACCCCGACTCGATCTCCCTGGTAGAGTGCCGAGGGCCCGACTCCTCCCGTCACCTAGGGAGCCTACTATTTTCGCACTTGAATGGCATGTCAATTGCTGAAGAGCACCTGAATCGCATCCGAGTGGTTTCCAGTCGGCAGTCTTCCTCTGCCCTAACCATCCGACCCAAAGATACGACCGATAAGCCATGTCCGAGCGCCCGTCGACTCGGGAAGTATCCTGTCCCCCGCGGAAGGATATCGGTCACATGACCCGACCCCACTCGAGGTCGCCGGTCGGCACGTCGGATCGGTATTATCGTTTCACAGTGAAATACCTACTCCTTAACTCCTTACTGATCAAAACTGTGCAGAAGTCGGCGCGGGCCGGGTCAGGCCTGACGCCATCCCTACCCGAATCGCGGATGTCCCGCTGACACAGTATGATCCGCTGACACAGTATGACCGTATGACATAGTATGATCCGCTGACATAGTACATTCCTGCCATCCCCTTACACCCCGTACCACGGTAACCCGTGTTGGGTCAGACCGAGCACTGTTGGACGACGTCAGACGGCGAACTGACAGCGCTCCTTATCCTGCCCTCGAATGCGACACCTTACCCTGCCCCGCATAAGACAAAAAGTGGCAGATATGGGCAGAAGGGCAGAAGCTGTCAGTTCCCCCGGCTATATAAGCCCCTCCACTCCCCACTTTGCAGGTACGCGCGAGAGCATTTTGTTCTAATGTTCCATTGCTCTTTTGTTCTTCCACCGGAGACTGACTTGACCATCGGAGGGTCTTACCGGGGACTTTTCGTGACGGATTTGCTAACGGTCATTTTCTTACAAATCTGAGCCAGCGTCAGCAACACTCGGGTCAGCTTCGCTCTTGGAAGTCCACCTCACTCTGCGATAGGATCATCCTCTTATTTAATGACCTGCCCGATTCCCTAATATATCTCTTTATTTATCATGGCTACCAGACTAACTATGTTGGCGCTCGGAGTATGACATTTTGCAGAATAAACATTAGAAATTAAGGGCGGATCCAAAATTTTAAATTTGAGGAGGTTGTATAACAAAAATAATGATTAAGTATAATAACAACATCCTAAATCCTTTAAAGATGGAAAGGATTTGAATTTTATATGTGCGGTAAAATTTATCATTAGATTAATTATAAATATACATCTCAATGAGGTCAAATAAAATATATAATAAAAAAATAAAATTTTTTAAAAAAATTTATATATAAAAATAATGTTACAAATTTAGAAGCCCCGGTGAGTGCTAATGTAAATCGGCCCTGTTAGAAATCGAAAACATGGTTTTTCAAACAATATCCTGTAGCTCGTGATCCTAACAAAGCCATTCTTAATCATCGACACTAAACAAAGAAGAAAACAAACTGAAATAAAAAGAAAGATTCCAGCTTATCAAAACTAACAAGGAGAAGACAAAACAGGCGTGAACCTCAAATTATCAACTTCAAACAGAATTTTGTTGAGTTTGTTTTCCTCTGTATCGATCTTAAAGTATGATTCAGGTGAAATTGGAATGATAGAAATCGACATTACTACTACGTTTGCCCCCCTTCAAAAACAAATCGTCACAAAGGGGTTTCCTTTCCCTAACAAGCAACCAAATCGCCGGCCATCTCAGCCGGAGTCGGGCCGGCGACGGCTGCGCCACCGCCGCCGGTACTCCTTGCTGTCCGACGATGGCTCGACCACGTCGGGCGAAAACGTCACCTTCTTCTTTCCCCTGTTGCCCGCTTGGCCTAACCAAAGACTGCGTTTTCATCATTTGAATCGACAAAAAGGACTCGCGCGCGCGCACACACACACACACAATCAATCGGTGCGGGCCGGTTGAAATCTCGATCGAGAACGCAAAGTCAAAAACTCGAAATTCATGTGAAACAAAGCGTACCGATCTCGGATTCGAGCTTCCGGATGAAGTAGGAGGCGAGGCGGTTGTGGACTTCGAGGGCGAAGACGGCGACGGTGGCCGAGACCGCGACGACCGCCATTAGCCCCACACAGCGAGAGCTCTCCATGTTCGATTCGATTGGGTTCTTCGATCTCTTCTCGTCCGAAGGCGATCGAGCGCGGAAGGAGAGGAAGGGAGGTCAAGCGATTCGATCGGGATTGCGAGAAGCGAGTTCGAACAAGGCAGCTTTAAGAATTATAAAGACTTCGCCGGGATCATCTAGTCACTTCTCAAACTCAATTACCCAAAAGTATACCTTAAACTTTCCTCAATTTCATTGGCAACTACTTCGGAGTATGATGGGGGGCTCGCTGGGAGTAGGTGGGCATTTCCCTCGCAATGGAAACGGCGTTTGAGTACTTTTGCCACTACCCACTTCTGCACCGCTTTGCTGAGTGGAGAGAATTTTTCATGAAACGGGTATTCGTTGAGTGAAGTATAATAGAGCAGCCGTTACACTCTGAAATGACCAAACCACCCTCTCTTGGTGAATGTAAAAGGTGAGGGCAAGACGGTAATTTAATATATAACGATTTAAAAAACCAGGATGAACTGGCCAGTTTATATATAACTGAATTGCTATAAATCAATCAAATGCAATCAAAATCTGTGACAAAAAGAAAGAAAGAATGAACAGAAAATTAATGCATTTAATTGTAGATTTCAAGCCAAAATAAGTTTTAACAGAGTCAATCTCAAGAATCAAAGGAACAATTCCACCTATACAAGTTCATGTAATTACAAGAGGAACTTAAAAACAATCCTCCTATGAGACTGCACAACTGAAAGATCAATCGACAGATTCAATCTGAGTAGTTAGTCGTGAGCATCATCAGGCATGTGTTCTTGCGACGCGCCTCCAATGGCTAACTCCGTGAGTTTTGTCCAAAAGAAGCATCAAGCCGACGTTGTTATTTGATGATCCAAAGGTGTGCCTGAGAGGGATTTGATGTTGAAGAACAGTAGCTAAAAAGAGAAACCAAAAAAGTACAGAATTTCAATACCTGATTCGCGAGGCTTTCCTTTTCCAGAGGAAAAATGCCCATATCAACTGAAAAAATTGGGAAGAGACAAACCTTAATCTAATGAATACAAGAACCACTATGCCAAAGATGTTATCCTTTTAAAGCTCTTTGATTGAAGAGGGATGATCTTGGTCAATCAATCAATAAGGACTAAAAGAGGCGAACAAACCGACAAAATTCATCCAAAAAAGTCGTCATGCCTAGTTATACAATGAACAGTTGGCAATCATCTAATATCATGTATGACAGTATGAATAAATTTGACTGCAACTGATTGTTTCATGACATTTTGCAGTCTAGTAAGCCACCATAACCGCGATATCTAGATATTCTGGTATAGCATCTGTTAATGCATTCCACAAGTTGTTGAGGAACTTGAAATATTCTTTTACTATCTCAAAAAGGAAAGAAATCAATGAAACTATGAAGCAAAATAATAAATGAAGCGCTGGAGAGGTATTTAACAGATAGCATTAGCAGCCCTTAAGCAGGAATACTCAGTGAAAATGTTAACAAAATTTGTTCAGAGCCATTCAATCATATGACCAATAAGTTAGACACGCAATCGGTGTTCCACTTGAAAAGTTAAGTATCGAAGTTCAAAATGTTGACATCCATATTTGGTTGATATGGATATTGATATCAAGAACATCCAGGATAAGAATCGTGTAATTCATTTTCTCGTCCCCTTGACGCATAGTCGTTTCCTCTTTAGATTATTGTCTCGCTGAAGCGGAGTTATCAGTTATCACTTCATGAAGAAGAAATGGAGCTTATTCTGAGTCAGAACATCCAACAGCATAAGATATGCATTACTTAATTCAAAATGAGTGGTGACTCTTCTCTAGTGATGGATTAATAGTAGAAAAGAGCGGTCATGTTGTAAATTTCCTCATTGCTCGCTAAAATATCTAATGTATTAGGGACAGATTGCACAATTATTTGCAAGAATCTTGAACAAATCCACCAGTATTGAATCTGAAAGAGTAATTAGTCTCACAAACAAGAAACTAGTTCTACCGGCTAATGTTAGTTTAATCCAACTTGTATAATCTTCTTCAGAAATTTGGGAAAAATTTCTGTTGGTTGTTTCAATTCTTTAAACATAAATGTTTTCTCTATTTCCCAGTCCATTGATGCTTCCAATAGTAAGGTTTCATTTTCTATCCACAAACCATGCTTTTAAACTTGTGCTTCAGGTGTAGAACAGAACCACTGATGCTATTAGTTAATCAACTCATAATAATCAATGATGGGACAAAGTGTTAGCACAATTCAATTGTTTAAACATCAATATGCCATCTACTTCCCCTTCCAAGCTTCCGATACTAAGTTGTCATTTTCTATGAGCAAGTATTTATTATTTTCCAATAGTTCTGAAAGTATACCTTAAGAAATGATAGAAGGTAGGACTTAGCAGTTGAAACTTTCTTCTTGAGCATCATCTTCTTTTCCGGTGGTGCCTCTTTAGAAAGTTGCTGTGCTATCTCTCTCAATAACAGTAGCTGTGCCTTCTCTGTTCGCATGGAAACAATGGCCTGCCTCATCGACTCCCTGTCCACCTCAAGGGCCTGTAGCCTCATGCAAAGCTTCTCAATATCTGGATTCCCAACTACTTCTCCAGTCATCTGTGGTATCGACTCTTCCACAGTTGGCACATTCTCACAATCCTCAGCAACACCAACCATTTGATTGTCAAAAGGACCACCATCATCTGCGCGTGTGCCAGTTGAGGCAGAAAGTTCTTCCCCATTTCTAATCTCTTGTGAATTCTTGCCTGAACCCGAAGCAGGGCGATCAGCAGATGATGGCCATGGCAGCTCCTCGATGATGTCCTTGTCAACAAGATTGGCGGCGGCTGGAAATGCTTCGAGCTCGCAAATCCGCTTCCCAAAGTCGTGCTTTTGGCGATCGGAGGTCTCATAGCCATCTTCGCCTTCGATGTCACTCGGGTTGGTGCACTTTAGAGGAGGGTAACCAAAGGTCGGTAGACCGTCGAATTGAGGAGCCTGCGTAACGCTGCCGGAATGGGTGAAAGGGGCGTCGGCGTCGATGGCTTCAAGGTCGACGCCGTAGCTACTGAGGTGCTCCCGGTATACCTGGAGCTGAAGCGTGATGGAGTCGATGACCTCGTCTCGCTTGAAGAGGAGGTCTTCGAGGATCAGCATCTCCTGCTGGTCGTGGCCCATCTTCTCCTCGGCGAAGCGCTTGAACTGACGGGCCTCCATCTGGGTCTCCGCCTTCTCGCGCTGGAGGCGGATAATCATCGACATGGCCTCGCTCGCGGCGGATGCCGCGGCGCTGCGCTCCTCGTCGAGCTCCGCACACAACTCCTGGATCGTCTGCTGCTGCCTCGCCACCGCTTCCCGCAGAGCGGCCGCCTCGTTCTCGACCTCCACCCGGGCGGAAACAACATCGGTACGGAAGGAGGAAGCGGAAGGCGTAACGGCGTTGTCCTCTTCAAAGAGGCGGCGCTTGACGGAACGGCGGAAGGACGCGGAGGAGGGGCGGCAGCAGAAGGGGCACGTGCAGGGGCAAGGGAGAGCCGGAAGAGCGACATCGTCTAGATTTTGGAGATCCATGAAGGAGGGAGGCGGCGCATTTACCCAAGGCGCGATCTTTTCGGAGAAATTGGAATTGGGAAAGGTAAAACGAATTGGAATCAGACAAAGCTCGGTAATCTTGTTCGCCGTTAGATTCCTCGGCCTCCACCTTCCTGGGTTGATTCGATCGAGAGGAGGAGATGGCGGCGGGGTGGCGGCGGCGGGTGGCCGGCAAACGCCGATGGGAACTACGAAATTTATCAAAATCCAAATGATATTTTAACCTTTTCATGTTTGAGAAAAATTTGAAATAAACCCAACATGTTTCTAAATTTCTGTAAAAGTTACGCGGATTTGAACGCTCCACAAGATCAACTTTATAATTATTTACATAGAAATAAATTAAAAAATTAAATAGACTATCAGTTAATATTTTTCTCTGATTTCATTTAAATATAACCGTTAATTATTTTACAAATTTATCATATAATTATCAATTCGATTGACTCCGAGGCTCACATATATCGGAATGCCCAGTCCTGGCATTTGCTTGAATTCAAATATTTCAGGGTGTGTAAAGAAAAATGGCGGTTGATTTCATGTTAGTCCTACAATTTATTTTTATAACTTTTGTTGATTGTTCCTTATAAAGTAGGTATTAATATATTTTTTATATTGTTAAATAATTAGTAAAGATCAGTAATTAACAATCACAAACAAATTATAACTTCAAAAAGATTTTTTAATTATCAAATAAATGTTTTATTAATTTAAAAAAAAGTTTATAAAATCAGTAAATTTCCAAAGGGAGCATTTCAAATTTGATTTTGCTAAAACAAAAAACACACATAAATATCAGAATTCCCAAAAAATATTTGATTCCTATTTTATCTACAACTAATTACTTGAAATTTTCCTAAACTCCCCACTTCCAAACTCACATTTGCATATAATCCCTACCCAAACTTTTATTTATATGCAGTCCCTGATGGGATTGACAAGATAGCTTTGTGAGTATTATTTAAAGAAAGTTGAGTATAAAAGTTAGAAAATTGAGTATGTAAGGTTACATCCACCATATCAAAAAACTGCATACTCAATTTTCACTCTTTTATACTCACTTTTCACTCTTTTATACTCATTTTTCACTGATGTATACTTAATTTTTACTATTTTATACTCAATCCATTAGGGAGTTAACACAAAGAAAAACTCAAATGGGGACTGAATACAGAGTTTGACTTGCCATTAGGGATTTAAAGCAAATTTACCGGATTTTTTCTCTTTTCTTTTTTCTTTCATTATTATATAACATTTAATACTCTCTCTCATATCTCTTAATTTTTCTCTTTTCTCTTTACTCTAAAATTAATTTAAATGACACTCTAAATTTGTTTATTTTTTAAACTTTAATAAAAATTTAAAAAATAATAATAAAACATCAAATATTTTTTCTATTGTTTAACATCAACTTATTTTTTAAATAAAACTGATTTTTAAAATAAAATAATGAAAAAAATGAAATTACTTTGGTAATGAAGACCAGCACCACAACCTAAATACCAACATGGTTGTACTGGTTTCCAAAGATTAGCACCACAATAACATGAAAGTTTCAAATCATTTTTAGCGCTATTCTGAGAGTCCTAAAATAGCAAACGAGGCCTTATTTGAAGTCAAGTTCACCTAATAAAACATATAAGAGTTGGAATGAGTCTAATCAAAGCTCTTAAGTCCATCAATAAATTTTGACCAAAACCCATTAATAGATATAGGGGACTCGGATTTCTAAAAACTTGAAATGAGATGGAAGAGGTGAGTGTGTACAGTGAGATATGGTGAGAAATCCTAGTCTTGAGTTTCCTATATGAAGTTATAGACCCATGCAATTTGGCACAAATTATGAAATTTTCTAAATCTTCTGAGCAATACCGGGAATCTTTTACGATGATAAATGAGGGCACCTTTGGACTTTAGGACACTTTAAAAACCTACAGGAGTTGAAATGAGTTCGATCAGAGCTGTTTAGATTCATCAATATACTTGGACCAAAACCTATTGATTAACCTAGGCGAGTTGGATTTCAGAATTTTTGTAATGAGATAGAAGTGTGGAGTGCGTAAAAAGTATATATTGTGAGAAATATTGGTTTTGAGTCTCCTACATGAAGTTATATGCCTATGTCAATTGACACAAAGTCTGAAAGTTTTTAAACCTTCTGAGCAATGTTGAAAATCTTTTGCGATAATAACGGAGGGCACCCTTGGACTCTAGAGAACTGTAGAAACCTATAAGAGTTAGAATGAGTTCGATCAGAGCTCTCTAAATCTATCAATGGATTTTGATTGAAACACATTGATGGACCTATATAGCTTAGATTTCTAAAATTTGACGATGAGATGGAAGTATGGAGTGTGTAGATGGTATATACAGTGTCCAATCTTGGTCATTATACACGTACATGAAGTTATGATCGTGTGCCAACTAGCATGAACTGTGATGTTGGTTTTTGAAGACCAACATCGTGGTGTTGGTTTCTGTGGTCTTCAAAAACCAGCACCACAGTGTTGGTTTATGAAGATCAACATCATAATGGTGCTGGTTGTGTTGGTGCAATAGTCCTTGGGTCAAGATTAACCAGTTTGAGTGAGCTTGAGTGGGTCTGAGTTAGAGTTTCGATGTTTGACAAGATATGTGTAATAAGTCATGTGGGTTAAGATTGACAGGAGATTTGACTGGTGAAGTCCAAGTGAATTTGTGAGATCACGCATTAGCAAGGTTGAAGTCTATCGAGAGATTAAACCTAACTGTGGTTAGGCAAGGTGAAGTCTTAGTGAGACTAGGCAAACCTAGTTGGGAACTAGGTGAAGTCAAGTGGATCTGGGAGATCGCATATTGGCAAGGTGAAAATCTACCGAAAGACTAGACCTAACTTTAGGGTTAGACGGACCTAGTTAGGAACTAGTTGAAGTCCTAATGGGGCTAGGCAAACCTAGATGGGAACTAGGTTTTGTCCAAGGTGGGTTAGCTAAGAGCTAAACACTTGGCATGAGTGAAGTCCTGGTTGAGAATTAGGTAAGGAAAAGTCTAAGTCGATCAAAGGTTTGATGGGACACTTGGTGAGGAAGTCCTAACAGGTTGCGGTTGACCGAAGGTTGGGCTAAGGAAATCCTAGACTTGGTTTAGACATCTTAGGGTATGGGCAATCGATTAGTCGATTGACTCAATCCAATTGATCAAGTGATCTATTGGAGCACTATTTCTCATGAGATACAAAATAGCCCGTAAATGATTCGGTGATCAATTAAGGACAACACCAATCGATCAGGTGATGGACTTTTGTCACGAGAACAAAATTAGCCTTAATTGATCAAGTGATCGACTAAGGATGCTTTTAATCAATTGGGTGATCGATTAAGGCAATATCTTAGTGAGACTAGGCAAACCTAGTTGGAAACTAGGTGAAGTCCAAGTGGATCTGGGAGATCGCACGTTGGCAAGGTGAAAATTTACCAAGAGACTAGGCCTAACTCGAGGGTTAGACAGATCTAATTGGGAACTAGGTGAAGTTCTAATAGGACTAGGCAAACCTAGATGAGAACTAGGTTAAGTCCAAGGTGGGTTAGCAGGGAGCTAAACACTTGGGCATGAGAGAAGTCCTGGTTGGGAACTAGGCAAGGAAAAGTCCAAGTAGATCAAAGGTTTGATCAGACACTTTGTGATGAAGTCCTAACAGGTCACGGTAGACCGAAGGTTGGGCAAAGGAAATTCTAGACTTGGTTTAGACAAGTTAGGGTATGGGCAATCGATTAGTCGATTGGCTCAATCCATTTGATCAGGTGATCCATTGAAGCACTGTTTCTCACGAGATACAGAATAGCCCATAATTGATTCGATGATCAATTAGGGACAACATCAATCGATCAGGTGATGGACTTCTGTCACGAGAACAAAATTAGCCTTAATCGATCAAGTGATCGACTAAGGATGATTTTAATCGATTGGGTGATCGATTAAGCCAATATCTTGAAGAGCACAGTAAGGTGCTTAATTGATTAAAGTTGTGTTACGCAAGAACACAAAAACTTGTTGAATTGATTAAGCAATCGATTAAGCTTCAAAAATTAGTCGTTCAATGACTATATTTGATGTGGTAATCGATTGGGTAATTGATTAAGGAACCCTACGTCGCAGGTATATAAGGTTTTCACGTAGGTTGAAACATCATCTCGTCTCCTCCTTCTTCGCCCATTCTTGTGTGTTCTTGGGGATGAAGTGTTGCTGCAATTCCAAACATCAAGGGGTGATTTCAAGCTAGAAGTAAGTAAGACAAGTAAGATCTTAGTGTTCTAATTCTTGTAAGAATTCATTTATATTTACTTGTTCTTTTTGTGTATTTCTTTGTAAGCTTATACGATGTTTCTCTGCCTCCACGAAGGAGACATTTATAGTGCTTGTGAGTGTGAGGAGAGTAAATCCTTGGATTAGCAAGCTTAAGGAGGTGGATACTAAGTAAGAAGAAGGTATTAACATTGCTCAAGTTTTTCCGCTGCAACAAATTTACAATAAGCAAAGAACGGAACTAATCGCCCCTATCTCTCCTACCAGTAGTCACAAGTTAAAGCTATCAGACCGATCAACCCATTGCAAGGTGGGCCAATCCTGGCGGGGCGGGGTGGGCCAACCCTTTATCTTGGCAAATTGGAAAATTCCCAATCCAACCCAACTCAAGGTGGGTTGCAGGTTAGGTGGACCAACTCATGAACCTATAAAAAAAATAAAATTATATTTTAAAAATTAAAAATTTTAAATTTCAATTTCAAATTAGACGGGATAAACCCACAATTTAGCGCACATATGTGATGATGTTAAGTATCATTATATCCAAAGTTCAATTGGGGTGTGGACTTCGCATAATTAATTTGATAGTCGACTTTTTTTCAAGCATTTTTTTTTTGACAATTATTCTTTATTTGATTTGAGTTCATAAGTCGGCAGGGTCTGATCCGATTCAAATTAAAGTCCTAACTTGGAAGTTCTTTAATTTTTCATTTTAATTTTAAGTTTGGGGGAATTATTTTTTGTTCTCAACCCGTGGGCTAACCCAATCCTATCATGGGTCGACCAACATGGGTCACAGGCTTGTATGGTCTCTAAAAATCGACACCACAACTTAAATACCAACATCGCTGTGGTGCTGGTTTTTAAAGATCAGCACCACAATATCATGAAAGTTTCTAATCATTTTAAGTATTGTTTGGAGAGACTTAAAATAATAAAAGAGGGCTTATTTTGGACTCAGGTTCACCTAATAAATAGATTTGGAATCAGTTTGATTAGAGCTTTTAAGTCTATCAATGAGTTTTGACCAAAACCCATTGATGAACCTAGGGGGCTCAGATTTTTGAAACTTTAAATGAGATGGAAGAGGAGAGTGTGTAGAACGGAGATATGGTGAGGATTGATCTTGAGTCTCCTATATGAAGTTATAGACTCGTACCAATTGACACAAAATATGAAACTTTCTAAACCTTTTGTGCAATACCAGGAATCTTTTATGATGATAATGGAGGGCGCCCTTGGACTCTAGGGCATTGTAAAAACCTACAGGATTGGAATGAGTTCGATCAGAGCTCTCTTGATCTATCGATGAATTTTAACCAAAACCTATTGATGGGCCTAGATGACTTAGATTTCTGAATTGTTGTAATGAGATGGATGTGCGTGTTAGGACCGGTAGACGAGCCAAACAATGATAACACTCAAGCATTTACTTAGTATCCACTGTTGGAAACGGGATGACTAGAGAGGGGGGGGGGGGTGAATTATAGCCAATCAATGCAACCTTTGGCACTTAACAAGTCAGTAGCACAGCGGAAAGAATAGAAAACAAGGTGTGCAGAAAACTAACACACAAACAAACCAAACACAGCTAGCAAGATCGCTAACAAGGAGGATTTACAAGGTTCGGGGATAACTTGCCCCTACTTCTTGGCGTGCCCTTAAGGCGGGCGATCCCTTGATCGTCGGCAGATCAAGCCCCGGTTATCACCGGATATAAAGCAACCTCCTTCTCGGTGGAGAAACCTCTCCACAGCGTTTCAATCACAGATAAATGTTTAAGCTCAATGAAACAACAAGAAGGATCTTACTCAAGCACTCAGCAAGGACAAGAACACAGCAAGCTTCCCTGAGCTCCACCCAGTGGCGATCTCACGCAAGAACCCTTCTTCGTGTCTTCCCACTGTCGGACTCCCAGCTCCTTGTTCTCTCCTTCAAGCACTCAAGTAATGGATGATTGCTTCTCGAAAATCAGTAGCTTGCTCAAGATGATGAAACTTCAAGAACGCAGCAAGCTTGTTGTGGAGAACTCAAGGCGCAGCAAGAAGTCAGTATTCGAACTCTGCTTCCATGAAGCCAGCTTCCGCGCTTTTGATTCTCCACACAGCACCAGGTGACAACATCCTCTGTAGCCTCCAGCTACCACACTGCCAACGCTAGCTACCACTGAGCCCTCTCTGGTCTTCCTGAGATCCCCTCAGCCAAGCCCCAGTCTCGCCTCCAGTCTGCAGCTCGGCCGTTGCAACCTGAAATGGAGAATCGGACAAACCTGCTCCAAGGAAAGCCTCCTTTGACCTCTCCTTGAGTGTTTGAATCCTCCCCTGTCACCTGCAGCTTAATCAGAGTGTTAGAGTAGTGTATCACACAGTAAATCAAATATCAGATGTAAGTGGCAGCAAATCGGATACGTTCAGACGCGATCAGAGCGTCTGACAGTGCATTTGAATTAAAGTGATCGGTCACCCGACCGATCAGGTTAGGTCCAGACCGATCAGGCTCCGTCCTGATCGGTCCCCAACGCTCAATTAGAAATCACGATTTCTTTGGGACTCTCCTAGACCGATCACCAGACCGATCCAAGGTTGTGAATCGATCACCCGAACGATCCACCCCTTTATCAGGCGATTTCTGAGCTTCACAGTCCAGACCTCCTGATCGGTCACCGGACCGATCAGGCAGCCTCCTGATCGGTCACCAGACCGATCAAAACATGACCAGACCGATCAGGCTCCGTCCTGATCGATCATAGAGAGGAACCTGCGACGTTTGATCGTTCTCCGGAACGATCTGCACAGTGATCCTGATCGGTCACCAGACCGATCAGGTGCAGATCAGCAAGGGAACTCAACCTCACTTGTTTGCTCCCTGATCGGTCACCAGACCGATCAGGAGCCAAGCAGTGGGTGAAACACGCACTCCCTGATCGGTCACCGGATCCATCAGGAGCAGTACAGTAGGTTCCCAACCTCACTGTGTGCTCCCTGATCGGTCACCAGACCGATCAGTCGTTGCTGGATCGGTCACCAGACCGATCCACAACAGGGCAGCGTGCCAGCTTCCCTGACCGATCACCAGACCGATCCAGGGACTTAAACTTAGCCCTCCAAGCTAAGTTCTCTTTCACCTTAGCCCTCCAAGCTAAGGATTTTTCACCTAACCCTCCAAGTTGGGAATTTACACCTAACCTTCCAAGTTAGGACTTTTCACCTAGCCCTCCAAGCTAGGACTTTTCACCCAACTCTTCCGGATTAGGACTTTCCAAACCTAGCCCTCCAAGCTAGGACCTGACCCTCCAAGCCAGGACTTTTTCACCTAATTCTCCAGGATGGAAATTTGCACCTAACCCTCCAAGTTAGGACTTTTCACCTAGCCCTCCAAGCTAGGACTTTTCACCCAACCCTTCCGAATTAGGACTTTTCCAACACCTAGCCCTCCAGACTAGGATTTTCAACACCATGCCTAATCCTCGATCAGGACTTAAACATAATCATAATCATCAACCTAAACTTAAATTGGTGTCAACACCAAAACAACAATCAGGGCCAGACTGCATCAGCAATCTCCCCCTTTTTATTGTTTGACAACCCGATCTAAGTTTAGGAATTCTCAATCCATTTCCTCAAATCCAGAATCATAAGGGAATCAGGATCCTCCCCCTACAACATGATCAACCTAAACTTAACCAACCAATACTCTCCCCCTTTGTCGAACACCGAAAAGGGCTAGAAGGGCTGATAAGTTTAAACCATACTCCCCCTCAACCCTAGGGGTATCCCAAATCAACAAAGATGTGATAGGTTGTTGAATAACCATATGAACACATGTGAAAAAGATAGAGCAAGATATAGCAATCACATGCATCATACGAACATGAAGTAACAACTCACAAAGCATGTCATGACAGTCATATGTATCAACTAGACATGACATTATAAGCATGAACAAGGAGATATAGAATGAGGCATATAGTCAAAACATCACCATATAATCTACTAATGAGCATAAAATGACAAGAAATACATCATGCCATAACAAGTACACGCAAAGATAGCGGCTATACAGAAAATATCCAGATATATAGTAGGTGCAACTCAATGCCATAACAGGTAAAAGTCAAAACGGACACAGCCATCAAAAGATCAGAAATCAATCAACCAACAGCAGAAAGCAGTCAATCGTCAGCTGGATCATCGTCGGAATCATCAATGTAGATGATATCCCCCGGTGAAGGGCCACTGGGAGATGCACTATCAGGAAATGTGTGATGATACCACTCTTCATACCATCTGTCCTGGAATGAGCTCATGTCTGAGATATCAGATTCTAGTGTAGCCAGGCGTCGATCGAAGGATTGACACTCGGAGCGGACCTCCTATCGCCAGAGCTCCGAGATATGCAATTCGTGCTGCAGCATCCGCTCTAACTCCGCAATCTGCCATCGGAGGTCAAGAGCCCACTCATCATAATCCTCTATATCAGCGGGCTGCTCCTGGGAATGGGCTACTCCTGGAAACTCCCCCATATGTCTCTGATTCTTCCATCGCAACCCTTGTGATCCGACAACAATACCAGACTGGGCCAGCATGCGACGATCAAGACGGCAGTCCTGTCGCACCATAGGTACAGTACGACCCTGTGAAACATCGATCCCAACGGACTGCAGCCAAGCAGTGATGATATGGCCGAATGGCATATAGATCGTCTGGCCATACCTCAGACCATGGACAATGATGGAGAAATAGATGGACGATGCTATGTCAAAATCTAACTGCAGATGCATCCCATAAAGCATCAGGCAGTGGAATGGATGGATCTCATCAAGATGCTTTGAAGTAGTCAGAAGGAGACAATTGGTGATAATCTTAAACAGAACATAATCAATGGGGGATATATGGAGAGCAGGAAATGTGGGAAACGTACGGGTGCGCGCACCGGAACTCCGTGGCCTGGGGTGGCCTAGAAAATGCTCATAGATGGAGTCAGGAGTGACTCCAGTAAAAGGGACAGGAAGAGGGTCAGGAAGATAGGGATAGAGCGAAAAGTCATTATCGGAGCGACGGCAACCCAGAAACACAGTGAAGGCTGATAAGGTAAAATCAAGATCGACACTGGCGACACGGGTCCGCCACCCCGTGCCCTCCCCATTGGCCAAATTATTATAGAATTCAGAGACCAAATCAACATTGATTGACCTCTCTAAGAAAAGGATGTTTTGAAGCCCATAGTACTCAATGATTCCTCTCACCGTAGGACAATGTTCAAAAACAAAAGTTTGATCCACTGACCGACATGACATTAGTTTGAAGTTGTGCCAAGGAAAGTTTAGGGCATAGTGAATGTTCTGAAATCTAGTATGCGGGGGAGGTGGAGGCCTCGGAGGAGGTGTAGAAGATGAAGGGCCTTTGCCCTTAGAACTATCCTCCATAGGTTCCTTACCTTAGAAGACTTTCTATAGATTGGATTCAAGAATTGATCATACAAACATGATTTAACGAGGGAAGTAATCACACACGGTTTGAATCGAGTGATCAGAATGGACATAAGTTGAATAAAAAATTCAAGAATTGATCATCATAGATAAGACCCAATCAGTTAATGCAAGGTAACACATTTGATCAAGAACAAAAGGGAAAGAATGATTTGATCATTTGGTGAGAAAGTAAGGTCACGGCAAATATAAGAAGGGCACAGCACCACACCAAGAACAACAAATCATACTCGGTTAGCTTCCAAAACATAGTTTATGAACTGTTTGAACAGAAAAACGAAGCCAAAAACTTACTTAGGTGCCATTGAAGAGATTCTTGAAGTTTTTGAGGGGAAAGAGCTTGCGCAGAAGAAGCCTCGGCACAAGACAGGGACGCAGAAGACTTCGAGTGAAAGAAAACTTGCTGGGAGCAAGAAAACGCCCGTAGAAGCCTTTGCGAGAACTCGCACGCGAAAGAGGGAGACGAAGGCACTGGAGAGCTCTCGCACGAAGCAAATGTTGCGCGAGTGGGAGGTCGCGACGCTAGGGTTCGGCAAGAAAGGGTTTTTCCCGAAGTTAATCGGTTGGTGGATCGGTCCACCAACCAGAATTTAATGCGTCTGAACGGATCACCGTTCGATCTGATCGTGCCCAGACCGATCAGGCTATAGCCTGATCGGACTGACCGGATCCTGATCGGTCTGGTGACTGATCAGACGCGCTCCTGATCGGTCGGGTGACCGATCAGGACACGAACAGTAGGGTCCGGAGAGAAACCGATGAGCTCCCTGATCGGTCTGTGGACCGATCCCCACAGGGTGCCAGATCGATCTGGGGACCGATCCAGGCTAGCTCAGAATACTTGGTCAAAATTTCGGAAAGTCACTGCTTGCCTTGCTGATCGGTCTGTGAACCGATCACCACAAGAAGGAGCCAGATCGGTCCGGGGACCGATCAGCCCTATTCCTGATCGGTCCGGTGACCGATCAGGGTTCCTGATACTCCCTGATACGAACTGAAATGTTCAGTTTCAGAATTTCTGAAACTTTCCAACGAGATCTGGTGAAGTGTATCAAACTTGGACATGATCTCATGACTAGAATTGATCCCTGAACAAGAATCAAAAGTCCTTATAGGTTCAACAATCACTTTAATCCATCCAAATGGAGTCAAACTCAATCAACAATCATTCAAGCAATTTCAACTAAGTTTGTATCAAATCCAATGTTCCAATCAAGTTTCCTTGATTGGAATGTCCAAGTATGATCATGGAGCCAAATACACATATGTTATGCATTGGTTTTCCCCATACTTGGTCACCACCGTGATTATTATCTCGTCAACTTAATTTCTCAAGGGATGCATCGACATTTTGAGAAATTGAGTTGATCCTAACATCTCACCCCATTTCTAGCAAGCAAAAACGTTTTGTTAAACCTTATAGTTTGTGTGAGATGTCCCCAAAGTTACCCAATTGTTCCCCAACAATTTGAAATAATCATAGAGGGTTTGAATGCAAATAGAAAAACTATGAAGCGCGACACATTCCCAACTCCCGTCTTAGAAAACTAAATTTATTTTCGGGAAGTGGTTTAGTGAAAATGTCGGATAGGTTTGATTTGGACTCTACACGAGAGAGTACAATATCTCCCCTAGCTACATGATCCCTAATGAAATGGTGTCTTACTTCAGTGTGTTTGGTCCTAGAGTGATGGACTGGATTCTTGGTTAGATTGATTGTGCTAATGTTATCACATAACACTTGCACAGCCGTGTAACTCAATCCATAGTCCTCTAAAGTATGCATCATCTACAACAATTGTGACACTCTCTCCCATGGCGATATATTCTGCCTCGGTCGTGGAGAGAGCAACGCAATGTTGCTTCCGACTCGACCAACTTACTAAGGACGAACCTAAGAATTGGCAACCCCCACTAGTGCTTTTCCGATCCAACTTACATCCAGCGTAGTCGGAATCCGTGTAGCCAATCAAATCAAAAGATTCGGTACGGGGGTACCAAAGACCTACACCAATTGTGCCCTTGAGATATCTCAAAATCCGCTTAACAACAATTAAATGAGATTCCTTGGTACAAACTTGATACCTAGCGCACATACCTACAGCAAATAGTATATCAGGTCGACTAGCTGTAAGGTATAACAAACTACCTATCATGCTCCGATATTGAGTCAAATCAACAGGTTTACCACTCTCGTCATTGTCTAACCTTGTGTTTGTGGCCATGGGAGTGGTTACCTCTTTTGAATCACTCATATTGAATTTTCGAAGCATCTCTTGAGTATACTTTGATTGGTGCACATGGATACCATCGTGAGTTTGCTTGATTTCAAGTCCAAGGAAGAAAGTCAACTCTCCCACTAGACTTATTTCAAACTCACTCTCCATGTGTCCAATGAACTCATTTAAATATCCCTTATTGTTTGAGCCACAGATTATGTCATCGACATATACTTGGGCTACAAATATATTGTCACTATCTCTTCGTAGAAATAGTGTCTATTTGGCCTTTAACGAAGCCCTTCTCAATTAAAAATGTCGACAACCGCTCATACCAAGCCCGGGGTGCTTGTTTAAGGCCATAAAGTGCCTTTTTGAGCTTGAATACGTGGTTTGGGAATTCGGTACTCTCAAACCCCGGAGGTTGTTCGACGTAGACCTCTTCTCTAATCAAACCATTTAGGAAAGCCGATTTGACATCCATTTGATATAATTTGAAGCCACGATGTGCTGCAAATGTGAGCATCAATCGGATGGACTCTAATCGTGCCACGGGAGCATAGGTCTCATCATAATCAAGACCTTCAACATGTTTCTACCAAGCGTGCCTTGTTTCTAATGATTTCTCCCTTATGGTTCAATTTGTTCTTGAAGACCCATTTGGTTCTAATAATGGTGGTCTTCTTGGGTCGAGGGACTAAGTCCCAAACTTGACTCCTCTCGAATTGACCTAGTTCATCTTGCATTGCAATGATCCAGTCGGGATCATTTAATGCTTCATCAATTTTCCTATGTTCAATTTCGGAAATTAGGGCAACTTCATTAGCCTCATTCCGGAAGAATGATCTAGTCCTAACCCCATGATGGATGTCTCCAACAATTTGGTCTTGGGGATGACTAGAGGCTAATCTAGTTTGCCTTGGTGTTGGTGGTGCTTCTTGAACGGGTTCTGTAGGATCGATGCACGTGAGAGGGGGGGGGGTGAATCACGTGACTTTTAAAAAATTAAATCAGAGTGCTTTAAAAAGCGTGCACAGCGGAAATGAAAGAAATGAAAGATGAACACAAAAACATGAACGATTTTTACTTCGTTCGGAGCCTTCGTCGACTCCTACTCGAAGGCCCAGGTCCCTCGGACCTTTCCGTTGGGCAATCCACTAAAACTCTCTATCGGTCAACCCCGATAGAGCAGGCGAGTACAAATGAATTGAAAGTGTGACAACCCCACACTTTCAAGTAATTAAGTGCAACAATATATATATTGAAAAAATTAACTTTTTACCGACGTCCGGAGTAGGTCGACTCTTTCGGGGCAGCAGGACGTCGTCGGCTCGAAGTGTAGCGTTTCCGGAGCAAGGCGCGAGCGTAGAAGAACTTGAAAGCTTTTGGAAGAATTGTTGTTCTTTGAAGAGGGTCGAGGCCCTCTTTATATAGGGCAGGGGGCGCCCGACATGCTCGGGGCGCCCCCCACGTGGCTGTCGATCCGGCGATGCTCCGGTCAAAGCTAATCTCGTCTACTTCGGGATTGCTTTTGACTGGGGCGCCCGACGCGCGCGGGGCGCCCGATTGACCGGTCAAAATCCCATCTTCTGGCTTCGCGAGGGCGAGCTTCGGCAGCTGGCAGTGAGGTGGCACAGGGGGCGCCCGATTCAAGCGGGGCGCCCCAAATAGCGCTGCTGTCGGGGCGTTTACCTCTTCGCTGACTCCTGGTTGACTCTGGGGCGCCCGACACATCAGGGGCGCCCTTCTCAGCTACGGCCTCACTCCTTTGAGGCTGTCTGAGCTGCAGAAACACCGTCCTTCGGTCCTGCATCCAGGGTTAGTCCAAAACAGCAAATAATAAAATATAATTCTAAGTTAATTAGATCCTATCTACCAGACCAGGATCTAACCAGGACTCAACTTAGATCACCTAAATGGGTCTAAGTTGGACTGCGCCTAACGTCCAAGATTGGACTCGTCCTCACTGGGTCGCTCCTCCAGTGACTTACCTTACTTACCCATTTTGCAGCTCTACTTGACTTCTTGACCCTACCAGGACTTCCTGCCAAGGCTCAACCACCTTGGTCTTCCTGCCAAGTCTCAACCAACTTGGTCTTCAGCCAGTTGTCAGGTCCCGCGGACCCAACTGGACTTCCCGCCAGGACTCAACCATCCTGGACTTCAGCCTGGTGTCTGGTCCTAAGTCTTTCAACCCTGCACACTTGGTAAAGAGGTTAACCACACACAACCCTAACTTTAACCACTTTGTCATACATCAAAACCCGAGTTTGACCGTTAGTGCAAACTGCACCAACAATCTCCCCCTTTTTGATGTATTGACAACTCAGGTTAAAGTTAGAGAAAAACTAGCAGTTACATGCAAGTAAATAAAAGATAAGCATGAAAGTACATGGTGCAAAATTAAGTAGCAAATAGAATTTTCTAAGCTTTAACCCTATTCTCCCCCTTTGTCATTCATCAAAAAAAACATACGTATATTAAGTTACGGAGAGTAGGATCCAAAGCTAAGTGATAGGGAAAAACTAGACTTAGGCAAAATAGATTAAGTAAGATAAATAGCCTAAGTGAAAAAAAGGAACTCCCCCTGAATCAATTAACTTAGCTTTCAAAACTAACAAATAGTTTTCAACAACATTATTTTTCAAATGAATTGGAAATATTGTCAAAGTTAAGCTTGGCAATCTTTTTAAAAGAAAATATATAAAAATTTCCCAAATAATACATATTTTTCAAAGCCAAAAGAAACTTTGCTACTGAGCTTTAACTTAGAAGAAGGAAGATATTCTAAGAATAAGCTTTAAAAGTTTCAAGACCATTATTCAATTTTTAAAACTAAGTTTTCAAGAATATGCCTTAGATTCGTTTGAAAATAGTTATACTTTAAAAATAATATCATAGACTTAATCAAACTATTCTTAAAATTAATTTTCCAAGTTAGTTTGAGCTCCCCCTTAACTTGACAAGCCCTTAGAATTCCTTGTCAATTTCAAGGTAAACATTCTATTATGTCCTAGGGATATTCAAACTATAAATAAAAATATTTCAAAAGAATCATTTTTGGAAGTAAATCAATCAAAATATTTTGATACTTTCTAGTATAAGAATAAGCTAATAGTGGATTTTCAAAAAACATAAGTGTTTTTATTTTAAAGTTAATTTGAAAAAGGAGATTTGCAAGACCCAAAAATACGGATTTTTCAATGCTAAATAGGAATTGCAAGGAACTATTTATAAGCATAATAACTTTTAAAGGAGTAGAAATATAGGCTAAGTGTTAGAAAAAAACTAGTCTTAAATTTATTAATGTAGCTTTAAAATTTTTTTTTTTTTTTCGAAAGAAAAAAAAATTTTAGGGATCAATATTTAATAAAATTTTCAAATGTGTTTTGTCAAAAATGATATTTTGAAAAAGTACTTTGACCTCAGCTCCCCCTGGACCAAGTAATGATTGTGGTCCCTTTTCATATGTCTAACTCTAGTTACTGACTAACTATCTAGATGATAGTAGTGTTCACAGGGTTAGTCAAGTTAGGTAATAATGTCTAGCTCAGATTTTAGTGCAAGACTACTTAACTTGATCACTGTAATGTTGGTATTTTACGCCCAGACTTACTGTGATGCACTGACTTAAGCATTCGGAAGTCCAGGCAGAGTCCTATGCATCTCACAACCGTTCTATGTTTTTGCAAACACAAACAAGGTAATCTTAATGTGTTTTGTGAGATGCGGCTACCTAAATCTATAGGTTCATGCAATTCTAGGGGTCAGAGCCTAGGCTAAGTCCATTTTCGAAAAAGCCCTAGTTTTGAAAATCAAAAATTTTTAAATACAATAAAGTTCTTGAAAATCAAGTTTGAAAAGTCCGTGTTTAAGTTTAATTTTGAAAAGCAATAAACTTTTTAAAAAACAAGTAAAAAATCCTTGTTTTTAAAATCAAAATTCAACTTAAGCTTATCAGGTCATTCCTAGTCTATAACACACATTCCTATTAACCTTCTTAAGTTGCTAAATTCAGATTCAGGCAGTGGTTTGGTAAATATATCAGCTAGATTAGACTTAGATTCAACATGGTTAAGTTCAATTTCTCCTTTATTTACATGATCTCTGACAAAATGGTGTTTGATTTCTATATGTTTGGTCCTAGAGTGGTGGATTGGGTTTTTGGTTAAATTGATTGAACTTAGGTTATCTATATAAATTTTGACTTTCTTAAAATCTAAGTTAAAATCTTTTAAGGTATGCATCATCCAAAGTAGTTGGGCTACACATTCACCCATTGCTATGTACTCAGCTTCAGTGGTGGATAGGGCAACACAATGTTGTTTTCTACTGAACCAACTAACTAGTGAGGGTCCTAGAAGTTGGCATCCACCACTGGTACTTTTTCTGTCTAATTTACAGCCAGCATAATCTGAGTCAGAATATCCAATAAGTTCAAACTGGGCTGTTCTAGGGTACCAAATTCCTAAACTTTCTGTCCCTTTGAGATACCTAAATATCCTTTTAACTAGGGTTAGATGTGATTCTTTAGCACATGTTTGATACCTAGCACACATACTAACTGCAAAGAGAATATCAGGTCGACTTGCAGTTAAGTAAAGTAAGCTACCTATAGCACTTCTATAATACTTAAGGTCAACAGGTTTGCCATTTGTGTCACTATCTATAGTTTGATTGGTAGCCATAGGTGTCTTAATTTCTTTAGCATTATCCATTCCAAATTTTCTAAGTAATTCTCTAGTGTATTTTTGTTGATAGACAAAAGTACCCTCACTAGTCTGTTTTATTTGTAACCCTAAAAAGAAAGTTAATTGACCTACTAAACTCATTTCAAATTCATTTTCCATTACCGTTATAAAATCTTGTAAAAAGTTTGAGTTAGTTGAGCCAAATACTATATCATCTACATATACTTGAGCTATAAAAATATCATTTTTTAGGATTTTGACAAATAGTGTTGGGTCAATTTTGCCTTGGTTAAAGCCTTTAGATACTAAGTAGTTAGACAATTTTTCATACCAGGCCCTAGGGGCTTGCTTAAGTCCATATAAGGCTTTCTTAAGTCTAAAGACATAGTCAGGGTGTTCTAAGCTTTCAAAACCAGGAGGTTGACCTACATAAACCTCTTCTTTAATTAGACCATTTAGGAAGGCTGACTTAACATCCATTTGAAAAAGCTTAAATCCCTTATGGGCTGCATAACTTAAGAGCATTCTTATGGATTCAAGTCTAGCTACAGGGGCATAGGTTTCATCATAATCAAGACCTTCTACTTGGCTAAACCCCTTAGCTACTAGCCTAGCCTTATTCCTGACTGTTTCTCCTTGTTCGTTAAGTTTATTCCTAAAGACCCATTTAGTTTCAATAAATTTCTTGCCTTTAGGTAAGGGTACTAAGTCCCAGACTTGACTACGTTCAAATTGGGCTAACTCTTCCTGCATGGCTATGATCCAATCAGGGTCAAGTAAGGACTCTTCTATAGACTTGGGTTCAATTTTTGAAATCAATGTAATTTGACTAAGGTTCCTAAAAGCTGATCTAGTCTGAACCCTTAGTTCTGGATTACCTAAAATTTGATTAGTTGGGTGGTCTGAGTTAACTCGTACAGTTCTGGGTTGGTTAGGTTCAGTTTCAGGTGTGGGTTCAGTTAGATCATCGTTTTGGTCCTCAATTGGCCTTTCATCAGGGTCAGTACTGGATCTAACAAAGTCAATTGGTTGGTAGGTGGTTTGATCAGGGTTATTTGGGTCAGATTTTTCATCAAATTTTACATTTGTAGTTTCTTCAATTTTTAGGGTAGTTTTGTTATAAACTCTATAGGCTCTACTGGTTAGGGAATAACCTACAAAGATACCTTCCTCAACCTTAGAAGTAAATTTTCCTAAGTGTTCTCTAGTATTTAAGATATAGACTTTACATCCAAATACTTTAAGGTATTTAATGTTTGGTTGTTTGTTATAATAGATTTCAAAAGAGGTCTTTCCTAGGTTTTTAATTAGAGTTATTCTATTTTGTACATAACAAGCTGTACTAACAGCCTCAGCCCAAAGGTATTTTGGTAAGTTGTATTCATTAAGCATTGTTCTAGCTGCTTCTTGTAGTGTTCTATTTTTTCTTTCTACAACTCCATTTTGTTGAGGTGTTTTAGGGCAAGAGAATTCGTGATGGTAGCCGTTTTCTAGACAAAATTGATTAAATTTATGATTTTTGAATTCTCCGCCATTATCGCTCCTAAGTCTTTTGATTTTAATCCCTTTTTCATTTTCTGTTAATTTACAAAATTTAGTGAGTGTATCAAAAGTTTCATCTTTATTTTTTAAGAATTTTACCCAGGTAAATCTTGAATAGTCATCTATAATTACTAGGCAGTATAGGTTACCATTAATTGATTTAACCCCATGTGAGTCAAATAGGTCTAGGTGAATTAATTCCAGAATTGACTTGGTTTGAGTTTGATTAGTTGGTTTGTGGGTTGACCTAGTTTGTTTTCCTTGTTGACAAGCATTACATAAGGTTGACTCAAGGTTAGATAACTTTGGTAGGCCTCTAACTACACCATTTAGTTTAGGTAGTTTTCTGAAGTGAGTATGTGAAAGTCTCCTATGCTAGAGCCAAGTCTCATCCTTATGGGTTAAGAGGCAATTTTCTAAGGGACAGGTTAACTTAATTTCATAAATGTTATTGTGCCTAAGTCCTCTAAGTGTGATGTTTGGGTTGTCATTGTGTTTGATCAGACATTCATTGGATAGGAACCTAACCTTATAACCAGTGTCACACAATTGGCTAATGCTTAGTAAATTGAAGTTCAATTAGGTAAATTTTAGGGGTTAAAATTTAATTTGGTCGAATTTTAAATAAATTAAAGTTAGTTAAGATTTAATTAAAGATTCAATCATTGGAGTCTGAATAACGATTGAAATTCTAATTAATTAAGGATTAAAGTTGATTAAGGATTCAAGTTTAATGATTTTAATTTGATTATGTAAAGAGTTAGATTTTTAATTATATAAAATTTAATTAACGTTAAAATTTAAAGTTAATTTAAGTAAAGTTTGATTATGTAAGTTTTAGTTAAAGTTAAAGTAGAATTTAATTAAGATCAATTTTTAATTTATGTTGAAATTTAATTAGATGAATTTTTAATTAAGGATTTAATTAGGTGAAAAATTAAGATTTAGATTAAGTTAAAATATGATTTAATTAAGAATTTTAAAGTTTAATTTTAACATTTAATTTGTATTTGAATTTTAAATTCGTTAATTTGAATTTTGGATTTAAAAGGTAAGATTTTAAATTCAAGTTTGAGTTTTAAATTATCAATCAATGATTTGAACTTATTATCCTTATTCATCTCACTTGATCTAAGTTATCAAACAAAGGGATCCTATGATTTGTGTGAGATGATTTTGAGTTTGATTAGAAATGTTAACTTGACCTTGTTTTAGATCCAAGTTTAACAAGTAGTAATTTAAAAGTACACTTCAATAATTGGCTTCCAGGCCAGGGCGAGGCACAGTGGCCTTCTTTGGCCGAAGCCTTATTGGAGCAACAACCCTTTTCTAGGCAAAGCCGCTTAAAGAAGTTGGACTTTTAACTTACTCATTGAAAACCTTGGTACTAAATAGTACAAGATTCAAATTAACTTTGAAGCTAATCCTAAGTGCCCACCTGGGCAAAGGCTGATTTTGAGGTGCCAACTAGTTTGGTGCCTCCCCTTGGATTATAGGTTGAGTGCTTTGGGTTGTTAAAGTGGACTCTTAAATTTTCTTTGAATTTTGAATTAGTTACATTTTTTAATTTGTCTTTATTAGGAATTTTTGTAATGCTTAAATTATTGTTGGGTTTTAATTTCGAATTACCCACGTTTGTAGTTTTCAGTTTTGAAGAATTGATAATTAACTTGGGTTTATTTTCAAGTTTAATGGTTTTTGAATTTTCGATTACAATTGAACTATCAACTGAGTTAAAAACTTTATTTAGATAAACATTGATTTTATCGAGGGTTAGATTTTCACAATCTGAATTAACTTGGTCAATGTTTTGTTTAACCAAGTCAGAGTTGAGTTTGCTCTGGTCTGAAAAGTCTAAAATATTGCAGGAAGTTTTTAACAAAATGTGCATTTCGGGAGGATTTATAGAGATATCTAATTTATTAGAAGAACCTTCTACACAGTCAGATATTTCAGAGATTTGCTCAGAATCATGCAAGACATTTGTATTAATAATACTAGGGGTATTCTTGTAATTTACCTCAATCGCATCCCCTAATTTAGTAGGCTTTACCGTTGGTTCAGGCTCGACCTTAGTTGCAAATTGGACTTGATCTTCCATCTTTAAATTTGGTTCTGCGATTGATTTAGTAGACTCATCTTCAGTTTTAAGCTTAGGCTCATCCAGCTCCTTCAAATTCTCGTGCAATTCATTCAGCCGAGTCCATAGGTCATATGCGTTGTTATACTTTTCCAGTCTGCAGGAAATTTTGTTAGGCAAAACTGCACAAATTAATTTATTTACCTGCTTGTTCAGTTCATCATTTTGAGATTGGTATCTCAGGGCTAACACGTAGTCGAAGTCTTGACTGCCCAAGAAGATCTCCATTGATCGCCTCCAATAGTCGAAATCTTCTGGATAGTAGTGTGGGGGCTCGTTGACATTTCACCCTTGCATCTTATTTTGCGCCATTTAGAAATCTTGCACACAAAAAATAGACCAAACAAAGTCCCAAGACTAGGTCTTGGATTAGTAGTGCCGGCAGAGATAAATATATAAAAATAAAATGACCAACTCGAATGGTGTTGCACCAAATTCGTGTAAAATCGATCGATAAAAAAACTAATATATAAATATTGATAATAATATCAGATTTAGACTGTGAGCAAAAAAAATCACAGACAACGATAAAAACTGGATTTCCCCCGGCTCTTACGGTGGTTGCACCGATAGAGAGCGTACCAGGCTCTGATACCACTTGTAGGATCGATGCACGTGAGAGGGGGGGGTGAATCACGTGACTTTTAAAAAATTAAATCAGAGTGCTTTAAAAAGCGTGCACAGCGGAAATGAAAGAAACGAAAGATGAACACAAAAACACGAACGATTTTTACTTCGTTCGGAGCCTTCGTCGACTCCTACTCGAAGGCCCAGGTCCCTCGGACCTTTCCGTTGGGCAATCCACTAAAACTCTCTATCGGTCAACCCCGATAGAGCAGGCGAGTACAAATGAATTGAAAGTGTGACAACCCCACACTTTCAAGTAATTAAGTGCAACAATATATATATTGAAAAAATTAACTTTTTACCGACGTCCGGAGTAGGTCGACTCTTTCGGGGCAGCAGGACGTCGTCGGCTCGAAGTGTAGCGTTTCCGGAGCAAGGCGCGAGCGTAGAAGAACTTGAAAGCTTTTGGAAGAATTGTTGTTCTTTGAAGAGGGTCGAGGCCCTCTTTATATAGGGCAGGGGGCGCCCGACATGCTCGGGGCGCCCCCCACGTGGCTGTCGATCCGGCGATGCTCCGGTCAAAGCTAATCTCGTCTACTTCGGGATTGCTTTTGACTGGGGCGCCCGACGCGCGCGGGGCGCCCGATTGACCGGTCAAAATCCCATCTTCTAGCTTCGCGAGGGCGAGCTTCGGCAGCTGGCAGTGAGGTGGCACAGGGGGCGCCCGATTCAAGCGGGGCGCCCCAAATAGCGCTGCTGTCGGGGCGTTTACCTCTTCGCTGACTCCTGGTTGACTCTGGGGCGCCCGACACATCAGGGGCGCCCTTCTCAGCTACGGCCTCACTCCTTTGAGGCTGTCTGAGCTGCAGAAACACCGTCCTTCGGTCCTGCATCCAGGGTTAGTCCAAAACAGCAAATAATAAAATATAATTCTAAGTTAATTAGATCCTGTCTACCAGACCAGGATCTAACCAGGACTCAACTTAGATCACCTAAATGGGTCTAAGTTGGACTGCGCCTAACGTCCAAGATTGGACTCGTCCTCACTGGGTCGCTCCTCCAGTGACTTACCTTACTTACCCATTTTGCAGCTCTACTTGACTTCTTGACCCTACCAGGACTTCCTGCCAAGGCTCAACCACCTTGGTCTTCCTGCCAAGTCTCAACCAACTTGGTCTTCAGCCAGTTGTCAGGTCCCGCGGACCCAACTAGACTTCCCGCCAGGACTCAACCATCCTGGACTTCAGCCTGGTGTCTGGTCCTAAGTCTTTCAACCCTGCACACTTGGTAAAGAGGTTAACCACACACAACCCTAACTTTAACCACTTTGTCATACATCAAAACCCGAGTTTGACCGTTAGTGCAAACTGCACCAACAGGTTCACTAGACACAAATTCAGCCTCAGGATCCGGCTGATCAACGGATTGTCTAGGTTCACCGTCATCGGATTCATTACCATCAACAGCATTTGGACTCTCATTCAAACTTAGTCTCCTAAGTTCGAATTGGACTTCATCTTCTGGTTGACCATTGACTTTTGGAATTTCCTCAAAGACAATGTCAGAAGATTCTTCAACCAGTCTAGATTTCTTGTTGTAGACTCGGTAGGCTTTACTAACGAGGGAGTACCCGACTAGTATCCCTTCATCAGCCTTAGTCGTGAACTTTCCAAGGTGATCCTTGGTGTTTAGGATGAACACCTTACAACTAAACACCCGAAGGTGTCTAACCGTAGGTGGTTTCCCAAACCAAAGTTCATGGGGAGTCTTTCCTAGAAACCTATGAATGAGGACTCTGTTTTGCACATAGCAAGCTGTATTTACAGCTTCGGCCCACAAGTAACTCGGGAGTGAGTACTCATTGAGCATGCTTCGTGCAGCCTCTTGAAGTACACGGTTCTTCCTCTCTACAACACCATTTTGTTGTGGTGTTCTAGGAGTAGAGAACTCATGCTTATAACCTCTATCTCAACAAAATTCTAAAAACCTTTGATTTTGAAATTCACCTCCATGATCACTTCTAATTGTCTTAATGGTTGATGATTTTTCATTTTCAACTCTTCTACAAAAAGAAATGAAAACATCTAAGGTTTGGTTCTTATATTTTAAAAAGTAAGTCCATGTGTATCTAGTAAAATCATCAATGATAACAAAGCAATATCTACTTCCATTCAATGATATGATGATACTACAATCAAATAGATCCATATGAAGTAAATCTACTGCAATAGAAGTACTTACAGCGCTTTTACCTTTATGTGCAGATTTTGTTTGCTTACCCATTTGACATGCATCACAAAGTTTGTCTTTCTCATACTTGATGCTTGGTAAGCCACGGACTAACCCCTTGTTGGCCAACTTCCGGATGTTCTTCATGTTCACATGAGCTAATCTCTGGTGCCAAAGGGTGGACTCCTCTTCTTTTGACATGAAACACTTAGCAGAAACATTAGTAGCACTTTTAAATGAGACTTGATAAATATTGTCTACTCTTGCTCCTACTAGTACCGTGTCCAAGGTGTCATGTTGTCTAACTAGACATTGACTTGGTTGGAAGTCAATTGTGTAACCCGTGTCACACAATTGACTCACACTTAGGAGATTAAATGTCATCCCCTTGACTAGAAGGACATTTGAAATTCTAAGACATTCGGATATTTGAATGTCTCCTATCCCTATGACCTTAAGACTACCATTGTTACCAAATAATACATTACCTCTACTTTTCTTGTGAAGTGTGGTAAACAATGATCTATCCCCGGTCATGTGTTTGGAGCATCCACTATCAACGAACCAAGTTGATAGATGCTTCCCCTCAATCATAACCTACACAATTCGAAAAATAGAAGTTTTAGGTACCCAAACCTTGGGACCTAAAGCATTAACTAAACATGACTTAGGCACCCATGCCTTGACAACTTTCTTTTGAGTCTTGGGTGTCCTAGATTGTCTCATGTCAATCCTAGACATGAGAGACACAAATGAGGGTTCTTTAGGGCGGTAACCAATACCGGCCCTATTGTAGACTGCCCTTTGGGCATTTAGGATCATGTCTAGGGTCTTAGAGCTAGTTGAGAATTTCCCAAGAATATTCTTGAGCTTCTCAACTTCACTCTTCAATGATTGGTTTTCTTCTACTAGTAATTCATCATGCAAATCATTGACTTCCTCAACCTTAGAGGATTTCAAACTTTCAACCTCATGTTTCAAAGATTTAATTTCGTCTTCTAGTAATTC
The DNA here is from genome assembly GCA_024364735.1 of Boesenbergia rotunda. Taxonomy (NCBI): domain Eukaryota; kingdom Viridiplantae; phylum Streptophyta; class Magnoliopsida; order Zingiberales; family Zingiberaceae; genus Boesenbergia; species Boesenbergia rotunda. The sequence goes on from JAGFNQ010005710.1 coordinate 266,089, forward strand.
AACATGCAAATCATCAATGTTATCATCTCTAGAAGCTTTCAATTGATCAATTTCTAATTGCAATACTTTAACCTTATTCTTTGATTTCTTAAGCATACTAGTTAAACATGCAATTGCTCTATAACACTTTTCAAGCTCGGGAGAAGTTACCTCTTCATCATCCGAAGATAATGAAGCCGCGTTTGAGGAGCTTGAAGATTCATCACTGCTCTCCTCTCCAAGAGCCATGAGTGTCACTTGCCTTGTGCTCTTCTCCTCCTTCTCTTCATCGGATGAGCTTGAGGATGACTCATCCCAAGTGGCCTTCAATGTCTTCTTCTTCTTCTTGAATTTTTCTTCTTTCCTTTTGGACCTCTCCTCCTTCTTCTTAAGCTTTGGACATTCATTCTTGAAATGCCCTTTCCTACCACACTCAAAGAAAGATGCATTAGTCTTATCAAGTTTAACTTCGCTAGAGTTACCTCTACCCTTGAAGCGTCTATCCCTTCGCATCATTCTTCGCACAAAGTTCGCCATCTCGGAGGAAGAAGAGCCGCTGCCATCTTCCTCGGAATCGGACTCGGATTCGGAAGAGAATGAAGATGAGGAGACCTCCTTCTCCTTCTTCTTCTTGGTGGTTCGGTCCCCTGCAACTAAGGCAATCCCCTTCTTCTTGGGGCCTTTGTTAGCCATTTCATGCAATTTCATCTCACAAAATAAGTCATCTAACTTAACAATAGATAGATCCTTGGATACTTTGTAGGCATCCACCATGGATGACCACAAAGCATTCCTTGGAAATGCTTTCAAGACATACCTCACAAGGTCGCGATTCTCGACCTTTTCATCAATTGAATGAAGTCCATTGAGGACTTCCTTGAACCGGCTATGAAGCTCACTTACCAACTCATTCTCCTTCATGGAGAGATTTTGAAGTTGATTGAGGAACAAGTCCCTCTTTGCAATTCTAGAGTCTCGGGTGCCTTCATGGAGCTCAATGAGTTTGTTCCACAAGTCCTTTGCACTTGTGAAAGGACCAACCTTGATGAGTTGGTCTTTGTTCATGCCACATTGTAGAGTGACAACCGCCTTCGCGTCGGCTTCACTCTTCCGAGTTTGTTCAACAATCCACCTCCACGACTCAAGCTCTTTTCCTTCATCATCCTTAGGAGGGGTGAATCCCTCCTTCACCGCGAACCAAGTATGGATATCCATCTTCAAATAGTATTCCATCTTTGATCTCCAATATTGGATGTCGGCGCCATCAAAGAATGGAGGTCGGGTGGTGGAGAAGCCTTCTCTCAACGCCATCTTGTTGAAAACTCTCGGATGTTAAGCCGTGTACAGAGCCCCAAGCTCTGATACCACTTGTTGGAAACGGGATGGCTAGAGAGGGGGGGGGGGTGAATATAGCCAATCAATGCAACCTTTGGCACTTAACAAGTCAGTAGCACAGCGGAAAGAATAGAAAACAAGGTGTGCAGAAAACTAACACACAAACAAACCAAACACAGCTAGCAAGATCGCTAACAAGGAGGATTTACAAGGTTCGGGGATAACTTGCCCCTACTTCTTGGCGTGCCCTTAAGGTGGGTGATCCCTTGATCGTCGGCAGATCAAGCCCCGGTTAGCACCGGATATAAAGCAACCTCCTTCTCGGTGGAGAAACCTCTCCACAGCGTTTCAATCACAGATAAATGTTTAAGCTCAATGAAACAACAAGAAGGATCTTACTCAAGCACTCAGCAAGGACAAGAACACAGCAAGCTTCCCTGAGCTCCACCCAGTGGCGATCTCACGCAAGAACCCTTCTTCGTGTCTTCCCACTGTCGGACTCCCAGCTCCTTGTTTTCTCCTTCAAGCACTCAAGTAATGGATGATTGCTTCTCGAAAATCAGTAGCTTGCTCAAGATGATGAAACTTCAAGAACGCAGCAAGCTTGTTGTGGAGAACTCAAGGCGCAGCAAGAAGTTAGTATTCGAACTCTGCTTCCATGAAGCCAACTTCCGCGCTTTTGATTCTCCACACAACACCAGGTGACAACATCCTCCGTAGCCTCCAGCTACCACACTGCTAACGCCAGCTACCACTGAGCCCTCTCTGGTCTTCCTGAGATCCCCTCAGCCAAGCCCCAGTCTCGCCTCCAGTCTGCAGCTCGGCCGTTGCAACCTGAAATGGAGAATCGGATAAACCTGCTCCAAGGAAAGCCTCCTTTGACCTCTCCTTGAGTGTTTGAATCCTCCCCTGTCACCTGCAGCTTAATCAGAGTGTTAGAGCAGCGTATCACACAGTAAATCAAATATCAGATGTAAGTGGCAGCAAATCGGATACATTCAGACTTGATCAGAGCGTCTGACAGTGCATTTGAATTAAAGTGATCGGTCACCCGACCGATCAGAGCGACTCCTGATCGGTCACCAGACCGATCAGGCTAGGTCCAGACCGATCAGGCTCCGTCCTGATCGGTCCCCAACTCTCAATTAGAAATCGCGATTTCTTTGGGACTCTCCTAGACCGATCACCAGACCGATCCCAGGCTGTGAATCGATCACCCGAAGGATCCACCCCTTTATCAGGCGATTTCTGAGCTTCACAGTCCAGACCTCCTGATCGGACACTGGACCGATCAGGCAGCCTCCTGATCGGTCACCAGACCGATCAAAACATGACCAGACCGATTAGGCTCCGTCCTGATCGATCATAGAGAGGAACCTGCGACGTTTGATCGTTCTCCGGAACGATCTGCACAGTGATCCTGATCGGTCACCAGACCGATCAGGTGCAGATCAGCAAGGGAACTCAACCTCACTTGTTTGCTCCCTGATCGGTCACCAGACCGATCAGGAGCCAAGCAGTGGGTGAAACACGCACTCCCTGATCGGTCACCGAATCGATCAGGAGCAGTACAGTAGGTTCCCAACCTCACTGTGTGCTCCCTGATCGGTCACCAGACCGATCAGTCGTTGCTGGATCGGTCACCAGACCGATCCACAACAGGGCAGCGTGCCAGCTTCCCTGACCGATCACCAGACCGATCCAGGGACTTAAACTTAGCCCTCCAAGCTAAGTTCTCTTCCACCTTAGCCCTCCAAGCTAAGGATTTTTCACCTAACCCTCCAAGTTGAGAATTTGCACCTAACCTTCCAAGTTAGGACTTTTCACCTAGCCCTCCAAGCTAGGACTTTTCACCTAGCCCTCCAAGCTAGGACTTTTCACCCAACTCTTCCGGATTAGGACTTTCCAAACCTAGCCCTCCAAGCTAGGACCTGACCCTTCAAGCCATGACTTTTTCACCTAATTCTCCAGGATGAGAATTTGCACCTAACCCTCCAAGTTAGGACTTTTCACCTAGCCCTCCAAGCTAGGACTTTTCACCCAACCCTTTCGAATTAGGACTTTTCCAACACCTAGCCCTCCAGACTAGGATTTTCAACACCTAACCCTCCAGGTTAGGATTTTCCAATACCTAGCCCTCCAGACTAGGATTTTCAACACCATGCCTAATCCTCGGTCAGGACTTAAATATAATCATAATCATCAACCTAAACTTAAATCGGTGTCAACACCAAAACAACAATCAGGGCCAGACTGCATCAACATTCACCTCCTTGAGGTGACTAATCCAAGGATCTGCTCTCCTCACTCTCTCAAACACTATAAAAGACTCCTTCGTGGAGTTAGAGAAACCTCGTACAAGCTCTCAAGAAGATACAACAAGAATACAAGCAAATACAAATAAAATCTTACAAGATTTAGAACAATGAGCTCTCTTTACTTTTCTTGCTTTCTTCTAGCTTGAGCCTTTAGAATCTTGGAAATGCAACAATACTATGCTCCAAGACTTCTCTTGAAATGACGATGAAGGAGGAGAAGACATGCGAAGAATGCCGAAGAGATTCGCTTCAATCCTGCATGAAAATCCTATATAGCCGCGACCTAGGGTTCCCTTAATCGATCACCCAATCGATTACCACGTCAGAATTAGCTGTTCAACGACTATTTTTTGAAACTTAATCGATTAGCCATCTTAATCGATTGCTGAATATATCGATTTAGCACCTTTCTATACTTTTGTGCAATGCTGCTGTAATTGATTCCTTAATCGATTAAGAGAGGTTGAACCGATTGGCCAATCGATTCAGCCTACTTCTGTTCTCACAACACAACTCCCCCAATCGATTCACTCTTTCCTTAATCAATTACCCAATTGATTACGGTCCGCCTTAATCAATTACCCAATTGATTACGGTCCTCCTTAATCAATTACCAAATCGATTAAGGTCCTTCTTAATCAATTACCCAATTGATTAAGAAAACTTCTGTTCGCGTGATACCAACGCTAATCGATTACCAATTGATTGGCCATAATCCCAACTTGTGTGCACAAGTCTAGGGTTCTCTTGCCTAACCCTGGGTAACCGTGACCTGTTAGGACTTCCTTGTTGGATCGAGAGAACCGATAGAGGGGGGGGTGAATATCGGAAAATGTTCGGATTTGAGATAGAGAAGTTGCACAGTGGAAGATTAAAACAAAACACGCAAACACAGAGATTTTTACTTAGTTCGGAGCCTAGGTCGACTCCTACTCCAAGGCCCACGGTCGTTGACCGTTTACTGCGGGCAATACTATAATCGCGCAATAACAGTTTACAGTATTGAATTACAAATTTAGCAAGTTAAACTTTTAAAACAAAAAGCTCTTCTTTTACTGACGTCCGATGTAGGTTGTCTTTTTTTCGGAGCAGCGGGACGTCGTCGGCTCGAGTTGGAAGGTTTCCGGAGCGAGGCGTGAGAGCAGAAGAGCGTAGAAGCGTTGAATCAAGTGTTGCTTGAGCCTTGGGGTCGAGGGCCCTTTATATAGGGCCTGGGGGCGCCCGGAACGTCGGGGGCGCCCCCACGTGTCACTCGATCCGCCTCGGTCTCGGTCAGCTTCTGATCCCTTCAAACTCGGGATCAGATCTTGACCGGGGCGCCCGGGACGCTGGGGGCGCTCGGGATGACCGGGTCAAACTTTATCCCTTGGCTTCGCTGGCTTGAGTTTCGATGACTTGCTATTGGGGGCGCCCGGAGCGCTGGGGGCGCCCGGGAGCACGGGGGCGCCCCGGAGTTGAGCTGTCGAAGCTTGCTTTGCTTTCTTGTGTTTTGTGTTTAACTTGGGGGCGCTCGGGACACTCCGGGCGCCCTGGTCAGCTGTTGCCTCGTTCCTTTGAGGCTCTCTGAGCTGCAGACACTCGTTCCTTCGGTCCTGCATCCAGGGTTAGTCCAAAACACAATAAAACAATAAAATATTAGTTTATACAGCCTTAGCTGTCTTGGTTCTGACTTTGGGCCTCCATAATGGAACCCTAGGTCGAACCGACGCCTACTGTTCCCTCGACGGGGAACGCGTCCTCACCTACTCCTCTCGGGAGAATGTACCTGATGCCAACCGCTCCTTTGGTTGGACTTTTGCTAGCGGTCCTTCGCCAGGTCTTGAGTACCAAGCTGCCCTTCGCCTGGTGCCTAGCAGTCCTTCGCTAGGGCTTTGTATCCTGGCATTCCTTTGCCAGGTGCCTAGCAGTCCTTCGCTAGGGCTTTGTTTCCTGGCAGCCCTTCGCCAGGTGCCTAGCAGCCCTTCGCTAGGACTTTGTTTCCTGGCAGCCCTTCGCCAGGTGCCTAGCAGCCCTTCGCTAGGACTTTGTTTCCTGGCAGCCCTTTGCCAGGTGCCTAGCAGCCCTTCGCTAGGACTTTTCCTGCACACTTGAGTAACATTGTTAGATCACCAATAAACTTAACTTTGCATCCTTTGCCAATATCAAAACAAGGTTCGATATGGTGCTTCCTGCACCAACAATCTCCCCCTTTTTGATTTATGACAACACAATTCAAAGTTAAGTTAAAAACTTATAACAGTTAAGAACAAAAGGTAAACAATGAAGTATAACTGTTTATGAACAGAATTAATGTAGAGTTAAAAAAAATCTTTATTTCTCATACTCCCCCTAAAACCCTGAATACTTGTGTTATAAGGTACTTAAAACACTTAACTTTGACCTTTCCTCCCCCTTTGACATATATCAAAAACATACATGTGCGAACAAGGTTCTTAATAGGGAGTTTTGAGTTTTTGTACAAATTTCTAAGTTTTTTGACAAAGTGTTTTTCAAAAAAAATAAAAGCCTTTGCACCAAAAGCTTTTTACACTTAGACAATTTTCCATTTTGAAGAGCTTTGCACGCTTAAATTTTGTTTAAAAAAAAATTACTTACGCAAAATTTTGAATTCAAATTTCCCAAAAACAATTTGTTTACCAAAAACATTTTTGCACACTTAGAAATATTTGTTTGGAAACACTTTGTGCATTTTAGAAAACGAGATCTTTAAGAAATTTCTAGACAAGTTTTTCACCAAAAAACTTTACTTGGAAATATTTGGCAAAATTTTTGAACAAGTTTTTTGCTCAAACAAATTTTGTTTATTAAGGAAAAAATTTACTTAGGAGAAGACATGCACTTAACAAAAATTTGAAACACTTAGAAATACTTAGAAACTTTTGAAGCACTGTTTGAAAAAGAGATAAAGATTAAAACAATTTCTCTCTTTCCTTTCTCTCCCCCTTAATGTGAAATTCTTCTCCTAAGTTTTAAACCATTTCTAAGATAACCCTTAAAAAAAACGTTTAAGGAAGAATTTAATTTCTACTCTCCCCCTTGGCCATATATCAATAACAAAATATATTTTGAATGTTGTTTTAAAAAAAATTTATGTATCTGAGCCTATGAGTTTTGAAAACATAAAAATACTTAGCATAATTCTTGAAAGTATAGCAAAAAAATTTTAAACTGCACCAACAAAACTCCACTTAAAAAAATATTTTATATTTGTAGGCAAGTCTTTTAGAAACTTCATGCACTTAGAACACTATTGCCTTTACAAGTATTAGTACTTTTCAAAACATTGTACTTTGAAAAATAGAAGTACTTTTGAAGATTATGCAAAAAAAATTAATTTTATTTTGAATACTTGACTTGATTTCTTTTCCAGTCTGACACAATCCTAGGAAACCTTGTTAACTACAAGGACATTTTCCTAAGTGTCCTGGAAATTTTTCAACCCAAGTAAATATTATTTCAAAGGTATTTCAAAAATAATTTTATAAGCCACAAAAACATTTTAAAATAATATTATTTTGTAAGACAAATGTTTTCGACACAATTTTGAAAATATAGTGTATGAAAACATATTATTTAGAAATGTTTAATAACTCTTTTAATTTGACCTCCCCCTAAACTTGATACAGTCCTTGGAAGCTTGTTGACCACAAGTATTCTTCCTCTGAGTTCTTAGGGTTTGATTTAAATTATAAGAATTATCTAATAACTTCAAAACAAATAATTACCAAAAAAAATATTTCAGAAATTCTTCTTTTGACTCAAACTCCCCCTAAATTTGACACATCCTAGGAGTCTTTGTAGATCATGAAGTGGACCTTCCTCCAGTGGCGTAGCCAGAAATTTTAACAAAAGGGGGCGAATTCAATAAATTAATAAAAATAATACAATACAAAAATGTATAATAAAAGTCATATATTAGCTTCATATGTTTTTAGAATATCACTCTTCGAGATTTCATACTTTGAAAATGCTGAATAATAGCTTTATTATCAACGGTATCAAACACATCTCGCTCAATATATGGTATCAAACAATCATTTACCATATCATCTCCTAACCGATTTCGAAGTGATGTTTTGATTATTTTCATTGCTGAAAACACTCTTTCTACAGTTGCAGTTGCAACAGGTAATAACAAAGCTAATTTCAAAAGTAAATATACCAAAGGATACAGACGATGTTTCTTCAATTGAACCATCCTTTTAGCAAGCTGGCTAATCCCCACAATCTCAGAAAATTGATTGCTACTCCGCATATCAAAAATAAAGTTATCAAGTTGATGCTTAAGATGCATTAACTCTATCGGGGAAAAATCTGATAGATAAAACTCAACAAACTGAAGCAATTTTCTTTTATCATAAGCAGAGAATGAATTTGATGGATCAAGACAAGTCATACATAACAACAATTCTGTGTTCACCTCGTTAAACCGACTGTTTAACTCTTGAAGTTGTAAATCTATCACTTCATAAAATGTTTCAATGCGGTAATAGAAATTTGTTTGAAGTAGGTTCATCACGTATTTTCTTAAAATACCTCAACATTGTTATTTCACCTGATTGATCATCAACATAATATTTTAAAAACATAATCACCTAATTTAATGATTACCATTTTCCAACAATTCATATTTAAAACAAATAACAAACGAAATTGATAAAACTAACTTGAGAGTAAATGATCCTTTATTTTTCACATATATTGATAGACATATTAAGTCAAATCAAATATCAAATTTGATTGTCAATAAAATTAATCATATTAATATAACAAATCAAATGAACATAAGCCTCAATAAATAAGTAAGAAATAAGTAAGAAAACGATTCGATCATTAGGATACTTAAATCAGTAATGGAAAGAAATAAGTAAGAAAATTTTACCTCGATAAAAAAATGTTTGTTGTGGAGCGTCGATGAAGCGATGACGATAGTCTTAGTAGCAAACGATAACGACACTAGCAACGACGTACGGTGTGTGGTGTGCCACGACAACGACGTGGATGACAACGAAAACAATGTTCGACGGAAGACTTTGAGGGTAAAATTAGGATTAAAAAAATAAAATAGAAATTAGGGGAGGAAGAAGAATTTGAGATAAAGAAAAAAAGAAAAGGAGTTAGAGGAGGAAAAAAGAAAACAAGAAGAGGGATAAAAAATGTTCGATGGGGAAGGGGGAGAAATTTTTCTAGAAGGGGGAAAAAATATGCGGCATGAAAAAACCCAAGTGTCGGCGACTTGCGTGAGAAAGCAAAGGGCGTGCGGCGTGAGAAAAAAAAGAGCGTGACGTGAGGGAGGAGAAAAGGTTTTTATTGGTTTTTTCTAATAAGGTCCAGATATTTTTAAATTTTATAATTAAGTCCTTTTTTAATTGTCTTTCATAATACTAATTTTTTTTTCTTCAAAAGTCAGGGGGGGGCGATCGCACCCCCTCGCCCCAACGTAGCTACGCCCCTGCCTTCCTCTGTGTCTTTAGGGTTTATTAAAATCAAAAGAATAATTTTGAACAATCTTCTGAGTATGATAACTTTTAAGGAGATAAATTTTTGAAAGCACAACTTGAAATGAAGATAATTTTTAAAGCATAAGCCCCGAAATTTTTTTTTTTTGAAATGATAATGGTTTTTCAAAGAGATAGTAATGTACCAAGGTTTTTGAGCCAATTTTTGAAAACCTTATTTTGAGATGATAATAAGTTTTAGAGCATAAAGGTTTTTGAAAAATCTGAATATTTCGAAAAAGATTAATAAGAACTCCCCCTGTATCCGACACAGTCTGACTTTTATGCAGGTTCCTTAAGGGATTTCAGTGTTGACCCGGTTTGACTATGTTGACTAGGGTTGACTGTGTTGACCAAGTTTAACTCAGTTGACTATGTTTGACCAATTAATAACTAAATCAAACAAGCCCTAGATTCCATTCAAAATGAGTCTATTGTGATATTTAACATGAAATTCAATAAAAAATGAAAAAGTAGGGTATTAATTTGAAAAGTAGAGATAATTTTGAATATCTTTTTGAAAACATTTTTATTTGAAAGGATAGTGATTTATGTTTTTAGGTCCTAGATGTCTCACCCAGTTCTACGTGGTCAAACATGTTAACCTTATGGGTTGTGTGAGACAAATATTTTAATTTTGAAGATAAATGATTGACAATAATTAAATTGAATTTTTAGAATTAATTAAGAATAATTAAGTTTAATTTGAGAATAATTAATCAAGAATAATTAAGTTGAATTTTGAGAAAGTTGGTTGGGTTGGACTCAACTTTTAGGTCCTAAGCATCTCACCCATTTCTAAGTGACAAAACAGGATATCCTTAACTGTTTTGTGAGATGCATTAATTTTATCTTTGATGTTAACACTATGATTTAATTGAAGCTTGTGTTAGATTCGAGTTTAACAAATAATAATTTAAAAGTGAGTTTCGATAATTGGCTTCCAGGTCTTGGCGAGACACAGAGGCCTTCTTTGGTCGTAGCCTTATTGGATCAACAATAGACAAAGCCTTTTAAAGAAAGATCATTTTCAAATCATTGTTTGAGACACTAGCTTAGGATTCGGAGAGGTAGCTTCGGCTAGTTCCACTGGACTAAAAAGACCAAATAAGGTACTCCTCACCCTACTTGATTCCTTAGTCAGGCTTCCCTAACGTACTATCATCAAACCTTGTCCTAATACTAGGTTGTTCAAGTTTCAATTAATCAGGTTAGTCCTTAAACTAACCAATCCTAATTTTTAAGCAAAAAAAAAAAATAAAAATAAAAATAAAATAAACAACATACAATTAAAGCAAACAAAAAATTGATCTAAGTTACATCATAATCGAAATAAAACTCTGGTTTATTAAAATCAGCATGGTTGTGAATTAAATTTTCTGACATATTAAACTTAACTAATTTGTATGAATTAATTACGTTCTTTGAGGTAAATATTAAATTTTCAAATATCGTAAATTTACCTTTTGATTCCCGGTTGGGAATCTCCCCCTTGATACTTGCCGTCTTTAGCATCTTGTAGTGGTTGCGAGTCATCCGGACCAGCTTCCGATCATCCCCTTCTTCGTCGTCAAATTCTGAGTCTGAGTTGGACTCAGGTATTGGTTGAGGCCTCGTTTGCAATTCTCTTGGAGTTTTTCCTGCAATAAAAACTATACCTTCCTCGACCATTGCAATATCAGCTTGATTATTTAATCTTAATTCAGAAAACGATTCAAAATTAATTACCGATTTTGTCTCAGAAAACTCGTCGTTTGACTCTGGTTTGATTTCGACGTCGGGTGTCGAGTCTGTCTCAGCTACTTGTTCTTGAGCTTCTAAGATCTCAACATCGGAGCTCTCTTCGTGTAGATTGATTAGCTTTTCCCACATCTCCTTGGCACAGTTGAAGGATCCGACCCGCTTCAGTTCTTCTTTGGTCAGGCCGCATTGTAAGATTGTTGTTGCCCTGGCATCAGTCTCGATCTTCCTCAGAGTTGGTTCGTCCAATTTATCCCGGGCGATTGATGATCCATCTTTTGTGGGGAGGGAGAACCCTGTTTGAATGATCATCCATATGTCCATATGGGCATTCAGATGGAACTCCATTAGACTTTTCCAGGAATTGAAGTTCTCGCCGGAGAATAGCGGTGGACGGGCACTGTTCCATTCTTGGTTGGCCATTTAGTTTAACCTCGTACAGAAAAGAAGTAACAAAAATATACCAAGACTTCGTCTTGGATTAGTAGTGCGGGAGAAGAGAAAAAGTAGCTCAAAATAAATGTTGCACGAATTTCGAGGCGGAATACTAATAAAATAATAAAAATAATTTTTGACAAATTTTTGAAAATATTAATTTTGTCAATTCTGATTAATGATGAAAAATTAAAAATTTAATGTTTAAAAAAAATTTGCTCGAATTAAGGTAGCACGAATTTCGAGGAAAATATTAAAAAAAGTTTATGACAAATTTTCAAAAATTGTTCGTTTTATCAATTTTGACTTATAGTGAAAAAATGAGAATTCAAAATTGAAAAAGAAATACACCTACAGATATTATTTATTTGAAAATAAAAAGCGAGACTGATCGAGTAGTGTTGATTAACAAAAAGAAAAGAAATAAAATAAAAAATTTCGTAAATCCGAAAAACTCCCAAATTGGTGGTTGCACCAAATTTGAGCTTCCCCGCTCTGATACCACTTGTTGGATCGAGAGAACCGATAGAGGGGGTGAATATCGGAAAACGTTCGGATTTGAGATAGAGAAGTTGCACAGCGGAAGATTAAAACAAAACACGCAAACACAGAGATTTTTACTTGGTTCGGAGCCTAGGTCGACTCCTACTCTAAGGCCCACGGTCGTTGACCGTTTACTGCGGGCAATACTATAATCGCGCAATAACAGTTTACAGTATTGAATTACAAATTTAGCAAGTTAAACTTTTAAAACAAAAAGCTCTTCTTTTACCGACGTCCGATGTAGGTTGTCTTTTTTTCGGAGCAGCGGAACGTCGTCGGCTCGAGTTGGGAGGTTTCCGGAGCGAGGCGTGAGAGCAGAAGAGCGTAGAAGCGTTGAATCAAGTGTTGCTTGAGCCTTGGGGTCGAGGGCCCTTTATATAGGGCCTGGGGGCGCCCGGAACGTCGGGGGCGCCCCCCACGTGTCACTCGATCCGCCTCGGTCTCGGTCAGCTTCTGATCCCTTCAAACTTGGGATCAGATCTTGACCGGGGCGCCCGGGACACTGGGGGCGCCCGGGTTGACCGGGTCAAACTTTATCCCTTGGCTTCGCTGGCTTGAGCTTCGATGACTTGCTATTGGGGGCGCCCGGAGCGCTGGGGGCGCCCGGGAGCAGCGGGGGTGCCCGGGAGCACGGGGGCGCCCGGGAGTTGAGCTGTCGAAGCTTGCTTTGCTTTTTTGTGTTTTGTGTTTACCTTGGGGGCGCCTGGGACACTCCGGGCGCCCTGGTCAGCTGTTGCCTCGTTCCTTTGAAGCTCTCTGAGCTGCAGACACTCGTTCCTTCGGTCCTACATCTAGGGTTAGTCCAAAACACAATAAAACAATAAAATATTAGTTTATACAGCCTTAGTTGTCTTGGTTCTGACTTTGGGCCTCCATAATGGAACCCTAGGTCGAACCGATGCCTACTGTTCCCTCGATGGGGAACGCGTCCTCACCTACTCCTCTCGGGAGTATGTACCTGATGCCAACCGCTCCTTTGGTTGGACTTTTGCCTAGCGGTCCTTCGCCAGGTCTTGAGTACCAAGCTGTCCTTCGCCTGGTGCCTAACAGTCCTTCGCTAGGGCTTTGTATCCTGGCATTCCTTTGCCAGGTGCCTAGCAGTCCTTCGCTAGGGCTTTGTTTCCTGGCAGCCCTTCGCCAGGTGCCTAGCAGCCCTTCGCTAGGACTTTGTTTCTTGGCAGCCCTTCGCCAGGTGCCTAGCAGCCCTTCGCTAGGACTTTTCCTGCACACTTGAGTAACATTGTTAGATCACCAATAAACTTAACTTTGAATCCTTTGCCAATATCAAAACAAGGTTCGATATGGTGCTTCCTGCACCAACATTCCTTACCAAGTATCCGACCAACCATTTGACCGACTTGGACTTTCTCTTGCCTAGTTCCCAACTTGGTCTTTTCCTGTGCCAAAATTCGATCTCCCCGATCTACCTGGACTTCACCTAGTCCCACTAAGATTTTTTTCTTGCTAGCATGTGATCTCCCCAATCCACTTGAACTTCACCTAGTCCCACTATGTGTGCCTAGTCCCACAAGGACTTTTCCCGTGCTAGCGTGTGTTAGTGATATGAGAAAAATGTCCTAAGGCAATCACCTTATGATTGTAATCATTTATTTTAATAAATGAATATTCACTATTTGAGTATACATGTTTATGTATTTGATTGAGATCTTAAACTCATTTACTGAATGTTCGCAATACAATTCACAGCATGAGAGAATTTGTGATGAATTCATAGCTAGTGATTATCTCTACATGTGCAATTGTGAAGTATTGAAATTGTCCCTAGTCGATGAATTGATAAATACGGACACTATCAATTCTGTTGAGACTAGCATGGGTTATTCTCTAATCAGCTGATTCTCACTGGCTGGTGACATTGGGATGTCCGGAGATAAACATGAATGCTAGTTAAGGGAACTAGTTCATTGGAGTGACTGACTGTAAAACTTCATATGGTAGTCTACATATAGATATGTCAATGAAGTTCATACTGCAGCTTAAGTGCGATGTTCCTTTGACTTGCGGTGTTCAAGTCATCTTGGTCATGGAGACTTATACTTTGACATCTTAAGCAGGCATCTCCAAGAAGGTGTGGACACAGGATGATTGGGTATAAGCCGAAGTGCTCGAAGATGTTTAAACAGCCTACAAAGGATTCACCACTCCTTGCGAGGAGATGTATACCCAAGGCCTATCGTCGGATTGTTACTCGAAGCCTCTGGCCAGAGCATGACATGTTCAGAGTATGAATCTGTTAAATACATGAGAGTAATTAGAATCCGTAGGACGAGAAAACGTTACTTGGGCTAGGTGTGACGTAGTCAGCCTAGTGGGGACTGACACACATAGACCATGTCCTGAACCAAGTGGGTATAAGATAGTGAAGGGAATGTGACACGATTCATTAAAGCTGCTGAAGGGTTTCAGAATAGTTTCTGAGGTCAACCGTTGATCTTTCGATTAATTGGGGATCATGATGTACTACTAGGTGCCACTCATGATCGTTCTATAATTGGTTAATTATAGACGACCAACATAAATCGAAAGTCTATTTAGTCACATGCACTACGAGTAATCCGAGGGATTTAAAACGAGTTGAAAATTAGATTTTCCAATCAAGAGAGATTAGGTTTGGTTGAGCCAAACGATAAGTCGAATCTGAATTTTTCAGAGACGCATCGGAAGCGTAAAATGGCTAAGTCTTTTGAAGACTTAATAGATGAATTAAATGAGTTTAATTCATTGGGGCGTGGCTTGGATGGGCCGGCCAAAGAGGGTCTCCACCCTCTTTGCTTGGCCGGCCACAACAAAGGGAGAGAACCAAGTTTTTGGTTCAATTTATAAAATAAACCAATTGTGTGGTTTGTTTTATAAAATTATGGATGATATAAATTTTTATATAATAAACCAAGGTTTGGTTTATTTTTCATGGAAATTAAAATGAACCATGGATTGGTTTATTTTATTTTATAAAATCAATCATGGATTGATTTACCATGATAAGAAAATTTATTCCATAAGAAAAAAGGAGACTTGGTCGATTTTTATTATGAATTAAAATATGATAAAACTTGGCATGATGGAATAAGTTATAGAAAATTTATTCCATAAGAAAAAAGAGACTTAGCGGTTGAGAGGCCACTATATAAATGACCCAAGGCAAGGCTTAGAAATCAATCGAAGTATTCTTGCCTGTGCTCTTTCCCTCTCCTCCCTTCTTTCTCTTGGCCGGCCACAAGCTTCTTCTCCCTTCTTCTTGCCATGAGCACAAGGAGAAGCACCAAGGCGACGAAGTTCTTCCGTTGGGACGATCTTCCTCTCCGGCCATCATCACCTTGGGATTGGGCGCAAGTCATCTTCCTCCTTCTCGCCGGAATTGTGATTTCGGCCAACCTTGGTAGTGAGTTTTTCCGATGTGATTACTTCTCTCTTGGTTTTCTTGTCACGTTCTCGGAGAATCTAGTAGTTCTCGAGAACACGAAACTCGTGGCTTTGCGAAGTCATCCCGAAGATACTCGGCGTGGACGCGAATAGAGGCGGAGCTTCCGAGGGACGCTTACGGTTGGATCTCGTCCCTTCCTTCGAGTTACGCGAGGTAATACGTAAATTAGTTTACGTTTCTGCAAAATTTTAAATATATGATCATGTTTACACAAGATAAAGTTGCATGCTTAGATGTGTGGTTAAATAATTTGAGAAATTATTTATGCTAAACCTTCCGCTGCACGTAATTAATTTTAAAATTATGAACCCGCATCCATGTCAACATGCACCCGGTCCCAACAGCGTGCAATCTCCCCGATCCACCTGGACTTCACCTAGTCCCACTAGAACTTTTCTCGTGCCAGTGTGCAATCTCCTCTATCCACCTGGACTTCACCAGTCAAGTCTCCAGTCAACTTTGACCCACTTGACTCATACAATGTTCAACCATCATTGTCAAACATCTAAACTCAAGCTCACACGAGCCTAGTCAAACTACGTCAACCCTGACCTAATGAAGATTGCACCAACAATGTGGAGTGTGTAGAAGGTAGATATGTGAGAAATCTTGGTTTTGAGTTTCCCACGTGAAGTTATAGGCTCATGTTAATTGACATAAAGTCTGAAACTTTCAAAACATTCTGAGTAAATGTTAGAAATCTTTTACGATAATAACGAGGGCAGCCTTAGACTCTAGAGAATTGTAGAAACCTATCAGAGTTAGAATGAATCCGATCAGAGCTCTCTAATTCTATCAATGAGTTTTGATGGACCTATACGAATTGGATTTCTGAAATTTGACAATGAGATGGAAGTGTGGAGTGTGTATAAGGTATATATGGTGCCCAGTTCTGATCCTAATATACGTAAAAGTTATGATCACGTGCCAACTAGCAAAAACTATGATTTTAGTTTCTGAAGGCGAGCACCACGATGTTGGTCTTCAAAAACCAACACTACAATGTTGGTTATGGGTGAAGCATTTGAGAAGGATAGAAAAAGGACATTGCTTTAAGATCCCCAAAATGAAGCCATTGTAAATTGAGCACAGACTATTCTCAGTGGTGCTTGTTGGTTGCGCTCTTTTAATGTAGACCAATTTAGCTTGTATGTGGTGGGAAATCTCGAGATTAAAGTTTTCACTGATCAAGTTACCAATTTAATTAGATGGTTAAGAGTAATAGCAATTAAGAGAAAATGATATTCGACGAGATGGTGTCATTCTTTCTTTTTTCGGTTGCTTTGGTTTCAAGTAGAGTATTACTGTTTGGTGCTCCTATTCCTGCCCAATTTACAGGGGTTCCATTTAGATAAACAAGTAATGCTCAAGCAATCTTTTTTCTATCCTTCTTAGATGTTTCATCAGCAAACAATACTGGGGTGCTGGTTTGGTTCTAATCAACACTGTAGTATTGATTTATGAAGACCAACACCACTATGGTGTTGGTCTTCGAAAACCAACACCACTATGGTGCTGGTTTTAGGAAACTAGCACCATAGACTATGCTAGTTGACATGTATCATAACATAGTCTATGTATATTAGAACTAGGATTAGACGCCATATATATTTTACACGCTCCACGCTTCTATCTCATTGTAAAATTTTAAAAATCCTGGTTATCTAGGTCTATCAATGGATTTCAATCAAAACTTACTGATAAACTTAGAGAGTTTTGATCAGACTCATTCCAACTCCTATAAGTTTCTATTGTTCTTTAGAGTCTAAGGGTGTCCTACGTTATTATCATAAAAAATTCTCAGTGTTACTTAGAAGGTTTAGAAAGTTTTAGACTTTATGTCAATTAATACGGACCTATAGCTTTATATAGAAAAGTCAAAGCTAAGATTTCTCACTATATCTACATTCACAATATTTCACACTTCCATCTCATTACAAAGTTTTAGAAATCTAAGTCGTCTAGGTCTATTAATGAGTTTTGGTTTCATTGATGAATCTAGAGAGCTTTGTTCGGACTCATTCCAACTCTTACAGATTTTTACAGTACCCTAGAGTCCAAAGGTACCCTCCGTTATCATCATAAAAGGTTCCTAACATTTCTCAAAAGGTTTAGAAAGTTTCAGACTTTATGTCAATTGACACATTATTATAACTTCGTGTAGAAGACTAAGGACTAGGGTTTCTCACCATATCTATCTTCTACATACTCACATCTTCCATTTCATTTTAAGTTTTCAGAGATTCGAGCCCTTTAATTTCATCTCAAAACTCATTAATGGATTTAGAGAACCTTGGTCAGACTCATTCCAACTCCTATGGATTCATTTTGTGAACCTAACTCCAAATAAATCTTTGTTTAATTATTTTTTAAAGCTCTCCCAATGGTGCTTAAAAATTTTATGACGTCGGCATCACACAATGTATAAAAAGTCCTTGTTTGATAATTTCATGACATTGTGATATTGGTCTTTGTAAACCAACACTACAGTGATGTTGGCATTTAACTAATATTGTTGGTTTATGAAAACCAACACCAAACTAATTTTTATTTCATTGATTTACTATTTTTATTAATAAAATCAATTTTATTTATTTTATTTTATTATTCTTTTATAATTAGATATTTAAAATGGAATGCATACAAAATAGAAAAAAAATTTGATGGTTCATTAATTTTATTTTATATTTTTATTAAAATTTTAAAATAAAAATAAAAATAAAAAAATTTATAGTGTCGTCTAAATTAATGTTATTGATTTTAAGAGAAAGAGAAGAGAGAAAAATTAGGAGAGATTAAGAGAGATGAAAAAAATGAGAGAGCACAGAGGACAATAAGTCATTAATTGTAAAGGGATAAAACATGAGTCCATTTTTTAGGAATTTTGAAATTTAAGTAGGCTTTTTGAAAAAAAATTAAATTTGAAGTGGCCCTTTGAAAATTTACCGTATTTTTTAAATTTGAAGTGGCCCTTTGAAAATTAAATTTGAGGTGTAAAGTAAGCTCAACATTGACTTGCTAGTTGTTTTTGGATCGGGTTTGGTCGATTCATAATATCCAAACAAAGGCGTGCGGATCCGACCCGCTACGAGCTCAACAACGGCGCCCCCAAAGGCAACGAGACGAGACGAGAACTGACAGCGTCACGGGCGAGGAAGGGAGGCCAAAGCGTATCTCTGGTTGATGGATCGAGCGAGAGGAATTACTTCTTCTCTCATCTTGATGCTTCCGATCACGGTAGTGGTTGGATTACCTCGCCCTTGGAGTTCCGGAAAAAGGAGATTAGGGTTTTGTCGTCACCGTCCTACTCTCCTGTCCACTTCCAGCGCGGCCCCCCGAAAGATTTTGGACTTATTCACCGGTTAGTTCACCCGTGATGGAGGGAGAATCTGAGGAGAATGAGGGGCAGCTATTCTTCTGTGTCTCGGTACCGGCTACTTTTCTATTCTATTTGGATTAGGGGTTGCGAAAATACTGAACTTTGTTGCTTTTTCGACGGATGGGAGTTGTTCTTCGATTAGTAGAGGTTCAAAGTCGGAATTTTGCACGCCCAGCTTCGTTCTCTCGGAATTTATCACCTGAAGGTAAGCTTCATTTCTTCGTTTCTGGTAAATCGAGTGGGATCAAATTCTTGACTGCTCAGGTTTACTGCAGTATTCTGGTACAGAAAGCAGTGATCTTTTTGAGAAAATTGAGGAAAATAGTGTGTTTCAGCTTCGATGGCTCCTGGAAACTTGGTTTCTAGTCTGCTCACCGTGTTTATGGTTCTGATCCTTATACCTCGCACATACCAGCTGCAATCTTCTCAAGTTTGGTCACTGCTGAGAATCCAGACACTCCTAAACAATCCACCCGTTTTGAGCGCCTGGGACATCAATACAGACTTCTGCAATTCCGATCCAACTCCGTATCTGACAGTCGTTTGCTATGAAGAGAGCATAACTCAGTTGCGCATAAGTGGTAGTGGGAGTTCTCCACCTCTTCCACCTAGTTTCTCGATCAATTCCTTTTTCACCACTTTGTCTCGTCTCCCAAACTTGAAGGTCCTCTCCTTGACATCACTGGGCATTTGGGGTCCTGTACCTGCAAAGATTTCTAGATTGTCTGGTTTAGAGATCGTCAATATGAGCTCAAATTACTTGTACGGCACCATACCTCGACGAATTTATACTTTGAGGAATCTCCAAACTCTTATACTCGATCATAACATGTTTAGCGGTTCCATTCCTGATGTGCTGGGTGATCTTCCTCTGTTGGCCCTCTTAAGTTTGAAAAACAACACTTTAAATGGGCCGCTTCCGAGTTCATTTTCTGTCCTGAAATCACTTAGGGTGCTCATGCTCTCATCCAATAATTTGTCTGGAGATTTGCCTGATCTTAGTAGCTTAACCAACCTTCAAGTGCTTGATGTGGAGAACAATTTCCTTGGACCTACATTCCCGCAGTTGAGTAGGAAGGTCGCAACTATCAATTTGAGAAAAAATAGGTTTGGCGGAGGCTTGCCCACTAATCTTAGCTCATATTTTTTACTTGAAGAGTTGGATGTCTCTTCCAATAAATTTGTTGGGCCTTTTCTGCCATCACTGTTGTCTCTCCCTTCCATTCAATACCTAAATATTGCTCGAAACAGGTTCACTGGAATGCTCTTTGGAAACATGACATGCAATGATGACCTTCACTTTGTAGATTTGTCTATGAATCTTCTGTCTGGTAACTTGCCAGCATGCCTGATTTCAAACTCTAGTAATCAGATGTTTATGTACGCCTCGAATTGCTTGAAGATTAAAGATCATAGTCAGCATCCATACTCGTTTTGCCAGACTCAAGCTTTGGCTGTGGAAATATTGCCTCATCACCAAAAAGGAAAATCAGGTGGAACAGTGGCTGTTGTGAGTGGTGTAGTGATAGGCGTTATTGGATTTTTTTCTTTAGCTGGTGTTGCAGTCTTCTTTGCACTCAGAAGAGGAAGTATCAGGAGGGCAACAAAGAAACCTCCAAGAAGAATAGTAGAGCATGCTTCAAATGGTTATCCTTCCAAATTGCTGGCTGATGCAAGTATAGTCTCTCACTCTGTTTGTGTGTTCTGGATTTAGTTTTGTTTTTTCATAACTTAACCGAGTTATTTTGCTAAACTGATTCTTCAATATACACATTTAATAAGAAGAGGGCAGTTGTCAAGTCTGCTTCAAGCATTTGTGTTATTTTATGCATGCTACATACCTGTTCTTACATATAAGTTCTGCATTTTTTGGTTATTTGTTCCCTTGTCATTTAAAAGGGTACATATCTCAAACAATGAAGTTGGCGGCACTTGGCATTCCAACATACAAATCTTTTTCGTTGGAGGAACTTGAAGCTGCTACAAATTACTTTGAAACTTCAAGCTTATTGGCAGAAAGTGGCCATGGTCAGGTAGATTGTTATCTCATACACAACTCAAGTTTGATATGCTTTCTTGATTGTGCTTCTTTGTTTGTTTACCCGTCTTCATTATCATCAAAATGTGCTTTCCCAACTCTTTAGGATAAACTATATGAATCTTATTCCTTCATCAACTCTTATGCTTGGTTTCAAGACTAAAATAGTTATTTATTAACTAAATCATTTTCTATTACATTGACTAATGTTTTCATTAATCTATCTTTACCACTTACACCTTCCACTCAAATAGTTATTTATTTGATTGATCTATTGGAGCTATGCATAATCGCACTTGAATAAAATTTTCATCTTTGCCACACTGTTTTTATTTTATTGTGTTCGATCAGTAATGACACAAAGTTATTCTTCACATTTCTTTGGTTGTTGTGTTTCTGTACGCCCTAACAGGTGTACAAAGGCAACCTCAGAGACGGTTCTTCAGTGGTGATAAAGTGCTTTAAGTTTAAAAGGGGTCAGAGTTCTCAAACGTTCAATCACCATATCGAAGTAATTTCCAAGCTTAGGCATCGCCACTTAGTCAGTGCCCTTGGTCATTGCTTTGATTATTACCTCGATGATTCAAGTATCAGCAGATTATTTCTCATTTTCGAATACGTGACAAATGGGACATTAAGAACCAGCATATCAGGTACGAAAGCAATTCGGTTAATCGAATCTCTATCACCAAAGTTTAGCTTATTAGGCATTCTTATTGATTTTGTGCAAATTCTTTTCTTTCAGCGGGAGGACCGAGGCTTACATGGATGCAAAGGATTTCAGCTGCCATCAGCATAGTAAAGGGTCTCCAGTTTTTGCACGGGGGTATAATACCCGGCTTATTCGATAACCATCTGAAGATTACTAATATACTGTTAGATCAGAATCTTGTTGCAAAAATAAGCAGCTATAATATTCCACTACTGGCAGAGAGCAGGAAAACATCGGTATTATAATATGTTCTGGCCCTTTGGTTCATGTTGATCGGTCAGTAGATATCGTCTAACATCGATTTTTGTCGTCCCGATGTAGGGATTGTCTGTGAGATCTTCAAGTGGATCCAATGAGCATGGGGAAAGGTTTGTTGTTACATTTTCTAGCACACATCAAAAGCTTGTGTCATGATCTGTTGAATTGCAGGACTAAGCATA
This sequence comes from Boesenbergia rotunda, assembly GCA_024364735.1. Classification (NCBI taxonomy): domain Eukaryota; kingdom Viridiplantae; phylum Streptophyta; class Magnoliopsida; order Zingiberales; family Zingiberaceae; genus Boesenbergia; species Boesenbergia rotunda. Next base: position 287,948 of record JAGFNQ010005710.1, read on the forward strand.
TGGATAAGATCGACATCTATGATTTTGGTGTCATCTTACTGGAAATTGTATCTGGAAGACCATCGAATCGACATCCAAAGTCGATATAATGAAAGATGAGGTGAGGAAAATGATTATTTCTTTTGGAGCTTTTAAGATGTGAGAGCATGTTCCTTATTGCAGTTGCGAGAAAGTATTTTAGCCGACGAAGCTGCTAGGAGAAGCATTGTGGATCCGGTCGTGAGCCGGCAATGCTGCGACGAAGCGATGAAGATTGTCATGGAGATTTGCTTGAGGTGCCTCAGGGAGGAACCAACACAGAGACCTTCCGCGGAAGATGTGCTGTGGAACTTGCAGTTTGCTGCTCAAGTACAAGAGTCTTTGGGAGGAGAATCTCAAAGTTGCGAAGAATCATCTGTTTCACCTTCTTGGCCTTCTCGATCACCTATTACACTCTAAGTCAGAATCGCAATAGGAGATGTCATTCCTCACAATCTGTTTATTATCAACAGGCAGAACAATTTCGATTAAGGTGGTTAAAGTTACTTATGTTGTCAATATGTCTACCTATCAATGAATGACTTATGAGGAGCCTTCAGTTCGGTGTTAGTTAAGCGCATATGTATGAAACTTCTGCAAAAGGCCCCGGACGCCTCAATATGTATGATAATTTATTAAAGTAGATGCTTAATTCTTTAAATTATTTAAAAATAAAACTGTCCGACCTAAACCAACACGAGTATGGATTAGGGATGAGATGAAGAATTCGATATCTGATTTGAATAGAGAAGGGTATGAAAGGATTATCAATATTTGATATCTAACCTGAATATTTAATTAAATAAAAATATATATATTAAAGAATTTTTTTTCTAAAATTTACTAATAATTTGTGTTGATGTTACGAATATGTTATATATATGTGTTTAATCTATTTTAAAATTGAGTTATGATAGAGAGCGTGAAATTATAGCATGAAACTCAACGTGAATGACGTGGCACTTTTTGTGTACATGTCCGATTGTCGCTTGGATACCGACTGCGGCCTTTGGCCGCCACCCCGAACAAAACTATAACCTGGGGGGCACGGTGAACCCGTTGAGGATCGCTGTAATTGGGGTGTCATGCCATTCACGTTGGGTTTCACGTTGAAAAATTCACGTTGTCTATCATTTTTGTTTAAAATTATAAAATTTATTTTTTTTAAATATGATGTTAATTGTAATATACTGTGTTTTTTTGTTGAATGATATAGTTGGATTGAAAGAAAAAAATTATTAATATACAAGATATCCGATCCTTTAATGGGTATGAGTATTTGGAGATATCCGATACCTGATTGGGGGTGTTAAAAATAAATCCGACCCGACAACCCAACTCGAATCGACCCGAAAAATATTGGGTTCGGGTTGGAAATTTTCAAATTCGGGTTGGATTAAGGTTGGAGGGTTTCGGGTGGTCGGGTTCGGGACGGGTTAGGGTTAAATAAAATTTTATTTAAAAATTAAGATGTTTTTATGTATATTAATATCAATATTAGTATGATCATGATAGAGTATTAAGATAAAAGTGAAGAATTATAAAGAAAATAGTAAAAAAAAAAGTCGTTTTGAATGGTTTTTTCGAGTTATTCGGGTCGGGTTCGGGTTGGACGGGTTCGGGTTTTGCTTTGGGCATTTCGGGTTGAATTCGGGTTCAGGTCGGGTTCGAGTTGGGAGTTTAAAAAAAAATTCCAACCCGACCCGAACCTAACCCACCTTAATTGACACCCCTATACTTGATGGATATGGGCACAGAGGATATAGAATCCGATCTGAATCCGACCTATTGTCATCCCTAGTATAGATCAACCAAGGCCCAAATTTGTTCCCAAGATATAGTGTAGAGGGTCGACGCATGATACTTTTGACGTAACAGTTAGGAGTTAATCCTCAGGAATTAAAGACCTGTATTTTCTACCCTATCATATACTTTCCATTTATATACCTGAATCTCCATATTCGTGGGACCAACTCTAAGAGGATCATTAAGGTAACAAATTTATCTTTAACTAAGGCTCAAACTAGGCAACCATATGTGAAGTCATGGGTGAAGACCATCCTATCCTTTCGGGATAGCAGTTGGTTAATACATGGGATGTTGCCACCGTAAGATCTAGGGTCCCCATGCACTGATCATTGCCCAAGCTAGTAGTCATCTATAATTTACCTTCCTTTACATAACTTGGGGATTGGCTATGAGGGGTATTTGGGATGAGCGTTATCACCTTTTGCCACCATAAGTGAAGCTCATTCTACTTTCATGGCCTGACACAGTTAATATTTGCTAATCTGGAAGTTGACAGGTGGGATGACGACTTTTAGTGATGCGACGAACATTCGACGAGAAGGATTGCCTAGAAGAAAACTCAAGGAACGTTAGGAGGGCGCTAGAAGAGCTCCAGCAATCTCACTCAAACACTCAAGTTAGAAGTTGATTAAAAAAGGGAAGTAATTTGATGAAAATGAGAGTTTAGACGCTTTCTAAGCATCTTTGATTACCTTTTATTATGTCCCCGTGACTATTTCTCTTTTTTTGGGCAATAATGACATTTAATGCAACAGTTATATTTCAATAATGACCAATAATTATCGCCACCAATTATTAAAATATATGACCGTTTCCCCTTTTGGTCATTTGACACGTTGTCGGCACTCTATAAGTATTAAATGCTTTTTTTAATGAATAGTCATCATTGATGCCTCTAAGGAAGTTTGTTTCGACCGAACATGGATGACTCTTTTGACCGGGAGCATCCGCCCATTCCCACCGGGAGCATCGGTCCAAGCCGGGCCAGTTAGACCAAAGACACTCACCCCTCCTTTAATCCATCAATACTCTCTTATGCTCAGCCGAATGAAGCTGATGCCCGATTAGACAATTCACAATCAGGTGATTCCTAACTGGAAGCTACTTGCAACCATTTGGATGATTTCATGTGGAAACCTTTATGCCATGTAGCGAGCTCATATGTCACGCGACAACATGTGATTGTCCTCCCAATCATTTGCATATGATTTACTATAATAGATCATGGATTGATTTTCAATGTGTGAAATGCATCGCGGGTTATTTAACTTTCTTGTACAAAGAGTCATTGTGTTAAGCGAAGTCTCCATCATGGTAATTTCCTCCGAATTTGATAAGGAATCCGACATCTAACTCGAATGGAGGAGAATATGGAGGAAATTTTTAGACCCAATTATAGTAATCGGGTGTGTGTGTGTGCGCGCGTGCTATGCTAAGGACTTTACCGTGCAAATACCATGCAAACCTTAATCATTTTTTTTGATTTGAATTTTTTTATACTTAATACTATAACCCAACCACTGAACCCACTAAGGTTGTTGTTTGGTTAGGAGTAATGTAATTTAGTTTGTAATATAATTGAGCTTGTAATGTAATCTAGATTACATGTTGTTGACCTTATAATCCAAATTATAATACTTTAACTACTTTTTGTAATGCATATTACATTATATTACAATTTTAAAATTGTACCAATCAAAGTAATTAATATTGTAATGTAATCCTGATTACATTACAAGGTTGATTACCCCTTACTAAAGGTAAAATCTTAAACGATGTAATCACAAGCCAAAACAATAAAGTAAGAAATAAAAATAAAAACAAATACACTTGGTCCACATGACTCCATACGGTAAGATCTTTAGCATAAATTTTTTATATATATGTATACCCTAAAAGCATCACCAATGGTTAAACCTTTAAAAAGAGGTTTTTTATAATTCTCAATGTGCCATATAGATGTCATGTCAAAAAAAACTATTAGGATGCCTCCGGTGATTAAAGCTGTTAATAAGATTTTTTGTAATTTTCAATATATCATATCAATACCACATCACGAACATAAAAATCTACTATTCCCTACCCAATAAAAAAACCTCTATATAACATTTTAGTGGATCCTAAATTACAAATCACACATATATAATTTTCATTAACATCTCTATGTAATTTTCATTTAATATTTTAAATAATTATAATCTTTAATTTAATTTATTTATATTTTTTAATTAATAAATTAATTAACTTATAATTTTTAATTTAGTTAAATTTATAATTTTCATTTAATATTTTAAATAACTATGATCTTTAATTTAATTTATTTATAATTTTCAATTAATATTTAATTAGCTTATTAATTTTAATTTAATTATAGTCATTTATATATTATTAATTTATCAAATATATTTATTTTCAAAATAAATAAATATAATTTTAGTTATTACTATTTATTCATGAAATAAAATATTATAATTAATTTCTAAAATTTTTTTTAATTGTTTTGAAAGATCAAACTTGCAATATTATTACATCATTTGTTGTTATTAGCTCCATCTCCTCCAAAAAAAAAAAAAATTGAAAATATAAACTTACTTTTGAACTTAAAATTTAAACTTCATACATATAATGATTTGAATTTTTTATTCTTTTTTCCACAACTCTCTCCAAAAAAATTTATATTTGGAGATGCTTGACCTCTACTTGTTGCAAAAATTCTTTCGAGGAACTTGAATTAACTAAATTAATGGATTCGTCAATGTTGGACGTGTTGCAAACAAGCAAGAGAAACTTTCCCGAAAAGTCGTCGCCGGCTCTTCTCTTCTACACGCCTGTCGTCTTCCTCACGACGTCGGCCTTCACCATCAAATGCCACCGTCGACGTTCCTAGCTTCCGCATCTGTTCAAGAACGCTTGAAGGCGTTTCGCACGTACAGACACCGTCGCCACCGTCATTCTCGAATCTCTCCGGATATCATCGGCAAGGCATGGTGCCGTTCAGACTCCCTAATTCACCAAACCGTTTGTAAATCCGACAATTTTCCATTCCTGCCTGCGAGCCCGGCTTCTTCGGCTCTGGAATGTCTCTGTTCAAGACTTTTTTTTATAAAAAAAGAGCAGATTTATTCGATCAATTAGAAATAACCTGGGCATCCAAGTCCTCGGGTGTGACACTGTAAAACTTCCTCAGGACTCTCTTGCTGGAACTCCTTTGGAGATCGACCTTTGTTGGAAAGACTTTTTAGAAGATCAACCATGATTGGGGAGACTCTTTGGGAGGTTGACCTTATTTAGGAAGACTCCTAAAGAGGTCGGCCTTCCAACTACTAAGCACCATATGAATTTTCGGACAAAGGTCTAGAAAGACTTAAGGAAGATATTAGGAGGGTGGCCGAGTCAAAGCTCGGTAAAGCCCCTCCAACGCTCAAGTCAAATCTCGGAGAAATGATGTCTGTCTTAGATAATAAATTGCTTGAAAGATATCTCTATACAAGATAGTGGAATTGGACAAAACTGGCTGTCCGAGATAGGGAATTGCTTGAAAATTATATATGTGTATAAAAGAGGGAGAGATAGGGAATTGCTTGAAAATTATATATGTGTATAAAAGAGGGATTAAAGAAATGATTAATGAGATTTTTCTAACCTAGGGCATAAAGAAGGGATTCCAAGGATCTTATTTATGGTGTCGGTCAATAATTATAATCATCGTATCATTTAAAATGAGCATTTGACATCAATTCTTATGCCCGAATCGAATTTAAAAAATCACAGTGCTCAATACAATGTATCACAATGGTGTTTGAAGATATAAATATATTTAGGGAGCGTTTGGGAAAACTTTTACTTCTTGAAAAGTGATTCTTGTAGAGATTATCTTGAAGTCAGTGAGAAGCTAAAGTATGGAGTATTTGGAAATATAAACTAAAAGCTGATACAAGGTAAAGTTTGAGTGTTTGGTGAATAATTGCTTTCAAACTTAATTTTTAGTTAAATGACAACAATATTCTTAAACTATATAAATTATTTTTTTTAATTATCTAAATATAATTTTGATACACCATCAATAATATTTTATATATTTATTATTATATTTTGAATATTATATCAAAATTAATTTTTTAATAATATATATGTTTAAAAAATATATAATTAATAAAAATATAAATATAAAAAATAAATTTATAAAAATTTATAAAAATTATGAATATATAAATTATATGAAAATATTAAATTTTATTTAAAACTATGGTGATAATTATGTAAAATGATAAATTATTAAGGGTATAAATGTCTACTTTTAATTCTAGACCATAAGCAAAAAAGCAGAAGCAGAAAAAAGCATAGAATTCTTGCTTCCAGCATTTGGCTAAAAGTTATAGAAGTTAAAGCAGAATCTGGTATTCACAAACACTCAAAAGTGTTTCTATGTAGTTAGAATCTAAAAAGCAGCTAGCAGAAGTTCTCCCAAACACTCTCTTAGAAGTACTGTCGAGAACATATGACTTATTTTCGTATCAATTTAAAATCTTTAAGTCCATTAGTCACTTTTAAACGATTAATGAAACATAGCTATTTCAAAAAGAGAGAATCCAAAGATCGTATTAAAAAGTGATTATCATTTAAAATGAGCTTCGCCGATTACTACAGTAAGCTCAATCGATTTAAAAATCTATTCCATAAATACGTAGAGGTAAAATAATATTTAGTAGTATTTGATAATTAAAAAAAAATTCTACATGATTTAAATATTCTGAACTTTAATTACATAGTTCTTAAATAATTCTGAACTTTAATTACATAGTTCATAAATTGCCGTTCTTTTTAACTTTGCATCTTACTTCATTTAATTGTTTCTCACATTGAAATGTTTTTTGGAAACATATAAATCACTTCCAAATATTTAAAGTAAACAACTCTTAAATCAACAAACAGCTAGGTTAAACAAATCCAACTTCAGCTATTTAAATGAATTTATGCTCGATAATTTGTAAGAAACTTTACGAGGTGTTCCAATCTCCTCTGTTACAATTCATTCTTCTCAAAATCAAATTTCATGCTGAATTTCTGATCCAAATGACAAATTATGCTGATAAAATCTTTGAAGGCCTCTTCGACGATAGAATACACCTTGCTCGAGAAATTTTCACCGGCCGAGGAAAGAATGGGGGAAATGATAGAGAAATTGACCATGCAAAAGGTCGGAAGCAGTCATCTATAGATGTCTGGTTCATTGGCTTTGTTGATAAGAATTTTCGAAGACTTGGACGGCAGGACCATATATTTGACGACATCGATCTGTGAACGAAGTGACTAGCCTGGAAACTACCTCTTTGAAAAACATCGAGGCTACCTGCAATGACACAAGTATCCAACTCAATTCGCGAGGAAATAAACCGATCGAACACTTGCGGTTGCAGATACAATTGTTCGATAGTAATGCAGAAAAATAAAATGTACTATTTGTACCAAACCATTCACCGTTTCAATTTGTGTGTAATATGTTCACGAGTCTTTAAGTAATCATATTCTTGAGGGAAGAAAAAACACATTAGAAACCATAAAGGTGATAAATAACCTAAAACAAGTTTTAATATTTTGATGGTGACAGTTCCAAGAAGATTTTATAATGCTGAAATGTGATCAATCATAATACAATTTAGGGGTCTGAGTATTAGCCAGGGTTCCGAAAATCAGACCGGACATTGAACCGGTCGAGGCAAGGGTTCAAAAGTTTAGAGGTTCAACCAGTATAACCGGGGGTTCAAAAGGTATATAATAAAGCTTATTTATATAAATATATGTGTAAAAATTGGATCAACTAGAAATGCTTCAAAGAAAAATTCAAGTTTAAAACCATTGGGTTCAATAGATTAAGATCTTATTAGGTTATCCGTTCATCAATAAACACTTAAACAGTTCATCACTTTTCCAAATATTTCATATACTGGTGCCAAAGAGCAACGAGACTTTGGTGGAGGCTACGCGGCGAGAGGCTCGGTGGTAGTCTCTTGCAAGCAAACAACAAGGCAACCTAGGTTTTTGACAATTTTTCAATTTTCATTTTTCAGGAAAATAAAACTGCAAAAGGGGGAAAAAATCTAAAAAAAATAAACGTACTGGTTCCCGGCCGGTTCAAAACGGTACCTGGTTCTTGAATTGAAAACTCGTCGGAAATATCCGACCGGCCGGTCCGGTCCGATATAAACATATGAAGATTATAGTGATATAACATATAAGATCCATATAGTTGAATTCAAATATTTGGTAATGTTAGTTGTTAGTAGAGAATTTAAGTCAAATGGAGTATATAAAATAAACGACTATGCTACCGCTACAAACTCTCAAATTTGAGGTTGGATCCCTAGTAACTAGAAAGCATTGAGTGTGCGTACCAGAAATAGAAGTAAAATATGATTCGGAGCTAAACAAGATTTATTTGAGAATATACCAGAAAATAAATGGAGAAAAGCCCTGAGAAAGTTTACCTGGCGATAAAGTGGTGAGTTGAATTTGAAGTCCACCAAGAAATAAACGTCACAAGTTCCAGGGACGGGACCAGGATTGAACTCCCAAATGTTAATCAAATGGTCAAAAAGTGCACTTTCTGAAGCAGTGGTCTGCGAGCAACAAATGCTACATCAGTCAATATGACTTTTTACAAGCTCTAAATAAGATACTAATGAACTAACACAGTATGGAATTCCGGAACGATTTTGCAGAAAAGTAGTACAAAAAATCTAGCTTCGATCACGCAAGATGTGAAGTTCGTGAATGATAGTGATTCCATCTACTCTGATTAGATGTGAATAAGTGCTCACAATCTATCTACTCTGATTAGATGTGAATAAGTGCTCACAATCTATCTACTCTGAATAAGTGCTCACAACAGATGAACAGAACATGACTAGCAATTTGGTGTATGCCATAAGATGAAGAAAAAAAACATCATGTACCTTTATACGCTTTGGTTTCTCCAATTCTACATGAGATACATAACTTTCAACGAGGAACTTGAAGCCAATCTCTAGCTCAGCATCAAATGATCCGTCACTATTCCGCTTAATAACCCTAGACCGTTGGCACCATGGCACAAATCCCTCATACAGATCAACCGCTGCAACCACAGCAAATAACTGTTCTGGCGAATACCTGCAACTATGATCAATTTTAGTCTGCCAGAAATACCATGACATGTACGATGAAGTAAATCAGTCAATGAGCATACAAATGAACAAGCCAATAGGTATCTTGATGGTTACTGGAAGCACAAATATGCATGTTTCCAACCGAAACCAAACAAAGCTCAAGAATTTACAGAGTGGAAAATAAAAGCATAACATTAGTTGCTCTAGAAAGCAAAATCAAGGTAAATAGTAACCCAATCACACGCCGTTCCTCGTAGATCTTCGACAGAACCGATCCCTCTTCGCCATCCCCGCAACCCAAAAACCACCTTCCCTGATCGTAACGATGCAAGTTTCCTGCGGAGGGAGCGAGCTCTTTGCCGGACCGGAACAGTTGCCCGATGCACGGTTTCCCACAAGGAGCGATATTTGGCAAACTTCGAGTCTGAGCAAATCTCTCCCACCTCCTCCTGGCCTCAGGATGCTTTCCCAGCCATCTCATTCCTACACCGAGATCAAGAGATCGATTTCTTCTTGATAAAATCAAGGCAAGCGCCCTGGAGGACGAAAGAAACGGCGGCATTCTATAGGACAATGGCGACGACAGCAATCCTCTCCAACAAAACCGCAACTTTTCTCGAAGAAGATCCCAAAAAAAAACTGCAATTTGATGGAACCCTAGCAGAATCGAGGGGTACGGGAGATGGTTTGAGCAGGAAATGGTGACGGAAACGGGGGAGAGGAATTCTAGGGTTCTCGGCGAAGCTTCGGCATTCCCTCGACGAGTTGGAATTGGGAAGGAAACAGTGAGCCAAGCAGGACTCACGTTGCGTTCAATTGGGCCGGTTCAGTTGATTCGCCGGTCCGATCTCTGTGGGCCGGGCCTGGTTCACTGAATGCAACTTTTTTTTGCAAACCACAAAACCATATCAAATATTTTTTTATAAAAAAAAAAAACTTTAAAAAATGAATCAATAAAATTATGGTCAAAAATGATAAAATAGTTTTTAATAGAAAAAAATTAATGAATTAGATAATAATTTTTTAAATCTGAACATTGCCACGCAGGACACGTGGATCGCCACGTCAGATGCTCAGTCAACCATGTGTATGACGTTGCAGAGTCTCCTCCAGGTGGCGCCGGATCCTCGGTCCCGGGACAGGCCCCTATCCCGGGGTCCCGCTCGTCGGCGAATCGTCCGATCTACGATCGGACACCACTAATAATTTTTTATTGTCGTCCTGAATAAGACGATATCCTCGGAGAACGATGAATCGGTCGGAAACGTCGCATTGCAATCTTGTCGGATTCGACAGTGAATACGACAACATCACAATTACGGCGATACCTGACGGATTCACTGTACCCCCAAGATATAGTTTGTCGGAGGCGCTGAAGACCAGATGTATCCGATCGTTGATGGATGCCGGATCGCCGACAAATGGAATACGGGGACAGAGATCCGGCGAGGTGTTTGAATTAAAGGATCCGCTCCAATATCAGGATAAGAACAAATTTGATGAACGGTTGATGGTTCATATGGGAGGTTCATATACCTAATGGACAGATGAGATCTCGAAGCAAATCTTATATTTAAAAGCATACATGGAGCGCATCCTCGTTATTTTTGGTTCTCTTAGTTTTTAAAAGGTTTTTTTTTAGACGACGCAGCAAAGCGAGAGAACGAGAGCTTCTTCATTTGCGCGGAAGACGACGACGACGACGACGGTGTAGGAAGGAGGGTAAATGGAGATCTTTCGTCTTCTTTCTTCTCTATTTTCGGGAAGATTTACAAAAGGTTTCTCCTTTACCGTCCATTTTTAGGATTTCGGCTATATACGCGTTCTTTTTTTTTTGAGGAATGGGAGCTTGATTTGGTCCTGCGCCTTATCGGCGAGCGAAGTTTGTGTTTTCACCGTTTCTCGTGCTATCTTGGTGATGGAATACGACGAGGGGAGTTGGAAGGAGGTGGGAGGAGAAGCGTCGGGGTTCCGGTTCATTTCGAGGCGTAAACAGGTGAATTCGCCGCGGGTCGGCGTCAAGACCAAGAGTCCACGCCATCGGCTCGCCCGGGCGTTGTCAGTTCCGGAGGTCGTTGCGAATGGTATTATCCTTTTGCCTTACACTCCATACATTTGCTTTTGTTTTTGTGGCGTTCCGTGTGGTGCTTATGGTTCCGACGCTTTGACTCTTGATTATGATATCACTATGAACTGTAATAGGTGCTTTTATGGTTCCACTACCCTTCACTGCTTGTTCGTTCTTTCTTAGGGGGAAAAAGTTTTACTGCATGTTCGGTGCAAAAGTTACAGAGATGATTTTTGCATTAATTCTTTGTTTTGATTGAGGAATGCGAATTCAAATTCCTTTAAAACGTGAGATTTCACTATCTCATTGAAAGGCGTAAACCAGCCCATTTTTATGACAGACTTTTTATTATGAACATGGGCAGATAAATAAACATCATATTCCAGATAATATTTCAAAGATATATCACCAAAATGACGCTGTTTACTTTTTACTTCTCCAAACACTAGACTTGAAGTTGAAATGCTTCAGAATTCACTTTCATCATTTTTTGATAAAAGGAGAAACTCGTTCCCAAGCAACAGAAACTTGCAGCTTTGCTGATTCTTTTGCGTATTTATAATTTTCATTCATTCTTCTCTTTGAGGTAGTAGACTAGTGTGGCTGCCACAAACTTTGGTACAGAATATATTTAAGCATTCATTTGTATTTTCTCATGTTCATTTGGGAGGGTGCATATTATACTATGATCATATGTATATGATTTGTTTATCTTTTGTTGAACTCTTGTATAGGGCAGCCCTGTGCACGAAGCTCCCGCCAATGCGGATCGGTCTATTGTATGCAGTTTTATCTGCTTTGCAAGAGGCTGTTTTGATTTGTTTATATTGCTAGATAGTAAATATTTGTGTTGTTGTTTTATAATCCCTCCTAAAGTACTAGCTCCGTGTTCATTAAGTAAGACATTTTCTTCTCATATTTGGGAAGATGAACCTTTTAACCATCTTGAAATAGTAAACAAGGTTTTGAGCTCATGTTAACAGTAGTAGGTTTTGATTGCACTATTGCATGACATGAAATGTTTATGCTCATATTAGCATTCTGGCCTTCTGGGTGTACCAATTTGATGCTTATTATCCCGGACTTGTCTTTTGTATTTTCTTTCTTGAGGAACTTCACGACCATTTTATCCTTTTTTGAATCTCTTATGTTTCTGAAGTTTTCTTTTACTTCTATTCCAATAGTTTTTGGCAATATTAATTTCTCTTAAAGCTAGTTTTCTTTTCGTGGTGATTCTTGGTCATTGTTCCTTGATTATTATGATTCCTATAATTTTAATTAGGTGTTGGCGCAACCATCGGTGCTGGAGTCTATGTTCTTGTTGGAACAGTTGCTAGAGAAGAAACAGGACCTGCTCTAAGTATATCTTTTTTAATAGCTGGGATAGCATCTGCTCTCTCTGCTTTCTGTTATGCGGAACTTGCAAGTCGTTGCCCATCTGCAGGGAGTGCCTACCACTATTCTTATGTCTGTGTTGGAGAAGGGTAATTTTTGCACAAAAAACCAGCTTGCCTTAGCATATCAGTTTAGTCACTCTAAGATTAATTGTGTCAAAAGTAATCTAAATGGGATTCAACATCATCTTATATTCAGAAACTCAGAGAGTAAATATGCTCGTTAAGAAAATAGCATATCATCAATTTAATTATTTGATTGATTCATCCACTCAAGTTAGTCTCTTACCATCCTATGTTTTTTGCTTTATTATCAGTGTTGCTTGGTTGGTTGGCTGGGCTCTAATCCTGGAATACTCAATTGGTAGTTCGGCCGTTGCACGTGGCATATCCCCAAATTTGGTAATTACATCCTGGTCTTCAACATGTATTGTCCAGTTCTTGCCTTCAACCAGCACTTGTGTTTTCACTTTTATAATTCATGTATCGTAATTGTAATACCTTTATTGAGTCTGTTCGCGATGCAGATACTATATCAACTATCTAATATTCTTACATATAAATTTAAATGATTCCAGGCTTTATATTTTGGAGGTCCAGACAGCTTGCCTTCTTTTTTAGCACGCGTAACGATTCCAGGAATCAATGTTGTTGTTGATCCATGTGCTGCAGTCCTTGTTTTGATTGTCACAGCATTACTATGTTCAGGAATAAAGGAGGTACAATGCACTGTTAGTACCTTCTTGGCTATAGTCGATAGCTAGTATGTTCAGAATATTAACTTCATGTGTTTCTTATACAGAGCTCAATGGTCCAAGCGGTCATCACAGGTGCAAATATCTGCGTGTTGTTATTTGTTATCTCTGTTGGCAGCTTTATTGGGTTTCAGACAGGATGGGTTGGATATAAGATCACCGGCGGGTAATGTAGATCTATAGATGCCATCTAGATTTTGATTTATTCTTGTAATTAATTTAGTTTTTGAACTTTCAGTTTCTTTCCTTACGGGTTAAATGGAGTGCTTGCTGGTTCAGGAACTGTTTTCTTTTCCTACATAGGTTTTGATGCTGTTGCTAGCACTGCTGAAGAGGTAAATTTTCATACGTAGTGCTTCCAAGGTGTTACTTCTCTTATCACATTTGAGTCCACATCTTTATGCATCTCTAACCCATCAAGCACTAATCTGGCCGACTTATCTACAAAGTCATGAGCTTTGTAAGCTCCATGTGTACTCTGTGATTTGCTCATTCATGAAACACAAGGTTGGCAGCAATACAAAAAGCAACCAAGGTGTTACTTCTCTTATCACATTTGAGTCCACATCTTTATGCATCTCTACCCATCAAGCACTAATCTGACCGACTTATCTACAAAGTCATGAGCTTTGTAAGCTCCATGTGTACTATGTGATTTGCTCATTCATGAAACACAAGGTTGGCAGCAATCTGAAAAGCAACCAAATTATCGCAATAAAACACATTGGTTTTGAATGATCTATTCCAAGTGAAGCCAACAAACCTTTTCATCGATGACATATTATTGTCACTGCCAGTGACCTCTTCTACCTTTGCTATCTTTGCTGAGGATCTTAAGATGATCATCAAGAGATAAGAATCCTACAAGCAAAATAAGGAGGCTTGACAAAGAACATAACTTTTAGTCACAATAGATAACAAGGTTAAGAGAAGTTAGATTTTTGAAGCAAGATTCTTTGTACTGGATTCTTCATTAAATAACTCTCATTGCAACATCCAAATGTTTTTGTCTTAGAGCTTGCATGAAATGAGGTAGGACATGAATCGAGTAACATAGTTCTGGATAGTGTTGTTGCTTCATTGGGAAGTTGACTAGCTTTGAGCTCAACATTCCGTATTCTGAGAGGATGTCCAAAATATACTTTTGTTGATATAAGCAAATGATAGATTCCTCTTTCTCTACCTTGTGAGGAAGTATTTCAGTGGCCTAATATCTTTAATTTTAAAATATTTAAAATCGCTTAAAGGTGGATCGAAATTGTAGTATTTCCTACAAGAATGAGGTCATCAAAATATATTAAAATAACTAAATTTATTTCACTAAGTAAGTGAATTACGAATAGTCCAATTTTGTTTGCTAGAAACTTTCTCAAAGCAATTTCGAGAAGTCTATTCCAATTCTTCCAAAATTAAAATTTGAGAGAAAAGCAATAGAAGATATGGGGACAGGAAGAAATATTGTCCAAAAAATAGCTCTAAATTCAAATTTGACCTAAAATGTTCGCTAGGGCATCCAAGCTACTTTTCCATTCTTCTCCATCAATAAATACATAAATCAAGAAACTAACTGGAAACTTGACACACTGATGTAAGGAATTTAATATGAAAGAAAAGTTTGTGTTCCAATTGAAATGAGGGCTATAGCCTATGATTTAAGTAATTAATCCTTCCTATTATGATAATTAAAAGTTTGCTTTTTATATAATCATACAAGAACTAGTTATCATATATTTCCTTATTTATTTGTCAAGCCCGTTGTTTGTGCTAATTGTGCCATTTTTTTCAGGTTAAGAATCCTCAAAGAGATATGCCACTGGGAATTGGTATTTCTCTGTCTATATGCTGCTTGCTTTATATGTTGGTTTCCATAGTTGTCGTTGGCTTGGTGCCATACTTTGCAATTGACCCTGACACCCCAATATCATCTGCATTTGCAACATATGGCATTGGTTGGGCAGCGTAAGTAGCTGGGTACCTGCATTCCAAGTTGCTATATGCCCGGCTGTTCTTTAGAAAGTTACCATTTCTCTCTAAGTTTTTATCTTCTCTATGATGCTTACAGGCATGTTATCACATCAGGAGCTCTTCTTGCACTTTGCTCAGCTGTGATGGGCTCCATTCTCCCACAGGTACTGTGTCAGCCAATAATTCTGCAAATTTTATCTTATTTTAGCTTTGCACCTGATTCACTTGGAGTAGAAAAAACACTATGGACGATGCATTACAACTTGCATTATCCTATCAGTTCAAACCTGGTGAAAAGGAATGTTTTGTTCAATTTGCAGTAACAATCCTTATCTAAGTTGATATTTTTTTTTCCAAAAGAAAAAGACAAAAGCACACAATCTGTAGCTTAGAGTTTGCATTAGGAGTTAAAGTTGCCATTCTTGTGCTTGTTTCATCTCTATCTTCTTTGGTTGAAAAGCTCAATTTCTGATGAGAAATGAACTTAATGCAGATACTAAATAATGTTTTCCCTTGCTTTCTTTGTGCAGCCTAGAATTCTCATGGCAATGGCAAGAGATGGATTGTTACCATCCTTCTTCTCAAGTGTTCACAAGCGTACCCAAGTTCCAGTTAATAGCACACTTGTGACCGGGATATTTGCAGCTTCACTAGCATTCTTCATGGATGTTTCACAACTAGCTGGCATGGTATGAACTTCAATAGAGAAATCTTTTCTGAAGGACAAGCAAAAAGAACTAGTATTTTTTTTTTTTGCAGGTCAGTGTTGGCACACTCTTTTCTTTCACCATTGTTGCGATCTCAATCTTGGTTGTGAGATATTTACCTCCAGATGAGATACCTCTTCCAGCATCTCTCATGGAATCTATTGATTCAGTTTCGCTTCGCTATAGCATTCAACAGAAGAGTGAAAAGAAGCAACGTTCAATTGAAAATTCAGGAAGTAACAAGATCCAACATGACGGCCTCTCGCAAGACACTAATAACTCTACAATTGCACAACCTCTCATTCTGAAGAAAACAAATCAAGGTATTGATAGATTCTATGTGACTACTGTTGAACAGCTAGTTAATTTGAATTAACTGCAGGTGTGGTTGCATTTCGTCATCAATTCGATTCATCTTGTTACTTGTTAACTTTTCAGAAAATCTCAGTGAGCAAACTCGCCGACAGAGAGCATCTTGGAGCATAACTGCTGTCTGCGTTGGAGTTCTTATCCTCACAAAATCAGCCACTTACACATTACTGCCTTTGTAAGTCTTGCTGTCCACTCATCAAATTTGTTGAGCATTTTCACTTTTTTACTAAAATACTACTAGTTCTGATTGTTCTTGTGTTCTCTAACAGCTTCCTACACGTCTTGGGATGCTCTTTAGGGGCCTTCATTCTTTTGGGCGGTTTATCTGTTCTATACTGGATTGATCAAGACGACGGCCGTCATAGTTTCGGTCACAGTGGAGGTACCAATAAGATACAACAATGCTGCATAGATTTATGATAACTTGAAGGCTTACTAACATCCAAACTTTTTTATATTTCCAGGCTTTACTTGCCCCTTTGTTCCAGCTCTCCCTGTTGGCTCCATCCTCATTAATGTCTATCTGCTCGTAAATCTCGGGTAAGTTCATCTTCTACTGAAAGTTGTGGATCGTAGAAGTGATTTTTCGACAAAAATTTATTCGTTGCAAAATGCAAGATCATTTCTGAACCAACACTGAACCTGTAGTTTGGTTTTGGCATTCAGTCCAGGCACTTGGTTCCGAGTTTCAATTTGGATAGTGGCTGGGGTTTTGGTGTACTTGTTATATGGACGAACTCACAGCGGCTTGACGAATGTAGTGTATGTGCCGGCGACACAGGTAGATGAAATATACGAAGCTTCTTCGCGCTTAGTAGTTTAGAGTTCATCGGTTGATCGATCATCAGTGTCAATTGAGTCAATTTTTGTATGGTTTTTTGTTTTCTTTTTTCCATGTTTTCAGCACGATACAGTGGTGTTGCCCACCAATTCATTTCATGTGGAAATGAATTTATCTTGTGTAAAATTATTTACTGAGAATATGATTGAATTCATTTACATAGAGACAATTTCCTTATAAATTTTCAAGATATATTACATTTGAGTATATATATATATAGATATCTGCTCACCGCCTATCCGTACACCTCATTTTTTTTTTTTTTTTTGTCAGGTTCATTTTCGTTTTTATGTATGCTGCATGTTATAGCATTATTTTTTTACTGTCTCGTCGCACATGTTATAGCAGCTATGATTTTATGGCTATGGTTTAGCAGTTTATAGCCGCTACGATTTCGTAGTTGTTACAATGTAATTACACCTGAAAATTGCACCCATAGCTACTACAATGATGTATTTGTTGTAATCACGTTGTAACATCTACGATTTTGTAGTTGTTACAATGTTTTTGTCTTGGTCAACATTTTGTAGCAGCTATCAAATCTTAGCTATTACAACGTTCTTGTCTAACCACGTTCTAGCAGCTACGGTCTAATTACGTTGTGACAATTATTAAACCAAAATAACATGATTATACCACAAACAAGGATGTTGTAGTTGCTAGAATGTTTAGATTTTAAATTCTTTAAATTTAAATGTTTAAGCAATATCTTTAATTTATGGGAACTTGTATATTTTCATGATTATTGTGACTTTAGTTATACAATAAATGAGATGTGACTTTAGTTGTCCAATAAGATGTGACTTTAGTTGTACAATATATGAGATATGTTATTATTGAGTTACCTATTGTCATGTAATGCTTAAAGTAGGTTAGTGTTCTGATGTACAAATTTGAATCTGTGTTGTAATAAGACTAAGTTTAGAATTTCAGATAATTGACATTCCCCGGCAATAGAAGAAAATGACGGCAAGGATAGCTACATATTCCCCAAGTTGCATATGATTGAAAGTAAAAAACTGAGATGGAATTCTCATCATTAGAGGATACATTTTCATTCTATAATTAATATGCACGAAAAGTCTGATTCAATACAAGGATGAGCAATAGTAAAAAAAATAAGAGAGCAAATAAATTGTTTGAAAAACATTTGTGTGCTTTAAAAAAGGCTATACCGATTATCAATGGAATAAGCAGGTAAAAGGGGATCAATGAAAAAAAAGGAAAGAGCACGTGACGAAGTTAGAAGTAGTTGTATGTCAAAGATTTCAATTGTCAAGGAATGAACTTAACCTAATTGGGTTGTCATTAATTTCATGGAAAGTTATAATCATCCACTCTCATCTCTTTCCAATGTACATTTGTTACGTTCACATCGTAATATTTTGGCAACAAAGAAAGCATTGGCTCAATAATTTTCAGAGGTCAATGTGCCAACTTGTCAACAAATGGTATAAGAAAAAAGTTGAAAGACAATATTTTGTTTATGCATTGTCTATGTGGCTGAAAAAGTATTGTTAAAAACGTTGTTATTAAAAATCCACTCAAAGACAACGTTTAAAAAACGTTATCATTTTTTACAAAAACAACGCTCAAAAGCATTGTCGCTTTTTGAAGGTGTATTTACTACGCTCATATCATAATGTTTCGGTAGCAAAGAAAGCATTGACTCAATAACTTTTAGAAGTCAATATGTCAACCTTTCAACAAATTAAATGTAATTATTAGAGATAAAGTTTGGAGGACCTAAACGAGTAGGTAGCATAGAAAGATATATTAAAAATTTTGACAAAATAACTAAGGGATGAACAAAAGGGTATCTATGCAAAATTCTTATCGAATTATTTGCATATGAGAAAGTGAAGAATTCAATTTTTTTTTAGAGCTATGATAGGGAGAGTGAAAATGGGAGAGTGAATGGTAAAGTTAATGACGTGACACTTGAGTGAATGACGTAGCACTTTACATGCACACATTTGATTATTGCTTGGATACCATCGGCGGCCTTCGGCTGCCATCCCGAATCAAACTATACCCTGGGGGGCACGATGAACCTGTCGGAGATCGCTGCATGCAAAGTACCACGTCATTCACTCTATCATTTACTCTCTCATTTTCACTCTCCCTATTATTTTTCTTTTTTTTTTATTACGAAACTAACAAATTTAGAAGATATTTTTGGATGGATAATGTATCAAGGATGACATATAATGTATTTAGTGGAATAATTACATTTGATATCATATATAATATCAATAAATATTGATTGATTTTTATATCGGTTATAAAAATTAATCATCATAATCAAATAATTGTCTTTCGTTGCATCATTATCAGGAAACTGTTTTTCGTTGAATTGTTATAAATTGTTATATTAGATTGGAGTAAATAATGTCCTTATAATTGTCGTGATATTATTTAGATTTGGCCCACAATTTAATACTGGAGACAGATGCATTTAGTCGTTGGATTTTATATAGCTGGATTGAAATTAATTTTTATATTATATAATTATTAAATTGATCAAAATGATAACAGTAGTCGACAGAACGTTATTTTCTAATTATTCGTTTAAAAAATATAATATTGGATTTAAAATAAAGAACAAAATAAGATTATATATTTATTTTTAAATAGTATTGTGATTGAGGTATTTTAAATAAAAAAATAAAATTCGATATTTTTATATTTAAAAAAAATTAAAATGTATTTTACGCAACAAATAAAGAAGAAGAGGTGTTATTGGCTTTAAATATAATAGTAAATAGAGGAATTAGTTCGGCAAAAGAGGATCCGTCTACGGCTAACTAGCGTAATAAATCATTTATCACCCAATTGATCTCACGAATATACTTATATTAATGGGGTTTATAAAATTTCTGTTAGTTATTTTTTATATTTTAATTATATAAAAATATTTTTAAATATTTATGAATATAAACTTTTAATTTATTTTTTACAATGTTTATTTAAAAAATTAGAAATAAGAACTTGTTTCGGATTTATCTTTTATGATATAAAATTAAAAGTTAATATTTATTTATTTTTTTTAATTTACTAATGTTCCGGAAGGAAGGGATGCTCAACCCATCAACTATTTTATATGATTATTATTTTACATAATTATTTTAAAATAATATTTTTAGAATTATATATATATATATATATATATATATCCGGGCGAGTAAATTTTTAGAGGGTGTCAAGAGCTCGGTCGGATCAGGTTTGGGTCAGATGGGGTTAAGTTGGGTTAACCCCGGTCTAATCAGCCGGATATGAATTAGAGCAAGAGGTGTAGAAGTCGAGATAAGTGAAGCTCTAGCTCAACCTTTGTCATCCGAGGTCGGTCACCCGGGGTCAGGCACCGGAGATTGGACACCCGAGGTCAGCCATTCAGGTCAGTCACCCGGGGTCAGTCATCCGGGGTCAGACACCCGAGGATGGACACCCGGGGTCAGCCACTCAGGGTCGGTCACCCGGGGTCAATCATCCGGGGTCAGGCACCCGAGGTCGGACACCCGGGGTCAGCCACTCAGGGTCGGCCACCCGAGGTCAGTTATTCGGGGTCAGGCACCCGAGGTCGGACACCCGGGGTCAGCCATTCGGAGTCGGTCACCCGAGGTCAGTCATTCGGGGTCAGGCACCCGAGGTCGGACACCCGGGGTCAGCCACTCGGAGTCGGTCACCCGAGGTCAGTCACCCGGGCTCAGGCACCCGAGATCGGACACCCAGGGTCAGCCACTCGAGGTCGGTCATCCGGGGTCAGACACCCGAGGTCGGACACCCGGGGTCAGCTACTCGGGGGCGGTCAACCGAGGTCAGTCATCCGGGGTTAGTCATCCAGGGTCAGGCCCCCGAGGTCGGACATCCAGGGTCAGCCACTCGGGGTCGGTCACCCGAGGTTAGGGGTGAGCAAAAATTCGGTTAAACCGAATTAACCGAACCGAATTAACCGAATTTTGAAATTCGGTTCGGTTAATTCGGTTTTCGGTTTTTTTTTATAATTCGGTTTGGTTTTTCGGTTAAATCGGTTCGGTTTCGGTTTTGAGTTTTGTAATTCGGTTAAACCGAATAAACCGAATTAACCGAATAACAATATTTATTTAATTATTTTTATTTAAAAATATAATTAATTAAATAAAATCTGATTATTTTAATTAAAAATTCGAATTAAATTTAAAATTTCGGGTAATTCGGTCGAAAACCGAATTAACCGAAATTTTTTCGGTTCGGTTTTCTCGGTTTTTATCGAGAAATTCGGTCGGTTCGGTTTTTTTGAAAAAAAATCGGTTTATTCGGTTTTCGGTTTATTCGGTTCGGTTCGGTTTTAACCGAATACTCACCCCTACCCGAGGTCAGTCACCCGGGGTTGGGCACCCGAGGGCGGACACCCGGGGTCAAACGTCAGAGGTCAGTCACTCGGGGTCGGTCACTCGGGGTCGGGTACCTCCAGTCGAACACTCTGAGACCACCCAAAGAACAGAAATGATTCAGAAGCCAGGCTTGTCCGACAGACCCAGGCTGTAAGTCAATATGAGCGGACCGAATGAATATGAGTGATTAAAGAGCCACCTCGATAGTAAGAATTTGCTAGACCTCTGACATAATCATTACCTGACAGAGCCGTCAAGTATTAATGAGGATCAGAGGAGACAATTTAGACAGATTGTCAGGCGGTTGTGGCAGTCTCACATGGCAACAAAAGATGTCATTAGCCCAGTCTGTCAACTGACCCATTCTTAATGAGACAGGACAGCTCTGACATGGCAGAGAGCTTCTCCTCCCCTATATAAACCCCCCTTTGAGTTCTGAAGAGGTGATGCTGCCATTTTGCAACATTAACTCTACTTTGTGCTCTCGTTTTTGGTTCGACCCAAGCCACCTGTGTCCCTTTAACGCTCAAGCCCGACCCCGAGCTGACCCCCACGCTGCTGCAGACCGAGGTCATCTTGGTCAGACCGAATCATTCATGAAAAGACCATCTTCACTTGTCGACAGGATCAATATATATATTTACATAAATTATGTTATTTTTCTTATATTTATATTTATTAATTTTATATATATTTTCAATCATTCATATTATTAAAAAAATTAATTTTTTTAAAATATTAAAAATATAATAATTATTATATAAATATAACATATCAAAATTATATTTAGATAATTAAAAAAATTAATTTATATATTTTAAAATTATTATTATCATTTAATAAAAAATTAAATTTGAAAATAATTATTCTTCTAAACACTTAAATTTTATCAATATTAATTTTTGATTTCTATTTCTAAAGACGGTATATTTTAATTTCTCAATAATTTTATAATAATCTTTATTAAAATCATTTTTAAATAAATAAAAATTTTCCTAAATACACTTTTAATGATATGTGACAAAAACTGATCTGTTTATTTTTATCGTCCTCATCAATTCATTTTATCAATCCATTTCAAAATTAATATTGAAGAAATACATCAAAAAGACCAAGCTGACGAATTCATACTTTAAAGAGCATAAATGAAAAAGAATATTTTCTTATTCGTGCATTTTAATATATATATATATATATATATATATCATAGAGAATATTTAATTTAATACACCTCCAAAATTCAAACACTATCTTGTTATAAAATTGATCGTAAATTTTATAATAATAAAAAAATGATAAATCAGTATTTGAGTGAACGGGAGAACCAATTCAATTTTATAAAAACAATAATGATACGCACAATCAAAATGAATATCTCTGTAAACATTTTGATCATTAATCGATAATACGTTTGACGTCTGATCACTGATCGGATATTACCGGTGGCCTTCGACCGTCGCTCCGAACTAAACTATATCTTGGGAGGCACGGCGAACCTATCGGGGATCGCTGCAATTACGATTTCGTATTATTCACCGTCGATTTCGACGGGTTTATCATTGTCGACGATCCTGACGAATTCACCATCCTTCCAAGATATAGTTTGTTTCGGAGCAGCCATCAGAGGTCGCCGATAGTGCCCAATCGGCAATCGAACATCGAAGATACCATTGAGTGACGATCAAAATTTTCATTGAGATATTTACATTCATAATTTCTCTTATAAAAATTATTGATTAATCATCAAACTTAATCGAAAGTACGAATATGTTATACGACTAAAAAATTCTTCGCATATGGTTGCACGCTCTATTTAAAATTTTATTTTATACAATATGTATTATAATTACAAATCAAATCATAATCATTTGATATAATGTTATTATATTATAATCTCATTAATAAATATAACATTTATGATAATGATGAGCAACCACGGGCGACATGTGACACGCGAAAATTATAAGGTAGAGCCCACCAAACTAGCTCCTGAGATCGAATCGGGAATCAGACTCCCGAGACTATCTCGGGAAAACGGAAGAGATGCCCCGAAGTCGGATCAGGAATCGGGCTTCCGGGACTATTTTAGGAAAACGTAAGAAGAACCCGAGGTCAACTCGGGAGATATGACTCCGAGATTGACCCGGGAGAGTGGAGCCCAAAGATCAATGTAAGGATAAGAACTCCCGACTTCAAGTACTCTCTCCTACCTCTAGAATACGAAAGTCGTCGGGTAATTATTATTAGCAGCGCATGGTAATTAAAATTTTAATAGCCACAGTGGTCGTTACCAAGAAGAGGATAGCCGTCGAGTAACGATGATTAAGGAACGTGGAGGAGAAGGTGGGGACACGTGGGAGAATGACGTCAGATATATAAGATACATCGGCACCTAGGTAAAAGGGGATAAGCTTTCTAGAATTGTAGTACTTTGATTCTTCGTGGTTATCCTTAAGAGAAAGAGTTCTGACTCAGGGGCGTAGCCAGATTTTAAATTACCTAGGACTGATAGAATTGAGAACCTTAAGAATTAAAGTATCAAGAATTATGAGCAAACAAATAAAATTGAGTAATTAACCATCTTTGTATAAGATTTTCTAGAGGATGAAAAAGAAATAGATTTGGTAACATATTAATTTATGTTAACTAAAATTATAAAATATAACTTATGTTTGCATACCTAAACTTACGTCGCTCATTACCTGACAAAGCAATGATTACCTCACGTGCTGTTGCTCGCAAAGTGATCGCACGCGAAGCTGTTACTAGTTGCCTCGGGAGGCAACGTTCACCCCGCGTGCAGTCGCTTCGCGAGCGGTCGCACATGAAGCAATTCCTGATCGCCTGCCAAGGCAGTGCCCCCCTCATGAGCGCCTTGTCGACCATCTCTCGAGTGGCCAACGTTTGATGGCTATTTGTCAACGACGAAATTAATAGATAGAATAAAATTAAAGGAAAAGAAATGATATTGTGGAGAGGAAAAGAGACTTTACTATCAACAAATTCAAGATAAAAATATTAAATAAATTAAAATTTATATGTTTATTAATTTATAAATATAATAATTTTTATAAAATTTATCATTCTTATTTGATATTTTATTTTTAAAATTAATTATTTTTAATTTGATATTTTATCTATTAATAAATTTGTGATTAATAAAAAAATAATCAAAACTATTAATTTTTTTAAAAAAAAATTAGGAGGGGCTTGAGGCCTTGAGCCCACCCTAGCCCAAGGGTGGCTCCGCCCCTGTTCTGAGTCGAAAAAAAATTTACCGAAACTTCTTTCGATGTATCCCTATTATACTCATATTAATCTCGCAAATATCACCATCATCTTCCGTAATCGCTGCCGTGGAATTCATTTCGGAGATTCGTCATTCTGAATTAATAATTTTTATAATTTATCAATTCTAAATTAACGATGGATAAAAAACTTTAATCATCGTAACTCAGAGAATGTCTGATGATAATAAATATCCATAATACAGCTACCGCTGGAAATTTTAGCTAGCGAGGGGCAAGTGGCAGTCACGTGTTTCCGACCCATTCCGCAGTTACATTAATTAATAGCCGTTACGTTATATTTCAACTTCATCGCCTAACAAAAACAATATAGCAAATCAACCCATAATATTTAAATTTCACAAAACCACACTCCATATTAACTTTATTTAACCAAATCACATGCCCTGGGGCTATGGTACAGCGGTAGGCAATTAGTCGTTAACCCAGACATTCGCGATTCGATCTCAAGCTACTGCGCATTTTGCAGGAATTTTTTCTTCAAATGGGGCGTGAACCTTGGGACGCTGGGCTTTGCCCACCGCGAGCGTTTCTCACATGCCCCGGGGCTATGGTACAGCGGTAAGACAACTAGTCGTTAACCCAGACATCCGCGATTCGATCCCAAGCTACTGCGCATTTTATAGGAATTTTTTCTTCAAATGGGACGCGAACCCTGGGACGCTGAATTTCTATACTGCCCAAGGTGAGCGTTTCTCAATTTATTCTGATGACCGGTGAAAATTTCTTAGAGCCGATCACTCCAGATTCAATTTGTCTGCTGCCTGATTCATCATTTTTTTTATTTAACCAAATCACACCTCAGGCACATATATTTCTAATTGCTTAAAGTATCTACAAAATTCAAAGAGATATTTTTAAGTGGACTCTGAATTCTTTTCCTTTTTTTAAACAAATTAATTTTATATTTTATAATTACTAAAATACCCATGCACATTTTAAACTCATAATTCTATCCCTAATAATTGTCGTTAACTACTTATGAATGTTATCTTTTGGAAAAAAAAATTAAAAGAAGATTATATATGTGTCGAATTTTAAAAAAAAATTATATTCAAAGAGCCTCTTACCTATTTTCCATATTGATTTTTTTAACTTATCAAAGTTAGGTATAACAAATATTTTTTTAGTAATTTTGGATACTATCAGATGGAATAGTTTAATCAAAATTACTCATAGTAAATAAAATTATTTTTTACAAAAATTTAATAAGCATTCATATTAGTTTATATTTATGTGTATATATCCATGGAAGAATTACTATATGCTAATATAATTTTAATAAAAATGATTGTATTATATGGCATTTTCCAATTTAAAATTGCTTTATCATATAAATTACTCAGTTTATCTAGACAGATTGCTAAAGAGAATTTAAAATTTATAGGGGTCAAAATGATATTCTCGTACTCGGGTGATAAAATGAAAATTTTAGTATCTACCAGGGTCAAAATATAATTTCCTCCCATAATCGTCTTATCTCTATTTATTTTCGTTCACTCCGCCGCCGTCGTCAAATCGAAGGGGGAAGTCGGCGACAAACAGCGCGGATGAAGGCCATCGCCTTTCGCTCGATCTGAAGCACCCAAGCGCGTTCCTCTATCTTGTTCTTCGTCACTGATTTCTACCGTGCTTAATCTAGGATTTGGCGTTCTGCGTCATCCGTAAAAATCCGATCGTGGGGGGTTTCCGCCTTCCGTGCACTTTCTTTCTCTGACTTTTGCAAAAAAAGCGTGCCTTTGAGGTTGAATCGCCTTCGTTTTCGACGTCTCCGTTTTCGCTTGTCCTTCTGGTCGAAGAATATTGCATTTGAACTAATCTGAGGAAAGGCGATGGCGAAAGCGATCTAGGATTTTAGTGGTCAACAAAAGGAGCTCTTTTTTTTTTTTTGTTTTGCACAATTTTTTACCTGATAACTAGTTTACGAAAAGTTTCAAACTTTGCTTAAGCAAATCGGAGAAGTCGGCGTCTATTCTCGACTTTCTCCCGATCTTGCATATTTTATTCTTCTTCTGGTTTTGGTTTATTAGTTTATTTGTCTTTCTCCCTCCAGCTAATCGATTGAATACTACTAAAATATTCCAGATTAGTTTCAAAATCTTACCAACCTTTGCCCCCAATCTGCTCCTTTCTCCAACTCCTTCCATTGGAGAAGTCTTGGTTTTGATCGATTTCGGCATGGGGGCGAGCAGATTCCTGCAGCTTTTCCTCCTCCTTGGGCTCTGTGCTTGCTTGGTTCAAGGCCTGGGAGTGAACTGGGGGACCATGGCGACTCACCCGCTGCCTCCCAAGACTGTGGTTCAGCTTCTCAAAGACAACAACATCACCAGAGTCAAGCTCTTCGATGCCAACTCCGATTCCATGAACGCCCTCGCCGGCACCAACATCGAGGTCATGGTAGCTATCCCCAACAACATGCTGCGGACCATGAACGATTACGGCGCGGCACGGGACTGGGTGAAGAGGAGCGTCACTCGATATAATTTCCAAGGAGGAGTAAATATCAAGTGAGTTTCGATTTCATCTTCCACATTATGCGTTTTGTTCCTGCAACTCTATCATTCTTAGAAAAAAAAAATCCTAACTTTGAGCCTTTTATTCACTTCTTTGTCGATCATATCCGATATGAGATTCTGAGGTAAGAAGCTCATTACTCAATTTCTTATTGTTATCTTTAGATCATCTTTTGCACAGTATGATATTTAAAATCTTTTCCGAGGTCAGAATGTTCCTGAGTCGATCTTCTTCTTATTATACTTAAGCTCTTGTTGCTAAAATGTGAATTTGTTAGACTGTATCTCTTCTCCAAATCCAAAAGGTTCAAAAACTTTTCAAGCAATTATTAATTATCTGAAAAGTTTCCAATTGTGAATCTTTCATCTTTTGGTAAGAGATTCATGATCCTCTTACCAATGGTCATGAATGTGTTGCTTGAATGATTTTAGGATCGACAACAAAGACTAATGTGATTTTAGGATCCATGATCCCTTACCAATTATTCATTCACTTCTGTACAGTAATTTTCTGTTCTTGTTCAGTTTCTTCCTTCAGTTCTAACTTCTAAGACTAATGTGAGGTCTGCAAAGGTTAAAGATTGTTTTTTGATTCAGGTATGTGGCAGTTGGAAATGAGCCATTCCTTGCATCCTACAATAACTCATTCTTGAATGTCACCTTCCCGGCCCTCAAGAACATCCAAAATGCCCTCGATGATGCCGGTGTTGGTGATTCCATAAAGGCCACAATTCCTCTCAACGCCGATGTCTACAATTCGCCTGAGAGCAACCCAGTTCCATCAGCTGGAAGGTTTAGAACAGACATAAATGATCTCATGATAGAAATCGTCACGTTCATGAACCAGACTGGGGCACCCTTCACCGTCAACATCTACCCTTTCTTGAGCCTGTATTTGAATGCAGATTTCCCGGTGAACTATGCTTTCTTCGACGGCGGAAGCAACCCTGTCAATGACAATGGAATTCTCTACACCAATGTGTTTGATGCCAACTTCGATACTTTGGTCTCAGCTCTCGGGAGAGCCGGCTTGGGCAATTTGCCAATCATCATCGGCGAGGTAGGTTGGCCGACGGATGGAGATAGAAATGCAAACGCGGCCTATGCTCAGAGGTTCTATAATGGGCTCCTTCCGCGCCTTGCGACTAACCAAGGCACACCTCTTCGCCCAAACCAATACATTGAGGTCTACTTGTTCAGCCTGATCGATGAGGATTACAAGAGCATTCAACCAGGGAACTTTGAGCGGCACTGGGGGATCCTCAAGTACGATGGGCAACCGAAATTCAACATTGATCTCACAGGGCAAGGGCGAAGCATCACGCTTGTGCCCGCGACCGGGGTGTCTTACTTGCCCCGGAAGTGGTGTGTGTTCGACCCAAATGGTGGTGGAAACATAAGCACCCTCGGCGATCAGATCACGTTCGCGTGCACTTATTCCGACTGCACCTCTCTTGGCTATGGCTCTTCCTGCAATGGCTTGGACACTAATGGCAATGCCTCCTATGCCTTCAACATGTACTACCAAGTGCAGAACCACCAGGAAATGAGCTGTAACTTTCAAGGTCTCGCGACCGAGACGACGCAGGATCCATCGACATCGTCGCCGGCTTGTAACTTCACCATCCAGATCGAGCCTTATTACTATTCGGCTGCTTCTTCCACTCCATTTGTGCCATTGCTTGCAGTTTTTATGCCAGCATTGCTTGCCCTTGTGTTTATGTAGTTCTTTGGTTATTTTTATTTAAATAGTTGGTGAAATAAATTTAATTTCTATTTATAATTAATTTATGTGAATAAGTTTTAGCTGTTTCCCGTTTTTTGATGAATAAATTTAACGTTTATTTTTGGGCAAAGATCAAATAGGCACCCATCATTAGAGTTTTCGTTAAGTGAGTGTTTCATTTCTGATCAAATCAAATCAGCATTTCTCTATGCCTCTTTTAAATGATCTATCCAACATATTTTTTATATTATTTGATCATTCGGTGTATTGTAGAAATTAAAGGGGCGTTTAGTTTGTATTTTTCAGTCTGTTTTTTATTTTTATTTACTGTAAAAAATATGAGTTTTTAGAAAACATGTTTGGTTTGTATTTTTCAGCTTCTATATAGATACATGGATCCATACATCTCGATCGGAAAAGAATCAATAGAAAAAGAATCGGACGATATCTTTCTCGAAACAAACCAAAAGGAAAAGAAAGATGAAATATAAATCATGATCAACTAAGCCCTCTCGGGGGCTTACTTAAGAATAAGAAAGAGGAATCTTATGGAAATATCATGGAATAAGGTTTGATCCTATTCATGGGGATTTCGTAAATATCCCATTCCAAAAAAATATAGCGTTTTTTAAAAAGTTGAAGAATAAAAAAAAGTCATTTTTTAGAAAATTAAAAAAATATGATTTTTTAAAAAATAAAAATAAAAAATGAAATAAATCAAACGCTTTCTAAGTTAAATTAAATGATGGAGACTCCATAGTACTTGTTATATTTTAAGTGCACGTAATTTATCATGATCGAGTGTGTAAAAATTACATTTAACTTTTATAACATATATCAATTATCTATTTACTTTTATACGTTGCGAACGACTAAAAGTTAGTCGATAGCTTTTATAAGTTATAAAAACTAACTGATAGTTATTATAACCGTGCTAAATTTTAAGATTTTTTTGGAATAATATTATGAAAGAATATGGATGATAATTTGACTTTTTTTTAAGAAAAATAAGGTACATGTACTATTTAGATCTCAATTTTAATACTAGAATAGTGATTCTGATATTAAATTTTTGAAATTTTCTTTTATAATTTTAAAGTTGAGCATTTATTTGTTTTTATATCAAATTTAAAAAATAATAATTTTAATACTATACAAAAAAGAGATGCATAAATCTTTCTTTAAAAAAATTATGATTAAACACTATAATTCTAAAACTCAAATCTTAGAAATTTTTAATTTTTAATTTTTTAAACTTGAATATTATAATTTAATTGGGAATATAAATCTAGATTAAAATTAAAATAAAACATTAATTTTAGAATTATTTTTTTGAAATTTGATATTCAAAATGTTGTAAATAAATAAGTTTGGTATCAAAATATCTTCTCCTCGAGGAAGCAGCGTTAATATAATATTTCTGTTAAATTGGGTCGGCTTTTTTTATTTTTACCCTTTAATTTTTTTCTAATTCACAAACTAATTCTGAATATTTGCCTTGTTTTATATTTCTAGATATTTTTTGAGCTGTTAAACCCTTCTATTTTACCAATTCTTTACGTACGGGCTAAAAGCCTTATCTCGTTTGTGGGAAGCGGAAGAGAATGGAGGTGAACTCTCTCCTCCGCTTCTCTTCTCTAAAGCTCAATCTTTCTCCCAACTTCTTCCCCAATTCTTCTCATATTCGGATTCCTCTCTTACTTGGCTTCCATCCGGTACCGAATAAAGGCATCGTACTCTCGTCATCTGCTCGGAATTCGCTCCCCCTTTCGCCTCCCTGTGCGGTTGCCGAAGCCTTGGAACAAGCGGCGGAGACGTCGAGTGCGCCAGGAGCCTTTTCGCCCTCGAAGGTCGACAAGAGCGGGAGATTCTGTAGCCCGAGAGCTGCTCGCGAGCTCGCTCTGTGAGTTGCAACTTTTTTTTGCCCTAAAAAAGTCGCCTTTTAAAACACTCTTTAAGGTTCAGTACTGTCTTTGTTCGGTTTGGCGGTGTTCAGGATGATTGCTTATGCTGCTTGTTTGGAAGGGTCTGATCCAGTTCGGCTCTTTGACAAGAGAGTGAACGCGAAAAGAGGTATAACTTGCACAGTGGTTTACATTGCGGAAATTGGACAAAGATTGATTTATTTGTTGGGGTTGCTTATTGTTGTCTATTAATTACTTTATAAATTGATTATGTAATATTTTTTTGGTTTTGCACACTCAGAGCCTGGTTATGTTTTCGACAAGGCCGTCCTGCTGCAATACAATCACATGAGCTTTGGCGGGGCTCCTGTTGAGGTAGAGACAGAAGAAGAGGCAGAAGAGTTGATGCTACAAAATGATAAGGATTCTGCAAACGGTAATCAGCTCGATAGGTTTTAGAATATATATAAATAATTTTGTTTGGCGTCTGTTTAAGCTAATAAAAAATCATTTGGCTGTTGCATTGATGCTTGAATTGTAGTCCGTGGTCATCATTTTCATAGTTATTTCAGTAGGTTGATCATTGTGAAAACTATGGCTTGTGATCCAACCCTTTGGTAAGTTGAAGATAAAATGTAAATGTGAGTTTGTGACCAGATATGAGAGGTTTTTTTGTGTCACCAAGTTCACCTGATGACTATGACATTCGCATGGTGCTGATATGTGGATGATAGAATTTCTTCACAATAGTGGGTTACTGTAAGAAAATTATCAGTTATGTTCATTTATTGACATCATGCTGCCAGGAAATTGTTCATGTTCCCTAGCCAAAACTTGAATGTAATTTATACACTCAAATTTCGGGACTACTGATCAGCCTTGTGAAGCTTTTGGTTCTACCTTATATATGGTACCAAGGTTAATCTCTTATAATCGATATTGCTAGAAAAAGAATAGCCATTTCTGAAATGCACTATTTTTAACTTTTAAGAGTAGAACTGACATGGAAAAGTGTGTTTCTTCTCTAATACAACATGAGTTGAGATAGAAGCATACTGAGACTTCTGTTTAATGCATGTTGCATTGATGCAAATTTGATTATGCAACGAGGTTTACTGTGGAATTGGGAAATAAGGGTGCAAGCATGTGTAATCACTACACACATAGTTGGGAGAAATATGGTTATGTTGTTCCACATCATTTATTGTCCATCTTTTTGACTGTATATTGTGCAGTTATGTAAGTTAATGCTTGTTAGTGTCTTAGGCAAAAGTTGTTGAAGTTCATGCTATCTTCTATCTCTTCCGGCAATTTCATTTACTTTTATGGGTCGGAATCCACGTGAATGCTTGCTTGTGATGCCAAACGCAGTTTGCGAATTTTAATGCACATCAAACCATTGTGTTTGGCAAAAAAGTATAGGCTTTTGGCTTACCACATGTTTTCCGGTAATTCTGTAAAAATATTTTCCTAAGTAGCAGTTTGGATGCCCGTGTGCGACAAATGAACAACAGCTTTCTAGAGTTTCATCTGCTCTAATATCACCAAGAACATGGAAATTGACCTATTCTAGGTAGTTTTGTCATAAGATAACCATAAAAGAAGGGTTTCATGACAAAGTAATGAATGCTTTTCACGACACAAAAAGTACTTGAATGATCTTTTTGCACGCTAAAGGAATCCTTTAACTAATGTCCATTAAAACTGTTTCAAAAATTCATCAAATTAATGTTCCAACCACGGGAGCTACTTTCAGTACTTGCTACTATTACAACTGTTTTTTATTACTCAGTTTTGGCATAATATTAGTAAAGTTTTCTATGTGAACTTCCTCTTGATTCTTCATTTTTTTGTGGTTCTAACTTCATTTTTTATTTTGTTCCTTTTTTTT